>JAZAYU010000531.1:60673-270607 GCA_038501625.1 Corbicula japonica | reverse complement strand
AAATAATCCATGTAAAATTTCAACGCAGATCTGGACGGGAGGTCAACAGGTTTCAAATAAAGGTTCAAGCACTCACAATCATACGTTATTTTGAAAGTATATTTGTAAGTAAAGGTATTGAAAAAAGACAAATTAAACAAATCTGATAATATGATTGTTAAGAAATGAAATAGATGAAAGGGGAAAGTTCAAAGCCACCGAATACGACAAATATTAAACTACTGCAGGCTCGGTTTGATTGAGCCTGATCATGGGCAGTTATGGGAGTGCATATTACTACCCACGCCCCCTAGCCCTGGGTTAAGCGCAACTCAGTAATTACACCATTACAAAGTACAATTTTGATCCATCCCAAACGATGGTATGCATATGGCGGTGAACATGGAACCTTCAAATGGGTATTTTCAGTTTGATACCATTCCATGTTCAGTGGCGTACGGTCCCCAGATAAAAGAATGGGTTTGCCTTAAACGAGAAAACATTGGGCGGAACTAAACAGAATAGAAGTTTGACAGGGGATCTTAGAATATAAATCCTGCATATCACAGACGAAGCCAAAGGCAAAATTGAAAAAGCTGGAAATATATCCTCGGGGGTGATTGGACAATATTCAAATCTATATTGGCTGGGATATTGAAACCACCTATCTATAAACTGGCCGAAATACATTTTGTATTAAAACAAAAGTAATTTTAGAAGTACTATAAATTTAGTACATAAAATAAATATCGTGCTCAACGACCTTCAAAGGACGTAACTGATAACAGCACTGATTGAATGTACGGGCAGCCTTTTTACAGCCGCCACACAGCACAAACAATGCTACTGTGATATTGAAATAGATTTAAAGGGAACGTTGAAAGCCATCGAACACGACAAATATTAAAATACTGCAGGCTCGGTTTGATTGAGCCTGTTCATGGGCAGTAATTCATGACGTGTCATGAATTGTGTGCTTGTTAAGTACTTGCAGTTAAATAATGCTCTTCCGGTACACTTTGTCGACATTTATTCCTAAAAATTAGTTATCGCTACGAGTATTTGTCTTCGGCGTTATGCATTTAAATGTAGACCTGTCTTTTCCAAAACTGAGTCGTGAAAGCTTGCGGCACTATGTCTTTCTCGTCTGATGTAATTTCTGAAACAGAGATATAACATTAACAAAATCTATCATTGGTATTCGGCGAAGATCAAGGTATCCCAATCCGAAGGTAATGCTTTCCAGACTGAAACGAGGTTGAGCAGTAAAACTTGGGTAGGCAATTTCCTTAAAACAGCTTGCAGAGTTAAACCAGCCACTGTGAATTAACAATGGAAGAAACACTTTGTTGCCGTAGTGATACAACACGGAAAATTCAACTAAATACCGCATTAAAATAGGGAAAAAACTCGTCATCTGTCGTTACATTTCACTAAATTCAGAGTAAGAATGTTCGTCATAACAATGATTTGATCTTTTGGTATCATATTATATCTTCGTGCAGATATGCTCAACAGGCATCGATTCAAATTCCCCTTGGTTCCCGAAGAAATGGGTGGTTTTTATAAAAGATGAGTCGAGCTGACCACCTACCTTTCCTTATAAAAAATAAAATGGTGACAAAAATCATATAAGGAATCGCCACACTCACAACACACAGCCTTCCCATGCTGCAAAAAAAAAAGAAAAAGAGAGCCTTAAGATCATAAAAAGGTAAAATATACATATCAGGAATAACTTCACTCAGGATAAGGGCTCCATTAACATTGGATAGTAAGACAAGGAAAAATAATATTGCCTTATAAAATGATAAACTTGGAAAAAGAGCTGAAAATATATTTGAAAAGCTTTACAAAAATAATATATTTCGCACCAATTTTATCTCCTTTCATTGTAGGCCCCACCTGTCTTCTGATCAAACCCGACGGAAAAACATTTGACTCATTCGGATACGAGGCCGAGAATAAATATTGCGAACTGGCACTTGAACATTGTCATAGACAATGGTATTGCTTCAGTCGATTCAAAATGATGCTCTTTAACAGGATCGTAAGGAACTATTTATTAAGAATTATATATATATAAATAAATAATCATCGATAAAGACCAAGAATCGATCCAGCACCGCCACTATCACATTAACCCCATCATGTTACTTACTGATAAATCGCCACATAATCATATGCTAGTAAATAATATATTATGATGTTGAAAAACCTAAATCGTTAAAATGATGTTAAATATTGTAATTCGATTTAACCAATGCTATCTAAATGTTGAACCTTTCTAGAAATGAGTAAATAATATGTCGGCAGTTCAGATGATTGAATAGATAAAAAAGGAACACAGACAACCATCAAAAACGACAAATAGGAAAATATTGCTGACTCGGTATGATTGAGCCTGTTCATAATTTTCTATTAACATGAGGATTTGAACAAGTAGAATAAAGTGCAAGGGAATTTTAAGGTATATAATATCCGATGAATGTAGAATGCCCTCTACTGTTTATGTAGGATTTTCATTGCAATTGAGAAACATATACATGTGAACTGTTCTGTTTAAATCAACAAGGTTAAAATTTAAACATGAAAACAATATTAAAATTACAGATTCAATCTCACTGGACAATAAATATAGATATTTGTGAAAACATGGTCAGTGCTTTCAATTTGTTGTTTATCTATAAAATCTTAGGGACTCGAACGCAACATTCTGATTGAGGATGCAACTGGCAAGAAGCTTCCAGCAAAGACGGTGTTTATGATATCGATAAAGTATTTGAAAGATGACCTTATCAAGGAATTGAGGAAAAAGCTTACCGGTGATGCCATAAGGAATAATGATATTCACTGGGTTTTGACGGTTCCGGCGATATGGAATGATGCTGCAAAACAATTCATGAGAGAGGCGGCTGAGCAGGTAAACGTTTTTATCATGTTAATATTGTTATTACAATATAGTTAAATATTGTATACACCATAATTGTGGCTTCTTTTATAAGATTTCATTTTAAACCAAGACATATTCGAAATACTTCTAAGCCCTATCGCCCTGATGGTGTGGTTGTTGTGTTAATAGACTGACGTCGCAAACAATCTTCAGCAGATGTTTTAATTTATATGCGGATTGTGTTTGTTATCAGTGACTAAAACATGTATAAAATATTACGAATATTTATTGGTACTCTATCCATTATAAGGAATTGGACACATATTTATGTAATACATTTCTCCGATTTTAGGCCGGAATCTTGGGTGACCACCTTACAATATGTTTAGAACCAGAAGCAGCGTCCCTATACTGTAGGCATCTTCCTTTGGAAAAGAACCTTGAACAAACAAACGTTTCGTTAGCCACGTTGAAAGCGGGCTCACGATATCTAGTTTTGGACGCCGGAGGTATGTTTTATTTAACTTGAACGACTTGTATGAAAAGCGATGACTTATGTTTTTCTTTTGGAAGAGCAATTTTTTGCCATTCCTGCTAATATCTAGATGCACATGTACCGGTAGTTAAGTACCAGGTTTGTGGTAGAAGATATCGAGTCCGTTAATAAAATTTACAAGTAATGTGTTGTCTTAGGGGCTTCTTTTATAATGGTATGATAATATATCCATCAGTATGTGATTTTTTTCTTTATCTCCGAACCAACCTTTAATATAAAATACTTCACTTCAGGCGGAACAGTTGATATCACTGTTCATGAACTACAAAGAAATGGTGAAATACGTGAATTACACAAAGCAACCGGCGGAGACTGGGGAGGAACAAAAGTCGACTTAGCTTTTGAAAATTTCCTCTGCGAAATTGTAGGTATGAATTATACAGCTATAGATCTGGGTAGGTTGGAAAATGTGATAATTCTTCTTTCCCTGTCATTATGTATAACAAATTTAATCTAAGACTAGATCACGAATATGAGAATATTGCAGCCTCGGTTTGAACTAGTCTAGACTATCTAAACAGATTAACATTCAAAATAATGATAGGCCCTTAACAATGGTATGCATACATGTGTATTACGATGATCTTCAGTGCGGTTTTATCATATTAATTACACCATTCCATTAATATAGGCTTATGGTTCCTAATAGAAAAGTTGGCAACAAACGATAAAAATGGACGGAACTTAACAGAACAAATTGTTGATAGGGAATTATGGTCATAATCGATAGCAGTTAGAGTGCTTATTGAACGACATTGTGAACAATGCTTCTGTGTGACAGAGTTTTAAAAGAAGTTTGCATTAAATCGTCATTTCATTTAATGTGATAACAGTTTTTCAATTGAACCGGTACTACATTAGGTTCATCTTATCTCCTCTCCATTTTCAGGCAAAGCAGTTATCACAGAATTTAAGGAAAAGTACATGGTAGATTACCTTGAACTTTTTCGTGATTTTGAGATAAAGAAGCGAGATACGTCTTTAAACAAAGTTTCAAAAATCACAATTTCCATCCCACAATCATTGTTCGATCTCGTCACCGAAATGACAGGCGTACCGATGAAGGAATGCATCCTAAAATCAAAGTATCGGGAGAAACTTGCGGTTCTTAGCAATAAGATTCGAATGGAGAGAGATGTCATGCAATCATTATTTAATGATACCATCACCAACATTCTAAGCCACGTGGAGATGCTTTTGAGACAGCCCAGTGTGTCGGGTTGCACTACAATCGTTATGGTCGGTGGATTCTCAGAATCAGCTTTGCTTCAAGAACGTGTACAGCAAACTTTCGAAGGTTTAACAGTAGTTATTCCCGTTGAAGCAGGACTGGCCGTTCCGAAAGGAGCAGTCATTTACGGTCATAATCCCACGACAATTGCTGTGAGAATTTGTAAGCTTACATACGGAAGATCCACAACACACATAACAACAGATAAGTGTCGACATCCAGTTGGGCGGAGAGAGATTGATGAAAATGGAGAGATGCGCTGCTATGATTTATTTCAAATACATGCTAAGGCAGGTCAGTCTGTAACGTTAGGCGAAGAAGGTGAGGAATTGACTTGCTCCCCTATCTATGATGAACAGTCAAAGATAGATTTTCGAATATATGCTTCCTCAAGTGAATCTCCTTTCTTAGTAACACAGCCGGGATGTACTAAAATTGGGGGTTTTGAAGTGCCTATAAAAGATAAATCGTTTGGAAGAGATCGAATGTTTGGCATTCGTTTCATATTTGGTGGCACAGAAATTCAAGTTAAGGTTACAGATAAAATAACTGGAAAGTCAGTGATTAAATCGGTTGACTTTCTTGGGTAGTATCTCCGAAGTAGATATATTATTTAACATTTTATATGTCAGCACAGAGTTATTTTGACAGAGGTCTGATATTGAACTTAAATGTATGCAATTTTAATTGTGATATCAACTGAAAGAAACATTAAGTGCATGTGCGTTTATGAATGGTTATACTAAAGCCATTGCTTAAAACAAAAACATTTTAAAAACTTATTTTTGAATGCAATGCATTTATCTAAATGCAGTCAAATAACTTTGTTTACTTTCATAGCATCGACAAAAAACAAAATGAGGTATGTCATACTAGCAGTTATTTTATGCAAGTCAGTGAATAACAGAAAACGGGTTCAAGCAGTAACATGTAAACATGCATTTTGCTTGCATTATAACACATTTTATCTGCTTAGGTGCGACCAATTACTAGTGTAACAAAATCAAGATTGAACAGTTATGCGTTCTTCCGACTTGAAATTTAGAAACTCGATTTTTTTCGATTTTAAAATCATGAAGTCTTTCTAAAACAATGTGCATATTTACGAATGGAAGGTAAAACATCAGTTACAACAATGACTGGGTCTGAAATAGGTTTGCAATATTTTGAACATTTACGAAACAAATTTTACATTGAATCAAAGATTTTAGCGATGAAATAAAGACAAGTCCAACCAAAGTTAAATCTCGATTTATGTTTTATTTAAAATGCAGGATTGAATTTTAATGATCATTTAAGAAACGTTCACGTGTATTAATGTTGAAATGCTTACATGTAGGAACGTAGGAACAAAATATCAAAGTTTCAGGAGAGGCACATTAAATAAGTACTGCTTTGTTTAGCAAGAAAAAAACATAAATTCAATCAAGGATTCAGAATCGTGTAAAAAAAGTTATAAAATGTGAAATCCAAAATGATTTTCTTGTACTCTATTACTGACATACAGGAGAATAGGGATAGAAATACCATCAACAGATACACCAATCATATATCATTTTCTTGTGTTCACTCGTGTTCATCCGTGAAAAAAAATCGATATTACAGCGAAACAAGCATTTTTTTTAATTTTCTGTCGAAAAAATCTTAACAAATCATAAATAAGGTAAAGCTAAGAAGTATTTCGGCAAAAACAGTGAAAAGAAGAAAAATATAAGATTTTGTGGCGCATGGTTTATTGATCGTTAATAGATTAGTCTATAATACAAACTTGAACCTGTTGTAAAATGAAGAAAAGGGCTGATCTGATAAACATTTGTATTCTTAATTCATTGCTGTAGCTTCAATAATGGCGTAATATGAACAGCAATATTTTTGTTATACAGAAAAACTCCTCTACAAAAAAAACACTATTATTCTTCCTAAATGCTGTCTCGGTAGACTAATGGGGGAAGTCTTTACTTCGGGGGTGGGGGTAAACCAAGACTCGCTTGTTAAATTGGACCTTCAAATAGTGTCTTAATAGTGGGGTGGTCTTGATTTCGGGATGGTCTGAATGTTTCACTGTAGTTGTAAATATATTTTTTAAAACATTTTTACAGTTATGTAATCAGGAAACGCCGTTAGTTGTAAATGTTTAGTTTTTTGTGTCCCTATTTGTATGGAATTGTCTAACATTTTCGTGTGAGTTTCATTATTGAAAATTGTGAATTAAAGATGTCAAGCAAAAGCAAACAAAATATTATAAAACATATGTTTTGGTTTGGTATTGCAAACATGCGTTTGTTTCATAAATATCGATAAATGTGTTAATATCTTTTCGATTGTAACAGTTTTGAAGTACGGTCATCCTAACACAAATGTAAAACTTCCAAACAACTTGAATAATGTCTCTGCAACATCTCGCAGATAATTTATTCAAACTGTTTCAAAGTACAATCTTTTATAAAAAGGTATGGAAGAAAGTTTTAAAAAATCTTGATTTCTGTTCACGACTTTCTTCTCTCGGTTAAAACAGAAACTTCAAAAAGGAAATGAACATAGGAAGCCAAAATAGAAGAATTCAAATTTCTCCGAAACTTTACTTTTGAAACCGTATTTATTGGGAGAGTGTTGTAAAAATTAATGCGGCTTCTGGCAGACATTTTCGTTTAACATAAGTTTGCTCGTAAGATTAGTTCGAATGCTCGTATGATTTACAACAATAAAGTTTGTTATCTCAAAACCAATTAGATGCTGATAAATTTAGATACCGGAAAAAAGTAGAAAAAAATTCGTTTCACGACCTTCGTGTACATATTAAAAGAGCGGCACGTTTATAATGCTTTTCGCTTTGCAGTTAAAGAATTATTGTAAAATTTAAATGTGGTGTTTGTAATTCAATACAGAAATTTTTGTCTGTTGAGTTTGCCATTGTACATGTTTGTGGTGAATATCATAATTATAGTTATTTTCAGTATTTCTTAAATAACATAAATGATTGTATTTCTGTTGTAATTTACGTTTTCTTACAAAATAAAATATAAAGTATTACTTATCTGCTTCGATTTATTCAAATATTTTTCAACCGATTTTAAAACGGATTGTATAACAAAAATTTTTCGAAACCCGTGTCTGTTGTAATGAATTCATGTTTCCACTTGAAAAAAATATTTAAGTTTTCGCCGCTCCCAAACTCGTAACCGTGAATTGCAAATAGCAATTCTAGTTCGGGTAAAGTATTATCAAAAAGGTTAGGCAAACCGTTTTTACAACGGGGAGTTGGGTGAAGGTAGAGCATGATCGATGACAACGAGTGGGTTGGTATGACCTAATGGGACAAAACATACTATTGATTGTGAAAGACCAAATATTGGTGGGACAAGTCAAACTGTTAATGAGACAATGGATGTAATTAGTGGGGCATTATTTTCAATATTTGTGGAGCAATGCTTTGCCACTTTAACTGACCACCCCCCATTTCTATGCCAGTGATACGTGTTTTGTATCATAGGATCCTCATCTCGTAAACATAACGAGCTAAAACCTACAACCTTATCTCAATGAAATTCAAGAGAACTCTCATTAATTTATCGTCAAAAACGCGGACGGACTAAAGGACAGACAAACTGATTACATTAAAAGCACTACAGCCTTAATAAATTATACCAAACAGAGCATGACGTGTAACACTTAGTTATGCTTGAATATGACCGAGCCGAAGAGATGAACATTTATTCCTGTTATTGTTTAATTTTATTAAAGTCCTGTTACTAATTACAGATATACAGATATAATTTATGATTTATTTTAGTGTTGATTCGGAACAGACCGTGAATTGTACCCAGATATTAACTAAGTAATCAATCTAATTATTGATATACTTGTACATTACTGGCCGTCCGTTTTCTCGTCATTTTATACGATCAGAACGTTTTTCATATGGAGATAAAGGTTATCGAATTAAATCTAATAATTACACTAAAAATATTTTAATGCTTTCAAACTATCGTGGAAAATGTGTGATATACTGTTTTTTCTCTTTTTTAATGATTATTTAAACAGTCGCATTGAAGACAAATCACAGATAAAAAAGGACCATGAAATCAACCGAATACGACAATTATGAAAATACTACAGGCTCGGTTTGATAGTGTCTGCTTGTGGACAGCAATTTAAACGCATATTACTGCCCACGCCGCCTAGACCCTGGTTGAGTGCATTTCAATATTTATACAAGTAAACTGTAAAATTCAGATCCAGCCATATGGCGGTGAACCTTCAATGCGGTATTTTCAGATTAAAACAGTTACATGCTGCGTATGGTCTCAAAATTGACTAAAAAAATATTCGGCTGAACTAAACAGAATAAAATTTGGACATTGATATCAGAGAATACAAATCCAGCATATCACAAAGAAAGCCATAGGCAAAACATAAACAGAAGGATGTATATCCTAGGGGTTATTGAACAATTTCTAAACCTATATTGGCTGGAATATTGAAACCACCAATTTTAGAAGCTTTCCTAAGCATTAAAACAAATATTGGCATACATAAGAAACTTTGTGAACAACCTTTAACTGACGCAACTGATTACAGCACTGATTGAATGTAGATACCCTTTACAGCAGCCGACCGGCACAAGCAACGCTACTATGATCTTTAAATTATGGATTGAATCGATATTTGATGGTTTTTATTTGGGTATGGAAAACAGTTGGGTTGTTTAAAGTGTGGGAAACCCGAATGCGTATGAACCGTTTTTCATTCTCAAATGAAAACCATTAAATATCAATTCAATTATATTTACACACATAAATACTTTGATTAATACAGAAATTGTGTGATGAATTCGTGATATTACGGCTATTGGAACAGAAACGTTGACGACAAAGTGATTGACGAAACGCTTTTCGCAGCTACTGGTGGAAAAATGTGCGTGCTCGGCGACGTCATACGTCAAAACATTGTGCAACGTCCGATAAATCATGAATGGCTCTACTGTAGCCACGCCTTTTAAGGTAATACGTCACACTGTTTACCATCAGAAATTATGATTGGTTATAAGACTTCATCATTCAGGACGAAGTTGAAGTGTAAATATTAAATGATAAATGAGCACTTAGAGCAACCAAACACGACAAATATGAAACTATAGCAGGCTCGATTTGATTAATCCTGGGCAGAAATGGGAATGCAAGAGGGGCGTGAATATTTGTATTTTGTGATGTTTGTTTTCTCAAGCGATTCGACCAGGAACGCCATGCAGAAGTGTAGTTTGTGAAACCGTTTCTGGTGGTTTCATAAATGAACTGTGTGGAGTTGGACAAGTTCAATAATTATACAAGTTCATTACACAATCTATGTTTGTAACTGTGAAGCTGAATAAAATGCTGCAGGAAATAAGTTTCAATGTACATCATTTGAAATGATAAAGGCACATTATACACGTTAGACTGTATTGTTATTCCAAAGAAATTTGTTGATCGTTCACAGGGCTTTTAAGATTTTTACACCGAAAAGTTTTTCAGCTTTAAGTTTAAAGTAGTTTATGTAAAGGTGAAATATGCATATCAGGGATCGCCAGCTTCAGAAACAACAGCCTCCCCACACAGTCAGGATCAGCAAAAAGGTTGCGATTGCCGTAAGGTAGGATGACAAGGTAAGTTATGCCTAAAGCATCAACATGTACGTGTAAGAGTCGACTCTGATGAAAGACATGCATTTAACAGTGCATCCAAAATATAACAGATTACTAGAAAGCTCAAGTTCGCAGGGTCACGTAAAGTTGTTTATGACTAAAGCTATTTGTAATCATTTGAGCTCTGAACTGAAAAACAGGCAGGTTCTGCGAAAATTGATTCAAACTTCTAGTCAAGTACACTATATGCACATTTACATAATTAAATTCAATCCAGATGCCCCTTAAATAAACATCTTTACTCTTGATTTTGCAAGCTTATATTTACATAGTTTACTTAACAAAGCAGTTGTGATCTAAAATCATCCCTCAGATTTGAAATGTTCGTTAAAGTAAACAAAGTTTAACGTATTTCGGAATATTTATTTTTCTTATATAGTTGAAAACGAATTTGATGTCAATGTCGGGTCGTATTGCCCTATTGACAACACTAATAGTTTTTCTGGACTGTGGCGGAATACCTGGTAAGTATATATTTTTCTCATTTCATGTTTTCATATAGTGAGTACGATCCTAAGCGACTTGAAAAAGAACCGTAATAATTTGGGAAGACTTTAATTTTTTTTAAAGTTCTAAAGAGTAAGATCGTTAGAGCATTTCGAATTTGCTTAAATGGTTATTATAAACGTAAGATGAGCTAGATTTTTTCCCAAAAGGAGCCTTATATTAAAATAATAAAAACATATACAAACAGACATTTTGTTTCGTAAAGAGACTTTAAGAGTTTAACACATCAACTACTCAATTATTCTCAATGATATAACTATTTCCTGCTTTTTAAATTTTGCGTTTGGCGTTGTCTGTGATATGCAGATTTTATATCTCTGATCCCCTGTCAATATTCTATTCTGTTTCGTTCGCCCATTGTTTTCTCGTTTATGACAAACCCTGGAAACTAAAGGCCGCTGAACATAGAATGGTATTAATCTGAAAAAAAAACCGCGTTGAAGGTTCCATGTTCACAGCCATGTGCATACCATCGTTTGGTATGGACCGAAATTGTACTGTTTATTGGTGTAAAATTTGAGTTGCGCTCAACCCGGGGCCAGGCGGTGTGGGCAGTAAAAAACATTCCCATTACTTGCCATGAACAGAATCAATCAAATTATAGCCTGTATTATTTATACACATGTATATGTCGTGTTAGATGACTTAAAAAGTTTCCTTCTCATCGAATGAGTTACTGTGTATGTGCAAGGATTGAGAGTAGTTAACAGACTGAATAAAAAAAATGGATTTCGCATTCGTTGTATTTATTCATTTATTTCTTGTGGTATTTTAAACAAGTGATAAATTTACACTTATTTACAAATTTTACCATTTTGCTCGTAGTGTATAATCGCAGTACAAAAATAATGAATATGTGTATCTTTTCCCTCATCTTAAGTAATCTCTATATATCTTATGTGTACATTATTGCTTTCAAACATATATGAAATCATAACTATCCATTGCAGGCAGTATAAAGAGGTTTGGTTCTTCTGTAGTTTCAAACAACACAGCCAGCGAACATGTACTAGCTGAGATCAACAGAACTGAGTATAGAGACGTGTATAATGTTACTGAATACAACACAACAACTAACGAGAAAGAAAATAATCGGAGAAACGAAACTGGTTCATCGGTCACACTTCCTGAACTTGAACTGCATATAACGCAATCCACTGACGCAGCTACTGTAAAAAGCCTTGAGTATAATTATAATAACAGTCCAATCAACTACAGTGGCCAGAGCACTACCTCTTATCGTAGCCAAAGTACAACGCCTACAGGAAGTCAAATCATAGTTTCCATGGTCGAGGACGATGCACAAACAAGAGAGCCATGTGGAACACGAAATAATCCATCTGCAACAGAGTCACTATTGCACTCCTTTAATGCAACTTACGTTCTAGATTTTGTTACTGAAGAAACGCATTCTGAAAGTGAAGGTGTCTTGGAAACAACGACTACCTCTAATCCTACCAACGCCGTGCATAAGGAAACTGTTGAAAGTCTGAATTATGAATCGTCAGGGACATACATTGTTACAGAAAGTATAGAAAACAAGAAAAACGATGCAGATTCAATGAATACAATACATACAACCGAAGCTTTACTTGATTCTCAAACAAGCACGAAAGAAACTCTACTAAATGCTGATGAATCACACGCAGCCTGCAAAATCTCGCGTGGTTGGAATCTGTGGGGAACCGATTGGGGTTGTTGTGGAAACTATGACGACTGCTGCACATATGCGTCACTGCTTTGCTACATCCATGACGCAATATGTAAATGTTGTGACATAAGAAATAACTTTTGTGGGCCGTTATGTAAACCTGACCCGGAGTGTAATGACAAACCGGAGTTTGATGGAAACACTCGGCAAGAAGTGGAAGAGACAAACAGCGATTCGTATAGTGATGGTAGCGGTGAAATTGAAGACAGTATGACAGAGTAACGTGGACAATTTCGGTATAGTTTAGTGTATTTTTACCTTGATCAGTTAATTAACTTAAAACAAAACTGAAACTGATCGTTCGCTGGTGAACTTTTCAATTGCGTCAGCCGGGTCAGAAGGGCAAAGAAGAAACAATTTTAAGCATAAAATTACCTGTAACGAGCATCGTAAGATAATAGTGACTTGTTCAAGGGCAAATATGTAAAGACTCCCTGAATGACGATTGCCGCATATGTTCAGACAATATATACCATTTTGTTACATTTAACATTATCTGTTTTCTTTTCTGAAGGATGTAAATCGTAAATTAAATGTATATTTTTACATTTGTCTAATTGTGAATGTTATGTGTGTATGTTTGTGATATTATTTGCGGAGCAATTGTTAGAAATCACATTTCGGTTTCTATAAATTGAACAATAATCAACATATTGCAGGCTCGGTTAATATGCATTTACAGAACTGCATCTATTTTCCACGCCCCCTACCCCCCCCCCCATTAGAAATGGGTTTAGCGTCACTCAGTATTCACACAGATATATATGTATCGTGCTCAAGAGCCTTTAAAAGGGTTGGATGGAGTAATTGTTTTGACGGTAACGGAAGGTAAAAAACAAATAAGATCGGGACGCTGATGGCATTCGCCAAGGGTGAAATCTCGGAAATGGATAAATGGATAAAAGATTAAAGTTAACTGTCGACTCATAATGCTTGTGCCGAATCCGTGTGCCTTTAATATCGAATCAAAAAACTATTTCGTTCGGCAATATTTTCGACAAATTGCATTCAAATCGCTATTTTATAACAGTTTAACACACTTTCACTTAAACATTAAACAGTATAAGTAAGATCTTTACAGTGCTTTGAGTGCAACACACACTTGTATAAAGAAAAGTAACTCGTACTATCATACTGACACTTTATCTTTCGAGTTGTTTCTCTTTTTAACTAAAAATGGTTGAGTCTGGAACAGCGTAAAACTTGATTTGGATAAAAATATCAACTTTGTGTTATTGTACTCGTATTTTCCTTTTGCAGGGTTTTAGTTCCATGCAGACTTTAGTGCTGAGTTAAGGCGATTTAAACCGACTAAAATGCTTGAAGAAACATTTATATCCAGGAATTCCTATTTAATATTTGATCTTTGCCAAGTGAAAAGTGTCTCCAATAAAACTAATGTATATTCAGCATTTTTAAGGAAGTAGCACACCATCAAATTCTTATATTATCCATCACGGCAGACTGTACTGGCTGAACACAGACCATAATTGGCTTCAATAAAGCAATAAAGTTATTTCAATGACCCTGGAAAATTAGACATTATCTGTATTGCCTAGGACTTAAGCGGTCTTATACATGTAATAAAAAATATACATTTATCAGTGATTGGAAGAATGTAAACAAAAGACTTATTAGAAAATAATGAATTATGTGAAAATGTACCTTGTCAAATCAAAATAAATTCAGAATTGTTTTCTTTTAAAATTTGTTACACTGAAGCCGAAGGAAGTTGGGATGGTGGTCTTTCTGTGAACATAGCGAAAAAAATACATGTGACGCTAATTTTGTTGGGTAAAACACAACTATGTCATTTCTTTTCGCAAATATAAGAAATGTAGGCCTTATCTCTCCCCATCCCCACCCTTCCTAAAATAAGAATGATAAAATATAGTAACTGAGAGTCTGCGGGATATGAGTTGTTGTTATTTTTAGCCACCATTATCAGATTTTTTATTAACTAAGCAATATCAAAAAAAGATATGTATTATTATTTTGTTTATTCAACAAAATGAAGCTGTGTTCAAGTGTACACCGTATGTATTTGAAAATAACCGTGACTTCACTCGTTCGCTTACTCACATAGTTGTTTCCCTTTGACCATTAGTGCAAGGCATGAGGAAATGTGCAACTAACTCGTCTTATGGTGCTTGAAAAAAAAAATAAGATAGATAAGGACACTCTTAAATTATAATGTAAATTTAACTTATATGACGGCTTTGCATAAATTCAACAAACATTCACGTATCAGTACATCACTTTTTACTTTGTTAGTACGCGTGTTAAATGTTTATGTATGTAATGATTTTTGCCAAATGTTTTTGACGGTCTAAATTAGGTATAAAAAAATGTTGTTTTGTAACATTTTCTATGTTTAACACCACAGATGTTTTTGAAATGCTTCACTTTATTTTGAAAATAGCAATAATCTTGTTTTTTATTATTTTATTACACCCACGGAGATCCATAAAAAAAGTTGAACGAAACTGCTTATTTATTAATACAACAGTGCTTTGTAACGCCGCATAGGAGCATCGCCCAATAAACAAACTTTGTTTGCGTTTATGCGGTGATTTTTAACGCATTAACAGGGCGACCGCTTTTATGCATCGACGCTCAACGCATAAAGCAAACGTTTCTTATATGGGGCGCAACTTTGCCTTTTTTGCCACATAAAGAGTATTAATAAACCATTTATTATAAAGCTTAACACAGAGTTCTAGTAGTTGAAGAAAACTATGGTGATGACTTTTGTGATGATGGTGTGTGTCCGTTTCGAAATTTTTATAATATGGGAGTCTCCAAAGTTGTGTTCTATTTATTGGTGTAGGAAGCTGTTACCTGCTTTA
The DNA here is from genome assembly GCA_038501625.1 of Corbicula japonica. Lineage (NCBI taxonomy): Eukaryota > Metazoa > Mollusca > Bivalvia > Venerida > Cyrenidae > Corbicula > Corbicula japonica. The sequence goes on along the minus strand of JAZAYU010000531.1, from coordinate 255,201 downwards.
GTGTTATTATTGTTCCAGATACGAGAAAATTATGACCCTTGATAAAGTCAAAATTGAGAAAGACTTTTCATCAATAAAACGTATATTAATGACATGCTCGTTGGCTTAGTTAGTAAAATTTGTTTAATTGTTATTTTGTGGTACACATTGACCTTTGAAAACTATTGACGACTTTTACAACCTTGCTTATTCTGCATAATGGTAACCACTGCCCCAACCCCGGCGCGTCAGGGTCTTTCCTCGGGATTGTTTCAAATATCCCTTTATTCCCCGGGATTGGGTGAATGGTTACAAATCACATGTGCATTACTTGTGTCTTATTGCAACGTGAAAATGATATAAAAACAAGTTTGAAACAAACGTCATTTTTAAACGGTTTTTTGCAGATCGATTAGTTGGTTTGGTTCACAATGAAACAGTCTTACTACATCTTTGTCAGAATTTATCTAATATCTAAAGGTTTATTTCAAAGCTTAGTTAAGTGGACACAGAAATCTCGTTTGGTGTGGTTCACAATTAAATCGACTTTACTAAAGCTTTGTCTCTAAAAGACTTGACGCCAAACAAACTAAGTCAGATAGTGATGATATTATATCAACCACTTGAATTTGTACTATTTGTATGTGTTTTAATTGTTTTATGAGGCGAAAGTATGCCTTTTTTGCCGCATACAAAAAAGATTTTTTGGCGTTGATAATCACCGCATAAACGATAAAAAAATTGTTTATGCGTCGATGCTCTTATCCGGCGTTACAGTGCTTATCATGTTTGAAATCATTTAGTACAAACCTATATTTTTATAACACATTTATGCAAAACAAATTATTTCTGCTGTGTTCGGACCTGTAACAAATTTGATTACCCATCTAATGAAAATTGGGTGATTATACTTCTTCATATAATTAGTTGTTTTTTTTTAAATATAAAGAACCTCAAATAAATCCATAAATAGGTAGGTAGGCATAAGGTGGAGAACAAATTACTCCAAGCAATTGAATGGTTCAGTGACAAAATAGCGACACCTCGAAAGTTATGGATACTTTTTCGCAATTTTCGCAAGGAGGGTGTACGTTATGAACATAATTATAGTGTTTGAGTACGTGTATCAATAATTGACATGCTTCATTTGCTTATTTCTTTTGTTTGCGTTGTTGTTGCTGCTACTGTTTTTGGTGGTGTTGTTCGTGTTAAGATCAGTGCCTTATTATTGAATGAACCGTTTTAGATTGTTGTTAAGTTTTTGAAGCGTTTGCCGAGTGGTCTTCGTCTTTTGAACTCCAAACAATCGACATGCCGCCAGTGTCGCTTCAATAAATCTACAAATTCTCTGTTGGGGCTATTTATGTGTGAAATAACGAATTCTGGTTACGACTTACTGAGCGAAATAAAGTTTGTTCTGTTTATCTGCCCTTTATATTTATTGCAATATATTTTTTGAGTTCCAAACTATTTGTCCAAAGTCCACATTCTGAAAGCATAAACAAATTTTTTTTCTTCATATATTTACAAAATTAATGTACCGTATACCCATCCACTTTAAATGATTAATAAGATTTCAATATCTAATCGGGAGTGGTGATTGAATTACAAATTCAGTTTTGATTTTCGGCAAACTATGATCTGTGTGATTTATTAAATTGATTCAAATTATTGTTTACCAAATCCCCTATACTGATATGAGTTTATTGTTGAAGATGTTAAACACGAACAGATAAATCGGGGTAACTGTGGAATTTTAACGCAAACAGGGTCGAGATCCGAACCTTATTCAAGTAGCAGCCACTGATAATGCAATGGCTACAGCCAGTGTCAGAAGTACAAGTTTCAACTGGATTGAGTCTGATGCAGGTTGGAGACTCGATAGTCTGTTAAGTAATGATACATTCAGTTTTTTTTAGTAAAACCTTTAAATTATTTTCGTATCTATGATGCTTCATAAGAACCATTTGATGTAAAACATCAGCCCTATTCAATTCAAACTATAATGCACAGTTAGTGGAACACCTATCCTTTTTTATTTTTAGGCCCATCTCCGTGTTTGGGTAAGCATCTATTATCTCGATCGTTATTCCCGCTCAGACGTATTTGGAATGATCATATGTTGGCACCCCTGTCCTTAAATTATGCAACAAGTTCGTGCCCTTGTTTCAAAGGCTATACATGTAGAGAAGACACGATTTGCGACTGAAGAACGGGCGGACTACCAACGGACGGATCAACGAATTAGCTGAGAGACTTCCGCGACACGAAACAAGTTGTCTTTCTTAGAATTAGAGCAGATATAATTTAGGAGTAAGCTGAGAACAAATACCTATAGTAGTAGGCCTTGTAAGTAGAATTAAGGGCAAAATTAAGCATACAAACAAGAGAACAGACTAAAGGACAACGTCGGGTACAATTATTGTTCTAGATAAAATGACACATACGTCCTTCCTAGAAATGGGTGTGACATATTCGCAAGGACGCTACATGTATTAATAATGCGTGAACCGCACACTTGCACTTTGACACATGTGAAAAATTCGTACAATTACACGTGCATGTAAGACTCATGACAAATTCTTTACAAAAACAGTGCGACATATCGATGGGTTACAGATATACACTCACACACTCCCGAGATAGTTATTGTCTAACACCCAAGAAAAGCAGATTCTTGAACAAGTGACACATACGATAAACTTATCTAAACTAATGGGTTTCAAATGAACAAAACTAACTTAAAATGCCGTTAAGTGTTACGAATCTTGAATCTTTGGAGGCTATTATGTAGTAAATGATATTGTCTCTACCTGGGAACGAACCCGCACCGTCACGGCGACAGCGCCTAGCCCTGCAATTCCGACGACGCAACCAACTTTGCTAACCGGGAAAACCCCCAAAAAGGTTGATCGGATAGCTCTGATATACGTTATCATAACTGCACGACATCGGAAAAGGGTATTTTACTGATAACTGTACTGACTATATGTACGGGGAAACATTTTACGGCCGCTACACTGCACAAATAGCGCTACTGTGAATTACAAATGACTCTACCTGGGAGCGAACCCGCACCGTCACGGCAACAGCGACTAGCCCTGAAATTCCGACAACCCCAAAACCGTAAGAAAACGATGTAAAGTTTTGAAGCTGTAACTTAAATGGCTACCGAGGGAAGTGGGTTTTATAAAAGCGCTGAGACAATAACCTAAGCTATATTGGGGCGTACCTGAGAAAGAAAAAAGTGCAAACAAGAGTCACTAAACTTGATCATGTAGTTGATATTATAAATTAGGGATGTCAACTGATCCTGAAATTGGGATCCGGATATCCGTTGAACGATTCGAACGGATATCCGGATATCCGAATATAAACACTTTGCTTATAAAAAATATGTCGTTTCCATATATATAAACGCTTCATAAGGTTAATATTTTAATTAACTACGAACAAAAAGCGTTGGATATTCTCAATACGTGTTTTTTTTTTCAGTTGTTAAATATATATGGGAAAAAGTCTGGAATTGAAACGATAAAAAGCTGCGTGAATGAACTATACATTTGCTGTTATTCATCATCATTTTACTTCACAATATGTTGCGAACAGCGAACTATAGAAAGGAAGACATAACAAATTAGTTGTTAATAACGTAGATGTTAATAAATCAATATCGCGAGATCAAATAAAATGAATTCATCAATGATTTAATAGATAGAACCAAACTGACAAAATTAAACTGAGTAATTGATTTATGACCGCTAAACCTGTTGTCTACAGAATTAAAGCTCTATCCATTCTCCATTAAACCGATCAAAAAATAAAGATAATTTTCTTTACTCAAAATAGATAAACTTCGAACGTTGACTATTAATTAGCAAGTTCTTAAATATACCGTCATAGTTTAACACATTTCTAAACTTGTGAAGCCCAATTAAATGCGTGTCATCACCTCTCGATAATCCTTATAAAATGCTTATGCTTAAATGCATACTGACATTATAGAAAGATAATTTAGCAAAATAAAACTAATATAAAGAATTTAAAGTTTTTTATAAACGAATATCCGGATGCCGAATTCGATCCGGTTATCCGATAATGCGAACGGATATCCGGACATTCGGATATCCGTTGATATCCCTATTATAAATTGAAAAAATCTTGTAATGTCTCAAAGCGTGATCTTGATCTGTTTCTGAGAAAAGTGGTCTATAACAAAAGTGTTTACCAAACTTCTCAGTGAACAGATAATTAACTATAACTTAATTCAGTCAGGAGTTAAGAAACATGTAACAGCGGTTGTTCTCATGTTGCCGGAAGTTTTCTGTAGAGACGAAAATTCAATTCCATGACGACGTAATGTCTCCATATTCAAATGATTTTTTCTCGAAACTATGAAGATGCTTAATACTTCGGTTTGAATTTCGACGTAGATTTGTTATCATACACGACCAGTCTGATATTCCGTGCGTAGGTGATTGATACGGGTTGTAGCTTCAATTTATTTTCAAGTAACCGGGGTATCATCCTTCCTAAATTACAAGCTTACTTTAGCTTAAGGGATAGTTTATATCAGAAAATTGACAAATTTTAAGATGACATCCACTGATAACAGTGACCTTAACAAGTTTTTCTTGATTCTTGTTTAAGAAGCTAATGCAATTTGCAGAATTCGAATCTTGAAGGTATTTAGTCCTTTGACTTGTGTTTTCATTTATCACACAAATTGTATTTGGAGGAGCACATGTCGCAATGTATGAATGCATCAAATATTTAATTATTTTCAACGTCATACCACAATAATTTCTATTCCGAATCGGCATGTATGTCCGTCAGTGTATATAGTTACGAGGTCATAACAACGAGTTCAATTTCAGATCTCAGCAATCTGATTGGTTGAAATTAAGCAAACTGTAAGAAGTGACCAATGGGAAGCTTGAGATTTGAGGTTGATTTTTCCATTAGTTGTTTTATAAGACCTCTGAATGGCAAATAGTCAACAATTGGTACAACTTTGATTTTGGCCGACAAAAAAAAACAGTTTTACAGAATCGCACATGGCTAAAGTTTTTGAAACCAATTATAGATTACTTGAAATAATCATAAGGACATAGAAATGGCGATTCGGAGAGATTGATACTTTTAGAAGCATGGGAAGAACATAAAATGCAAGGGTAAAGCTAATTCTCGTACTACAGAATACAGTGTTACAGCTAGAAAAAAATAGTATTCCAACAAATAGTTCGTCATTGTATAAAACCATCCATCAAAATCCACAGTGGGAGCTGACTGAGGTATCGAAATGTAAAATACATTTTACAATGACTTAGAATTTTAGCTCACTTAATTAGCGACAGAACTTTGACAGAACTTTGATGGTATACCTTTATTTTCAGAAGTACTATTTTCTTTGAAAACCATTTTAATAGGGTTTGGGGACAAGATAACTTGTACGGGTAAACAGTCATGTCGAACTTTAGCGGGGAGATATGTGCCACATTGAGGACTCTGTTAGCCGGGATATAACGCTAAAAGCCACTAAGCGTTAACCGGGAAACAAAAAGCTCAAGCTATAAATAAGCCGGGTATCGCAGGGCATGAGCTAGTCGGATATATATTAAATCATGGAACGCAAAAAAATGTTCTTTTCCTCCATCTTGATATTTCCGGATACTATTCTGAAATACAAATATTAAATGAAATTTAATGTATAAGTTAAAACATACGCACACAAAAAGGAGCTTTAATGAAATATAATGAGGCATTAAGAAATGTTTCACTTATTTTGTATACTTTATCTTTATTATGTATCATGTTAACGAGGTGTCAAACATTCGGAGTGTCTGTAGAAGAGATAGTGCCATATTGACAATATTTGTAGACACATTAAAACTGTGTGTTTTTATCGGCAATTGATACTTAGACACCGGTATTAAACTTTCCTGTTAAGGAGTATCACTGAATTATTGTTGATAATTAATCAAAAATAATCAAAAGAATGGATAAATATTAGTCCTTGTATAAAGAGCATATCAACGGTTTCTGTCGGGTTTGACAACAACGAAGATAAAAATAATTCTGCCACGCTTATTGTCTGATTACATACATTTTGCTGAACGCATCTATCTCCCAGTTTATGTCATATGAAATACAGTAGTCTGGGGTATTTAAACTGCAGGTAAGGGACCAGATGGGGTAAATGGGGTTGCTCGAACCCTCTTGTTCAAGGGAGAAATAATTAATTTTAATTTTTTTTGTGAATTTTGGCCAGGAAGTTGGGACTAATCATGTAGTCTGTCCCCAAACGAACCCCTTTCAAGAAATCTTGCACCCGACCCCGAACATAGTTTTATTTATTACAAATGAACAATAGCAAAATTATGAAGATCGTATGTAAGATTGGTACTTTGCATCAGATTTGTTTAAACTTAACACATTTTAGCGATGGTGTCACTTTTCAAAAAGCATGTGTCTTTACGTTGCGGCTGTTGATTTTTTAATGTTTTCGACGTAAAATGTTTTTGTACAATAGCAACTGTCACTGTTAATCTCGTGACTAGGGATTTATTAAGCCAATAAGACTTTTTAAGAAAATAGTACAGATTCGTGTTCAGTCCTTGAAATTTGAACATAGTAGTTCACTTTTAACTTCTTTTCCTTTTGTCAAGGTACTTTTGAAATGTTCGCAATAACGCATTCCAATGCTTTTACAGTGAAATTGAAGAATAGTCTTCGACTTCAAGCTTCTCATTGGTGAATTTAGAGACTGGTCTCAATACAAGAAACAGTTGCTCGGGAAACTGAGACTCGTCTCTAGTTATACGATCTTAGGCCCTTTGATCTAAACATTGTCATTGGTCAGTTCTGATACTGTTCTCAATTTCAATTTACCCTGTTGTGTTTTAGGCTGATCTCTAAATTTTTGTTAACCTTGCAATCTAACGACAATTTTGAAATATACCGCTTCTGTACGGTTTTTAAGTCAAATAATGTAAGCTATTCAGAACTTGTTCAATGATTCCAAAATGCGTGATAAATATAGGGAACCACCATGCTCATCAAGTGAAGCGCCCTGTTCTTCAGGCTTGGAGACCAATGAAAAACTTTAGAATATTTTTGAGAAGAAGACGGAGTCATGCATTTTTATTTCAACGAAATTCAAATCATTTCATATGGTACACGCTCAACCTGTAGATACATAAAACACGCGATAAACATCTTTTGCTAGATAAAATCTTTCATGACTTTCAAATTAAGAACTCTGATCCTATATCAAATATCACAAATAAAAGTTAACTGTTATATATTTTGCGTATCCGAAATGAAAAATGTCCGATGAGCGTTCCGTAAATTCCTACGCCGGATTAGTTTACACGGCGCAAGTTGACGCTCACCAGACCAAATCACTCAAACAAAAACATCTTGAGTTCTTGACGCGTTCGTTTCTTAATGGTCCTTGACTCACAGAAACCACCGTTTCAAAGAAAATATGATAGAAATCGCAAATCTGTATTTTTTATGTACACACCAGTCATCCTTATAGCATTATTAATTATGAGAACCAGTGTTCTGGAGGCTAAAGGCTCGAACTCGTTATTCGAAATCTAACCTAGAACTAAAATCCTTACACTATTTTGTGAAATCTTCAGCTAAATCGCAAATACTACTTTAAACCCAGAAAATAGTCATCGATTGGTAAAACTTTTTTTCCAAAATTGATGTAAAACAATATGTGTGTAACTACAGAAAGTATGACAACAATAGTAGACTTTTAAATAAAATACATAACAAGAATTTTGGAAGAAAATGACTGTACGATAGCTTAAATAATTATAATGATTTAAAACGATTTAAATAACTTGAATTTTTGCAATCAAAATAGTTTCATATAATGTGAATTGCTATTCGTGGTTTTCTAAAGGCCAATATGTAATACATATTTTTACAAATAAAATATCAACGATATCACGTGACATTCTTTCAACCGCATACATAATATCGTAAAACATAAAAAGACAGTGTAACATAAACAACAGCCATACATCTAATTCCATGTTTACAGTATACCGTTACAACCCTAGAAAGGATCTTTTGACAATTAAACATTTTATTGGCTCTTTATAGCAATTTTCACGGAATTAAAATTTGTTTGAAGTCGGTAGCAAAGATGCACGTGCTCTCTGTATAGCGCGCGAGGAGGTCTGGGTAGACTCCTCATAATGGCACTGTACGCGACAGGATGTTTCAAGCACCTGTTGTGTTATGGCATTCTAATGATTGATTGGTTGATCGGGAATGGAGCGTGAACAATTCTCGCAGAAATCGAGAACTAACGAGATCATTATTCAAAACGTTGTCGTTTGATAAAATTCTGACGAACTGAAATTACAAGCTCTCCGCGCTCGTCTGTCATTTCTTGATAGTAATTTACCACAATACGGAAAATCTAAAGACATGGACCAGTTGTTCCTTGATGAAGCTTAAATTGCGATGGATCAGTCCTTTAGGAGTTACATCAACATTTATAACAAATATTAGGTCAACTACAATATTACGTCCTTAATTGAAGTCCATTCTTTGCATTTACAAAATATTGCGACGTGGAAAAACACAATATGGTAATTTTCAAATACTTGTAAAATAGGTTTACTTTTATTTAAACACATAAAAAATCGACATCGAAAACATCGTCACAAAGTTTGTGTCCTATGTGCTTGATTCTTTACACGTGTGATGATGTGATTTGTAACATGCGTAAAAATTGGTTGGTTACAAATGTGGTCTAATAGAGCATGATGTGTGAGTTAATTATGTTCGTGAAGGTGACCCAGCAAAGCCTGGCAATGTTCTATAACAAATAAAACACATTCTGAAAGAAGTTGTTTTTTGAATTCTTACTTTTAAAAAGAGAGTAATGCATGTAGCATTTAAAGATTTAAATTGCGCAAATACAGTCCGTCCATGTTTTCTGGGTAATTTTACTGACATAAACCCTGATAGGATGGATGTTTTAAATCCCCAGTGGCATATGGCATATTGACCACTCAGTTTCCCTTTTTCGTTAGTTGTTTGTGATCATTTAAACACCCATGCTCTCTTCTCCTCTCCGCTATGGTGGCTGTGTGGGTTGGCTGGTTACATGTATGCATGTTTACTTTTTCATATCAATAATAAGTTGAAAACTGGATTTTGAAGCAAAAATACAAACTATTTATTACTACGCAGTCATGTGACATATAAATATGTTTTACTAATGTTAATAGTAATACAATTCTCTCACACTTGGTAGGTGAATGTCTTCATACTAAAATTACCTCGTGGAGAGAATTATAAAAAAAATGATATCACGTGACTGTAGAGATATTTTTAATGAATTGTGCCTATTAAATCTCTACTGTTAAATTTCTTCCCAACAGAGGCGGAATAGATTGCTAACATTGTTTCTCGCCGTGAAAGTTTTTGACACTAATGGCTTGTTTTTACTCTCATTTTATCATTTTTAAATAACTATTACAATACCCTTTATGTTATCTAATGAAGAATACATATAGAGATGACATTTGTAGCTTACTGTTCAAAGAAATTGCTGATTCTGACGATTACGTAACATTTACTTGCTTATCTCCCTTATAATAATTCTTTATCTTTTATTATCTCCCTTTTTATCTCTTATTATCATTGATTTCATTAAATTCCCCTCCTTTACTCATTAAAATGCTGTGTGAAGATGATTAAATATATTTTAATGTCTCTCTCCTTATCGCAGATGCTCATAACGGTTATGAAAACTTGAATTTCTTGTTGTTTTATGAGTGAGTACAGTGTTATTGTTAAGTATTGAGATTTTTTCAGATAAACACCCCAAAAAAACGATGAAGGAAAAGATGGTTCTTTTATTCGTCGTTTGGGTTAAGACGTTCATGATTGCGATATAGGGCTATGGCACGTTTCTATGGTGTGTTTCAGAAGAGGCATGATCTGGGGCCAGAGGCCGTCTTCCTTCAAGACGCTGGCGGGAATGACCTATACAGCCTATCCTCCCCTAAGGACTTTTTCGTCGTCAGATTATCCGCTTTAGTAGATCTGAAGGCTTTGCTTGTCTAGCTTCTGCTGTTTGTTTGGTTTCTGTTTTTGAAGTTTTGTGTAACATTCTGTGTTTTTGAAGTTTTTTTTGTGTAACATTCTGTGTTTTGCTTTTGGCGTGTCTTCTTTGCCTACTCACTCTACTCTTCTTTTGTCGCCATCATTTCTTACTTTCTCTATAAGCTTGTAGGTAATTATTATCATCGCAGATTCTTCCTTATCATCAACGTCGTCATCATGATTATGATCAGAAGCTGCAGCAGTGGCAGCAACAACAACAACATATTATTATTTTGTCGTCTTCATCGTCATCAACAGCAACAACAACAGTCACTACGAATTCATCACCGTCATCTTTATCATAATCATCTTTGTCATTATCATCGTCGTCGTAGTCGTTATCTTTAACGTCATTATTATTATTATTATTATTATTATTATTATTATTATTATTATTATTATTATTATTATTATTATTATAAATTTCATCATCGTCGTCGTAGTCATCAACATCAATGTTAATTTTTGACTAACTTAACAATAAAAAATTATGTCAATTTTTATTTTTTAAACTTACAAACGCAGACGGAATTTAAATGGAATACAGCCAGGACAATAATATTCAGATGCTCGATTTCATTATCTATTAGGAACATAAAGAACAATTATACTCAAACAAAACAATCAGAACTTATCTAAAACTGCCACTTTAATTTGACCCCAAGATTACTCAACGTAAACCACTTGTTGCATTTTTAGATTATTATTGCTTGAGAAAAGAGCAAAGGTCTGAAATCGGAGAGCAATACTTAGAGTTATCTGCGAACGGATTATTGGATGGCACTTGAAAACGATAAGAGCGAACAATACCAGGTACGAAAAGATGTCCCCTCGTCACCCCTTTTCGCGATCTGGCGTCGGAAATCCTAGCGTCTACGCCGCAAAAAGACATCTTGCAGGGATAAGGCGCTGAATAAATAATACAGACTGACATTGTTATCTTCCGTTTTGTCATCTCGTAGTGCGGATTATGTTTATATAAAACAATGCTTTGTGGCAAAGCCGATATGTCTCAGATGACCAATTGCATTTTAATTAAGCATATAAATTTGATGTTTTTAACATAATACCATTTAGCGATGGAAATTTTCCTTAGAATACTGCAGTACAGCAATTAATTTTCGCCGAAACGAAGTGATAGTTTGGAAATTAAAACATATTATAAAGTAATCACTTGAAGTAATACAATTTAGTTACATGTAGGACATTTCTGTCATACGAAACACGGTTAAGAATTGGTGCCGAATGTCAACGTTCATTTTAAAAAGTTAAACAGAAACGAATCACCTTTTGTCATCCCAATTGTAAACATTTTGTTACATACATATTTAGGCTTTTAAGGCAAAAGTCACATAGAAATAGGTGACCCCAGGCGCTCTTTATCCCTGATAACGTCACAAACCGACATTAAAACATTATTGTATTTAAAAAAATAATTGGATCTTTATTTGATATTAAATAGATTGAAATCGACGAGATAGTCCATTCATCTTCCCAAATCCGCCTGATGCCTTACTCACCAACGTGCTAAACAGTTTCATAAGCACAAATAGGAGAGGTGTGTTATTGCATCTGCAACACAACGGCTAAATGAAAATACTCGCACACGATCAAAATGGTATATATTAAATTTACTTTCGGAGCTTTTGACCCCAAAAAAACTGTTGTCGTTTATTTTGTTTCTTTTGTTTTCTTTTTTGTCAGGAAGGCTTTTTTGGTTCTCTTCCGTGTTACCGCCCAATAAAAGAATCCTCATGGCAGAATATTTCAGAGCCTCGCACAAATGTTTGATACTGTCTTTGATAGTCCTTTTCTCCATATATACGCATGTTGTTGCAACCAGTGCATCATGCCGTCTGATCAGGATCTACACTGTTCAATTTTTTGTCAAAAACCTAATAAATCAATAGCGAACGGTGCAGATCCTGATCAGACGGCAGGGATATGCAGGCTGAACTAGATCTACACTGTTCGCCCAGGCCATAAAGAAGTATATATGGAGGAAAGGGTTAATAAAAACTGATTTTCTTATAAATATTTGCGAACTCTTTTTGTCATGTTGGATGGATACATTTATTATGAATCTTAATTCTTATAGTTCGCAAATGTTCACGGTAGGGAGGGCGAGGAGTGGTGTAAGGTTTTTTTCTGGTATACAAGAATATAATTTTCTTTATGCTCAGTGCCATTAGAAAGTTTTCTCAATTTCATTTTCGATAACTGTCACTAAGGAAACCCGTGCTTAGCTTCTAAATCACGATTAAAATTTATCAGACTTTTATCAAAAGTTACCGAAGTCTTACATAAGCCTGGAGTATCGTATTTGCCATTGAAGTATGGCATATTTATTTACAAATAATCTGGCGCAGGGAGATGTCAAGCCCTTTGACGGGCAAAGTATGATCTTACAATATATGGAACCGACAAACCGGTGTTGCTAGGGAAGCCGGGAGATTACGGGCGTAATGATGTAATATTCCTTATTTGAGAATTAGCGTGATTACATGATTCTGATAAAGCTGATATAAGTTTTAATTCGCTATTCAATAATTTTGGTAACACGGGCACTGCGGAAAAATGCGCAAGGATTTCAAATATAAAAATAATGACGTTTTATCTATAAACCCCATGTTTGTTTTGATTTAAGGAGATTAAAGTATTTTCACAAAACTCAAGCCATTTTCACCGTGCAGTAAGATTTATTATTAGAGTGGTTCAAAAAGCTATTTAATAATTTATATTTAAAATTATTAAAATTATTTTAAATAAAACGCTCAAACTGGATTGCATAAAATCCTTATTACAATGTTTTAAAATTCATATTTCTGGCAAGTTTATCAACCCAACCTCACAGCTGCAATAAAAACAAAATACGTGTATATTGTTTTAACACATTTCTCAATATTTCAAATATTGTCTGATTTTGAAATTTGGGTTAAAATTAATAATGTCAAAGATATCGTATTAGAATAAAATTACTCCAATTGCCAGATTATTTGCGTTGTTCTAAACAGCAAAAAGTTTCCTGCTAATCTTCAACAACACTATCCCCTTGATTTGACAGTAGGTATACTTCAGTGCGCGATATATTGTTGCATGTAAGTATAACGTTGTGGTAAATGTAGATTAATTATCAGGGCGCAAGATCATAAAACAAAGTTTTGAGATCAGTCTCAAATCTCAAGAATCTGGTTGGCTGAAATGGCGACTGGTCGCCATTTCAGCCAATCAGATGCTTGAGATTTGAGACTGATCTCCAGATTTTGTTTTATGATCTTGGGCACAGTCCCCAACATTGCTCCCGTCTGCTAGTGTGCCAGTATGTTGGTCAACAATTCTAATTTAGCTCACTGACAAACCGTTAAAATTTCCCTTGCGTTCTATAGAAACAAGTTTTCACAACAGTTCGCAGATACAAAAAAATATTACAACGTTTCAGGTGGTTAAACCTCCACCCTACCCCTTTTCAAGGAGCATTTAAATAGAGGAAAAAATAATGTTGACATAATAGTTTTGTGCATTAAAAATTAAAAATTGAAAATATGTAAAACCAATGATGTAGTTGCTCATTCACACATGGTTGTAAATTGAGCAGGTTATCAAAGTGAGTGTATAACCTGACAATAAACGGGGACTATCTTCCTTCTCTATGATAATCCAACAACTTTGTGGATAAGTTTGGATTATATTCTGATAATTTCTGATATATTTCACCAAAATATCTCAAATTTTGGTATATAAACAACCTTAACTTCCATCATATCGCCAGTTTAAGTGTATTTATTTGTTCGAGAAGGAAAAGGGAAATGGGAAAATAAACATGTGAAATTTGTGTTGTGTTTTAATGTTTTGTTTTAGATTTTCGAATGTGTAAGACCATGTAACTATACTTTGAACTTTATTTAGAATGACACATTTTTGGACATATTTTTAATCCTTAAATAGCAATGTGTGTAAAATAATCCGTTAAAGCGTAGATCATTTTTATCGTCAAAATCAATTTACTGTTCTTCTACAACGCTATTTTGAATTCCGTTCCATTTGGAAAAAATACGTGAAATAAATGATCAATGGAAACCGGTAACAGGAGATCGGAAATGACATAATATCATTTAAACTGTTCTAATATACTGGGTATTTAAAAATGTCTGGCTGGATAAAATGATGATTTATGTAAAGCATGTACAAGAACCAAGAAACAAAATATGTGTAAATTATTTTAGTCTTGGATAAATTTAAAAAATAAATTGAAAAAAAATATACAAGTATGTGATGAGTAAATTAATAAAATGAATAAATATACATGAATAAACTAATGAACAAAGGATTAAAGAAAGAACAAAATAAGAAAATAATGACTGAATGAATTGTTTAAATGATTAATAAATAAAAATATATATAGTTAATAAAACATAAATTAATTAATAAAAATATATGTAATATATAGAAAGATAAAAAAGATAAATAAATAAATAAATCATCGCTAGAAAACAAGACTCTTCCAAATAATTTAATAATAAGAGTTCAATTTTTATAATTAATAACAATAAATCAAAGCGCAAAATGAAATGACATCGTCGTAAAATATTTTAAATGACCCTTCTTGGTCCATTTTGAATTCAATTAATGAAGTACTCGGTTCTTGATAAAACCCGTCACCTAACGATAAGCCGGACCGCGATATCCATTACCTGTCAGGATCTATTACTGGAACATTGTGACGCCATGTTTGCTGCCAACTTGAAACTTGATTAGTTTGACAATCGCTGGATAAAGATATTAACTTCGATCACGTTTTATTTGGGAGTCTGAAAGTGACCTCTAGCTCCTTTATTATCATTATATCTGTCGTACAAATAAGAACGTGCTCAAAACTTTGAACATAATTCATTTTCGTTTTATTAGCGAAGTTTTTGAGTATGTTCTATGTTCTTATTGTCAATTGCATATTTGCAAAAAACAATTATGTAAGAATAAACTCCAATCATTTTTTTTCATATCATGTAGATTATCGCGGAATCTCTTTTAGCTTATTGGAAAACTTCAAGAATGAATTCTAAATTTCAATACAATTTCTTTAGATTTTTCATCTGTCTGATACTATGCATGACAGCTCTATAATTAGATGTATGAGCTGATCCTACAGGGGACTACAATATCTAATACAAGTCAAACGGTCAAGTCATCACTGGGTTCTAAAACTTTAGCAAATCGGTTCTTACTTGCATAATAATATTATTACAGTTACTGGGAACTTTTCTGGTGGGAAGGTTGTGCCCTTCATCATTATCAGTGTAACAGGGTAAAAAAGTTGTGCAGCCAGACCGGGAACCGAACCCGGTACCCCTCGCTTACATGCATAGAACTGCTAGGGGTGCATATCAGTCCAGATAAGGAAATGAAGTGTCAGCCCAAAGGTGAGATTTCTCTTCGTTTGGTAGGTTCTATCAGATATTTGAATACTTTAACCCTTTCTTAAAGCGCTAGCATCCACTTGTGTCACAGTGACCTGTTTAGACCTAAGGGCCTCTGCATCTGCTTTGTCTGAGTAAAGAAAGGTGAAACATTCACCCACCCCACGCAGCCAAAAAGTTTGGGATTATAAATTGAACAACTTTAATAAGACACGTAAAAAATTGATGAAAAAAGAGAAACAGAGTGAGTAACACATTGGCTTGGAATGGTCAGTGCCAAAACAACTGTTTTAAACCAGGTTCTAGGGTGCACCAAACTCACACTCTTATATGAACAAGCCATTACAAATTCCTGACTGAGGTCTCCGGCCGCTTCCTCACACAAGATAGTGACTAGATTCGTACCGTGTGACATAAGGATGGAACATGATCACTGTCACTCCATGAGTCTGTATGGTAATGCAAGATGGTGAACAGTTTAACATCATTACCCGGCGGTGTCTCCAAAATTACTATATTTCTTTTAAAACAACAATCGTTGCATAATACTTTAACATGCTTAGACAACTGCATCACAATATGAGTACATATACCATATCATCCGAATGCCGCATCATGTGACTTCCTGACATTTAAAAAAAATATGGCGTTACAGTTTTCGTACGGGTTTGTTTAGGAACATCATCGGGTTATTGTTGGATGATTTAAATAGAATGTTGATTTCGTGTTGTTATATACTTTCGTTGTTATAACCAAATTTATTATGAAGAATATAATAACATTCTAAACATACGAGAAAATAATGGTGTTTACGATACATGTAACATAAAAAAAAAACACAGAGTAACGAGGTCGTTCTTTTGGGGAGTACTGATACTGAGGCCGTGTCTTCTGCCCATTCCTGAAATGCACAGTTCACTTTTTAGCTGACTACATTGAAAGAACTGCAGAGTAACTGAAGTTGTTCTTTTGGGCATTAATACAAAGCTGACTTCTATAAAAGAGTCTGAACGTTTGACATTGTTAAAGACACTGCGAGGGTATGCCAGAGTTCGATTGAAATAAATTACCAACTTGAGTATCATTAACAAGTAATTTACCACCAATTTAAGCAAATATATGACGTATTTTCATTGAAAAACTGGTTTCTATTGCTTTATTGAAATTCTCGTTCCCAACAACCAAGGTTGCTTCATTCTGGGTAACTTCTTTTGCAAAGCTCCACAAAATGTCAATGCCTATTTGATAAATAGCCACGCACGCACCTATGTCAAACTTTCGTTTCCAAAAGTTTGTAAAATTTAGGAGACCATCAATTAATATGAGCATGTTTGCTTTTTCCTTCTTTTGGTCCAGGCTGGTTATTCAAATGAGCTAGACAAGGACTTTTATTTGCCGAAGACTAACATTCTTATCAAAGTTTATTTTCATTCCTTTGTAAAAATTTCAATTGAATTGACCCCTGAACGGCGCGAGGGGCTATTTTATGTCGCGGAGTGATTTATAGTTTTATGGCATCCATCGTTCCGACCTAACGACGGTTGTCACGTAGGAAAGTCAAAAGAGTTTCAGACAATATAGAAAAGAAAATGAGCCAAAAGTTTAAACCATACCAGACAGAAAGATGTGCCATTTGTAATTTTTCAATTAAGCGTTTATTTTTTTTATTTCAAACAAATATCATAATATTAACATTCTTCGGTAAGAATTTTTTTATGTGTACCCAGCAGGACAATATATGTTCTCCTGATAGGACAAATCGGTGTAAAAATGAGTGTAAACTGGTTTCAGAATAGAAAGAAAAGCCCCTATTCGTTTGTCATTTAGATATATAACATAATCAGATCTGACAAGCCGATATAGATCTGGTTAAAGTAACCAGTATGTCTAAATTTTGGGGACGTTATCTTGTTTACCAAACACGTCAGTGTTTACAAGATCAGTTGGGGGTTAATCTAGTTTTGCTGGCCAGTTTGAGCATATTTGATGACATGTCGATCTGAAATTTCTCATTTTCCTGGATGTTATGATCTGTGCCCAAGGTTATAAAGCTGAGCATGGAAACCAGTCTCAAATCTCAAGCATCTGATTGGCTGAAATGGCGACTGGTCGCCATTTCAGCCAATCAGATGCTTGAGATTTGAGACTGGTTTCCAATCTCAGCTTTATAATCTCCAGCCCGGAAGACCTAAAGAACGTGATTATTCCTACATGTACCTATTTGAGAATAATTAACTAAACTCTGACTAAACCTTGATAATCTGACAAGTATGGACATAACTGATAGATAAACCTGAAAAAAATATTGTTTTTTTCTGGCAATGGTTTGGCCATCTTAGCAAAGTTCGATGTGCGTGTCATTTTGACATCGCCATTGTTTCTCAACGAGTAATGATCGCTGGAAAAAATATTTAATTCGCGACGGCCAATATTTGCGTTATCGTTTACCGGTCACGTAACTGACACGTTAATTTAATATGGTTTGTCAGCAAAAAGTATTATAACTCTGACATCGCCATTTTCATTGGAAAAAATGTTAATTCGCCAGTATCTATGGTTATGTTCTCATAGCAATCACGTGATTATTTACTTATCCATAATCACTTATACCAGATACCGGGACTGAAGATTATAAAACTTATATTTGATACTGTTATCCATTCTCAGTTTTATAACCTTCAGCCCGGGACACGTCCCTGTCGTTATCATCTGTTTGTTTCAATCAGTATACATTAAATATATGAGGTCAATTTATAAGTGACCATAAATGCCTGAAGAGGCCTGGGTACATTGTCCCCTGGCTAACACCGCTCATCAAAATGTCATATATGCAAACATACAAACACAAATTTATATTATTTATTGGCATTCAATATGAAAGGCGAGTAGACAAAATTGAATTACAAATTGAGGTTCAAAACCTCAGAATGAAAATTTAATATTCGTTATAAAGTTGATATACCGTCTATGAAAAGTTTATATTTGGAAATTTGGAATCATGCCATTTTAATAATAGTCTCAAACAGGCATTTAGGTTTTTACATTAGTCGACCTGGTATGCTTCGCGCCAATTCATTTGTTCTTTCGGTTCGAATAAGTGTTTATATTACTAGACATAATTATGGGCACGTGATGGGAAATGTCTTCATGATAAAGACGTCATTCCTTGAAAAGTCTTCATAAATTTGAGCACCCAACATTGCTTATTATATGCATTTTGGGGTTTAAATAAAATTATAGAGCCAAAATTAGTAACCATCTCACATAATGAGTTATAAGAAAATAATAGATGAATGTAATTTTTCCAAATAACAACCAGAATGAAAAAAAAAACAACTCTTATCCCCAGTATGAGAAACTGGAGACCAGTCTCTTATCTCAGGCATATGATTTGGTTGAAAATGAGACCAGTCTCCAATCTCAGGCGTCTGATTAATTGATAATGATACAGTCTCCAATTTTAAACATTTAATTGGTTGAATATGACGTCATATCTAATCTCAAGCTTCGGATTGGTTAAAAATGAGGTCAGTCTCTAATCTAAAGAATCTGATTGTTGGAAAATGATATCAGTCCCCAACCTCAAACAAATGAGGTTGTTAGTTTTGTTCATATTCAAATACATGTGTAAGTTTGTTACAATCCTAATCTATTCTAGAAAAAAAGAATGGCTTATGACTGGACAGTTGACTTCAACATGAGTTCAATTTAAATCATTCGTTTTGAAGGTTCGTGAAGTTGGCAGCCTAGCAGCCCAGCAGCCTGGAGTTAGCAGCCCAGCAGCCTGCAGCCTAAACATACCGAGAGATGTGAGAAATTTAGTAAACGTCCTGAAATGCATTATAATCACTTTTAAGGACACTACAAGCTTATCTCCTATGAAATCAAACTGAATTTATTTTTAATTTCTAAGCTGGTGAAATATGAAAAAAATCTGAAGCAGCCAGGAATGCATCATAATCACTTTCTGACTGAAATACGAGCTATAATGATATGAAATGAACTTTATAACCTTAAGAATTCACTTTCATCTAGGCTGCTGAATTGTGAAGCTAGCAGCCCAGCAGACTAGCAGCCTGAAGTAGCCTAGCAGCCCAGCCGCCTAACAGCCTTAACGTACCGATTGATGTATGAAAGCCGAAAACGGCCTGAAATGCACTATAATCATTTTTTTATTCGTTTCGGGCCTCCAATTAAAATGATTAAAAACACAACAAACTTATCCGAGATGAAATCAACCTTAATTTGTTGTATGATTTTGAAGCTGGTGAAATGCGAAAAAAACCTTGAAACGGAATGAAATGCTTCATAATCACTTTCTGGCGCGGCAGTACGAGCTATAATGATATGAAAAGAACCTAAAAACCTTTCCGAGAAGTCTTGCAATGACTATTGAAGACTTGTTAACTTCAGTCAAATAAGTTAACACGAGATCAGGACAAGGTTATAAAACTGGGAATGGAAACTAGTCATAAATCTCAAGCATCTAATTGGCTGAAATGGCGACTGGTCTTCATTTCAGCCAATTAGATGCTTGAGATTTGAGACTGGTATAAAATCTCAGTTTTAAAATCTTCAGCCCTGGTATTTAAATCGCCTCATCCCCGAATCTGTCCCGTCGCTATTGTTTTCCCATCGAATAATCTCCCTCTTTATCTAATCTGTTCGATCAAAGTTTCAGTTCTGAATTGTTCAGATAAATTAAATAAACATTATTGAGATATTGTCATCTTCTTCATTGTTATGCACTTGAATCTAGTTTCGTGTAATTTATTTTTATTTTGGAGTCCCGGTTCAAATGTGCATGTAATACTAGTATCATACGAGGGTACGCCGTACACGGGTTTCCCGGAGTGCCGGACTGTTCCGGACAGTCGTTGGTTTCCTTCGGCGATGAAGGGGTGTTAGAGAATTGAACATAATAACCGATCATCAATATTGTTTAATAACAATTATGTTTAATTTATTATGTTCCATCAACAGTAAGTTACCTGTGCTGCAACGGAACTGACCTGCGTTCAGAGCTTAACGTTCCAAGAAATAAATTATGGTGTTAATTTACAACCACTGGATTATCGTCTATTACATGTATCAAATGTAGTCAATTTTATGTGCTAATATAATTATTGTAACACGAATCTGTATAAGTTAAACATTCTATCATGTCAATTTATTATCCCATTTTAATTTTTTCGGATTCTTATCTTTAATGCGTTACCCACATTCAACTGCCAAAAACCAATCACTGAGTTACTATTTCCAAAGTAACTGAGCCTGCTGAATTAGAAGTTACTTTATTGTAACTAAAACAGCGAATTACTTGCTTCATGCTTGATCTTCTAGCAAAATTTCAATTATGACAAATGTCATTAGATATTTTAGGTAACAATTTCGTATGTGGTTCAGTTTGTAATTCATGACAATGTATCAACAAGCAGCGGAATTAAAAATCTCTATTCTATATAAAATTATTTGGAGAAAAACAATACGGTGGCATTTAATTTAAGGATAGTCGCTGCGTGATTCCTTGGAGTCCGATCTTCCTTGTAATAAAATGAACTTCCGGGATCGTCATCTCGAGCGCCCCCTGTGTCTCTACGTTATACTCCGCTAGCAGAGGCTCAGCTTGCCCCGCACGGAGAGTCACATCAGACTGACTCTTGTATCGACCAATCAACGCTTGTCTTTCCAGTTTTGAAACTTAACAAGTCCGATCACCTCTGATATAAATAACTTCCCTTACTTATGTGTCCGTTCAACTTTTTTATCCTCGTTGATATTCGTCGGTTTCGAAAAAAGTACTAATGCTTTGTTTCATAGATTAGCGAGGTCTCTCACATTTCTGTTCTGTGTAAACGACTTTTAAAGACGTTGACAGAGGCTCGTACCCGAAAGGCACGATGTCTTTGTTTCAGAACCAGTCACTTCCGTTTATAATACTAATTGTGAAAATAAACTTAAAGCACTGATGACATTGTTAGTAACTGTTATTATAAATAAATTTATAATTTATCTATTAAAATTAATAATTAAAAAATATCCAACCAATGTGTTCAAAAATGCAAGAGTAAGTTTTTGTTGATATACCATGTAGAACAAACAAAATATTGTATCAAGGTCATTTCGCGAATTTAAAGAAAAAATGGTCATTTTTCCTCGCATAAATCATTATTATATACCCAATTAATAAGAGAATCTTTGCTCTGTTCATCTGTATTTCCCTCTCGCAAAGCAATATGTTGTTTCTGGTTTGTTTTGTTGTTGTTGTTGTTTTTACAGAACGCAATGGAACATTTTAAAGAATTGTTTAGATGACTTCGTACTATAATCTTTTTTCGTTTGGTTCGGTGTACATGTTTCGTGTTTTCATTTTTTATTTCTCGACTTTTCGGGTTTTCGACGATTCGTCCAGGCCAATCCCGTCATGAAAACTCATAAATAAGCCATGATTATGTGTCGTCTGGTGGTGTTGTAGACTTCGTGTGGGCGAAAATACGAGAACAATACTTATTCTATCTGTAGATTTTAAGGATTAGTTGGTATAATTTGAGTGTCGTGTTGTTTTGTGTTGTTGCCTGCAGGTTTATGTCTGCAGGTTGCTTGAGCGGGCAGTGAGTCAACAACACGAAACAAGGAACATAAAAGAACGCCAAGGAGACATTTCGATACCTACCGACATGAAAGCTCAACCAATAGAATGTGTCATGGTGGTACAAACTAAGTTTCGTTTTCATGTTTTTAGCTCCGCAAATTCGCCAACCCACCAACACGATGAGTAGTTATTTATCGTATTTTCGTGTTTTCTTGGTATCGTCTTTTTTCCCCATCTATCTCGTCAAGTTGACATGGCAATACCCCGCTGCCATACATAAACAATAACTTACGTTATTGGTACGAGGTGTCCATAAAACACCATTGGGGTCGGAATATGTATCAATTACAAGATTCAAAAGTTTAAAAAGGCATGAAGAGAATAGCAAAACGCGTGGAAAAAATATTTGCTCGAAAATTGTATCACAACGGAACAAAACATGTTTATTTATTTATTCAGTGCATAAAATATACATGCGACAAAAGACAAATAAAAACCAACAAAAAAATAAACAATAACTTCACTCATACTTAGAAGTTAATTAATTATTTAGTAATACAGACTGCTAGTCGGTAAATTATATTCCATCTAGAGTCTTAAAAGTTTGAGTATGTATTCATTTTCTTCCGTGGTTTGAAATAAACCACAAGTAGTGATATTTTAGCAAGCTGCAGTAAATCACAGTCCTCTTATCAGTAAATGGGCAGTTTCATGGGCCGTGCTTTAATTGTTTGATTATCGTTGACAGACGTGACCACGTGACTTCATTCTGGTTCACTCGCAGGAAAATAAATCTTTTTTCGCAAATGCTGGGATCGAAAATTAAGTTTTCCGTATCCAAAGCATCGGATTTCAGTCTCATTTGACGTTATATCTAAATTTCTGAAACATTCAATCTGGTGAAACGCGCCAAATATGCCGCTATCTTACACATAATTTATAATTTTTAGCGCACGGAAAGCTCCGCCCAAAGTTATGACGTCATAAACAATGGCGGGTACAGGTAAACATAACTTTTTATTATCACCGATACTAGTTTAATTTCTGATACGAAGGTTTCGCATTGGGGATATCAAATCAAACTTTCTAGCGTTCAAGTGACCCTTAAAGCAACAGTTAGATAAGGCTTGTTAATGCAGTTTTGCGAAAACATCGGACACGACGTTTCTGAAGGTAAGTTATTTAGTTTATATCAATGTATATCTCTCCCTATCACTGTTTCCTAATTGTCAAAGATCTGATTTTAATTCTTCCACAGGATTTTGCTGTTTCTGTTATTATCATGCCATTATCGCTTTGAATTCTGTTTTATGATACTGGAGGCGAAAATCCTGAGATATGCCCTGATATGTCATGATATTTCGCGATACCCACGATTAAGTCTCTAGCATGCTACAGATTATTAGGATGAACTTGAAATAAAATTTCATTAACACACAGTTCAGTGATTTGATGTCATGGAGTTAATATTCTGTGTCTGGAGTTTGTGTTATCTAAAAGTTGAAAAGGAATCAATGATGTTTAAAAGATAATTTGTTCGTTGCACGTCACCTAATTGGTGATTAATGAAGTTCATTGAAACACGGACGCTGCACGCGGCATTTTGATGCTAAATGACCACTGGTCAATTGTTGCTAATTGAATTTATCCAATAAAAGTCATGATAAGCCAAGTGTCATTTCACGAATCTGCAAGTTAATGGCGAATGCCAAACTATACCTTTTACAAAGGCATATGGTCAGCTTTATCGCTAGTCCAAATTATAATGGTTATTTCAGTGAAATAATTTTATTAATTCTAACGCCATGGATATACTTCTTAAGAATGTAAATCGGGTAAGCACTAAATACCAGGTACCAAATTATTTGTCATCAGTTGTTATATGATTTTTCGGTTTTTAGATAAATTTTGCTAACAATATTTCCGGTAATGCACGCGCTTGCATTAAACTGTTTTTCAGTTAATATGTATATGCGTGTTTGTTATTGTGAACTTGAGATATATTTTCTATAATTTATCTCGCTCTTCTGTATTTCTAATTCTTTCTCCCTATTGGCCCGTCCCATGAACATAACGGCTTTCTTGCTATGGCAAATCAAAGTAGCAATAAAATATTTAAATGTTTTAGAAAGTCAGCGATTTAATCAAACATATAAACCATCTTCTAATATATATATGAAATATAAATCTTTTTTTTTAAATTTCTAATTTGAAATACTTCCAACATCGATGTTTAAAATTAGAGTTGTCATAAAAATGGCTACATGAACATGACCGCTAATGCCGGAGAAACTTTGAGTAAGATAATGGCGTACATTTTTCATCATTTAGGTATGAAGATGTCCAGTGGAGGAATTCCCAAGTTTGACATTTATAATTCCCCGCTGTCAGGCGAGCTTTATAGCCGGTTTGTTGACTTTGTACCTCACTCTAATTTTCAAATATTAATAAACGCTTACTTGACAACCCATAAAGTTATATCCGTGGAACTATTTATGACATATCGATGATGACTCTATAAACAAAAGGTCGCCAATAACTAAAAATCAAACAGCACGATATTCATGCAATGCAAACATATCCATTAAATTACTGTACCCAAGGTTATAAAACTGAGCATGGAAACCAGTCTCAAATCTCAAGCATCTGATTGGCTGAAATGGCGACCAGTCGCCATTTCAGCCAATCATATGCTTGAGATTTGAGACTGGTTTCCAAACTCAGTTTTATAACCTACAGCCCTGAACATTCTTGCAATTTACAACTATTGCAAAGTATCATGATTTAACTTATCTTTAAAATAAATGTAAAACTTAATATTCTCATTAAGGACGTTAAAAATATATTAACAATGTTCTTCTTAAAATGCATCTTTTTTAATTTAAATTAAATGTCCAATTTCTTGAATATGTGTAGTTTAAGACTGGGAAAATCATCGCGTTTGTTTGGAAAACTATTTTATAAGGAAAATATAATTTTAAAGAATATAGATATGGTTTTATGATTGTTTCTGTTCATTTTGTGCCAATGTTGCTGCCGATATTGCTGTAAATGCTGACGATGTACAATAATAATAATAATAATAATAATAATAATAATAATAATAATAATAATAATAATAATAATAATAATAAATCTAGATTCGATTTGAAGTTTTCAAAAGCATAAGGTTACCTCTTTGTTATTTATTACAAATTAAAGTTTAACAACATTATTATGCGAAATTAAAAGTGCTGGAATAAATTTTGTTAATATTGTTAATTTATTATTACTATAACTTTCCCCTTAAATATAATTAGCAATTCATTCTCACATTTATTAGATATTATTCAATATTTTAAGAATTAAAATAATTACTGGATATTTCTTCGTTTTAGTTAAAATTGTTTCTAATGTTAGAATAATAGTAACACTATACGTGTAATACTGCTATATGATCTTCAGTTTTGAAAATGATAATATATTATGTTTGCACTAACTGCTGTAAAATCTAAAAATAAACAAAATATATCGGATGTGGTAGTTTTCTGGAACGTTTCATGAATCAACGGGCGTTTTAACCTGCAGACAGAAATTTGTTTACACAATTAAACGGTTGGAACATTAAATTAACTCAATTTATTCAAAGTGTTTGCATAGCAACCAACGTAAGGCCGTTACTCGTCAATTCAGGACGCTGTAAATGCATCCTTTACGTCTTATCTATTTAATACCTTCCTAAAATCAAAATCGGGGTTATTGGCTTCGTTTATGGCCCCTTATTCCCTAAACAGACGGATTAACCGGATAAAGACTGCACCTTGTTAGCTTATAGTAGATGTAAGCCTGTTTCATTCTCTTAGAAGTCAATGTTTTGATATCTTTAACAAACAGAAAATTAACAAATGTGTAAACAGAAATTAAAGACATTATTTTTATATTACATTATAAAATGTTCTTTCATTGAAAAGTTCATGTTAGCAAAAAAACAACAACAAGAAAATAATATATGTCCACATTATATTTCAAAGATGATATCGCGTGTATAATACAATAAATTAGAAAATTTATTCGATTCAACTGTAATTATTATTATTATTATTATTATTATTATTATTATTATTATTATTATTATTATTATTATTATTATTATTAAGCTCAAGATCATTGAAGCATTCTTTTGCTGATCTTCGAAACGTTTTAGCGGTATTTAATTTTGTGAAAAAAAATACTTCTTGAGAGAAGTTAATTAAATTTAACAAAATCGCGTGTAAATGTTTTTTTTAGAAAACAACTTTTTTCATCAAAAGAACAAATAAATGCCATCAAATTCGAGTTCAGAAAATATTAATAATAAATTAATAACTGAAATGCACGTCATTATAATTCAAATATATAAAACTTCAGTAAAACGCCACATAAAGACCAGCCCGGAATTAAAACCATCAAAATAATAAGACCACTATTTCAAAGTCCCTCTGAACAGTTTTTTTCACTCTTTTGTACCCGGAATTAAAACTAACCCACTATTATGAATTAAATTAGCGGATGCGGACACGGAAACGCACGCGGACCACGAACACGGAACTATGGAATGCTAGCATCCAAACCACGTTTGTCCAGTCCCAGAGGGGGCCTCAGTGTATTCTTAAAAATGTTGGTAATCCTTTGTTGCAGTACTTTCAAAATAGATTCATGGTCGTGAAAGGAACTCACGATGATTCCCACTTTCGAACAGAACAGAACAGCCGATATTTTCGGCGCACCTGCCGCGACACGTAATTATCATAATTGTTAATGAATTATCACAGGTGTAAATAAAAATTCCAACATTTCGTGTATGATATATGATATCTCGACGTCATGTTTATTAACATTTATGCATTGAGAATGGTCAAAAGTTGATAAGTTTTAATCGATCACCTGTTATGTCGTGAAAATTATGCGATAAAAATTAGAACGATCGCTTTGTAGAGTTTCTCTGCAAAATTCGAACTCTGCAATACAGATGATGATATCTGCAGTAAAAGGTTACATCCCAAATTTAAAGAATACGTAAAAATCGTGCACTCAATCCAATAGAAAGAAGTTTCAAGGTCATAAAATTATCATTATTGATACATTATGTTGTGTTCGTAAGAATATTTTGTCAAACAACAAGTATAAGGCAATATATCTGGCAAAGGGAGTGGTACCTAATGTTGTTTTGCCCAGGGATCTTTACCAAAAGAAAACGCATATGTAACTGAACTGTCATGTAAAAAGATTTATACTCTATTGCAAAACAAAATGTGCAAGTGTGCATTATGTTTTCGGTGATTATTCATTAACTGCTTGTCTAAATACCTAAATATTTGGTATCAACATTGAGATTAGAGCATAATTATATAGTTTTCATACAGAATTTAAATGATCTAGGCATTAAGAAAAGCAGTTAATGAAAAATATACCGGTAGTATAGGTTAACTCTTTTATTATAGAATTAGTAACAACACTGTCGCAATATTTAACCATGGAAACAAAGTCGAAATATGTTACTGTAAAAAAACATGTTGGCTTATTTGTACCGGAAGCCGGATTTCGCGAAGTATCCCTGTGGTCATCAGCAAGTTTTATATGGCATCCGATATGATGACCATTGTCTATTGAATATGACTTATTGTACTGGTATTTGATCTGTTATATGTTCGCTCACATTTTGAACAATAAAAATCGTTTGCGCAAAAACAAAAAAATTTGTTGATATCCGAAAATTTGTTTTAAAACCAGAGCACACGCAGGCTTCTCAATAAACCCAATCCTTCTGTCACGACAAGTAATTTTAACGCAGACACCGGAAGTATTAGTTACCAACTAGACTGGCCTGTTTCACATGAAAAGTGGCAAACACGTTTCTATGCGCAAACATTGCATGATTAGTTTAACCTATAAACAATCGTGAAAAATTCCCCATTTCTAAAATTGTAAATGCATGTGCAATAAATAAAAAAATAAGGAAATATGATATTAAAACCTTAGTGCTTTGATCTACGATAAAATTCTTCGCGTGGAAATAGAATGAATGCATGCAATAACATTTCATGTGCATATAAATAATTCTTTAATAGAAATACCTCCAGCTCTGTGTGTAAAATGGTAATGTAAAATTAGTATTTACAGGTATAACTGACGCTAACAATTACACATTTTACGCTTAAAGTAGAACGACATAGTTAAAAGCTCGTTTGAGGCTTTAAGTTCCCTAATGACTTTTTGTCTTTATTGTATACAACTCTGGAGCTAAAAAGTCAAATGGTTTTGAGAAAAAAAACTTCGTGACTGATAAAACCTGAATTATTAAAATTTAATATAATTGTTCTTTATTAAGTTTTCTTTCATCTTAAATTGATCCTAATAAATATTTTTCAACATCTACTCAGTTAAATCCACTCTTTTTTTTAATATTTCGGCCTTCTGACATTTATCAAAATACTCAAGAAGCATTCTCCTCTACTCCTCTACACTTTTTTTTCAAATACACCTTTATCGGAAATGATAAATGTGAAAAAGAATGTAGAATTGTATGTTTTTGTGTATTCTGATAAAGGCCATAAAGCCAAACCGTTAAAATAAAGAAATCATGAACGCTTCGATTGTAAGTTGAATAATAATCCTGCGTCATCTCGGGGGGGGGGGGGGGGGGTGGGAGAGAGGGCTGCACGTGTCATTGTATGTGTTGTTCTTTTTTTTCTCGATATTATGGTACACTGTATCGCTTGCAAGGACCGCCCATTTTGACACAAACCTTGTTCACGTTTGATTATACGAGATACATCGAGATATCCCGCGATATCGCGAGATAATACTCCAAATATAATAGTTAAAAAGAGATGATAAACTCTAGTTTGTCATATGATAATTTTGAAGGGTGCCGTTATAATATTAATGTGTGATTAGAAATGATAATATCTTTTAATTATAGTAAATTATCGAAGTGAGTGTCATGTTTTAATACAGAATTTGGATAATGATATCAGGTAAAACATGTATGTTTTAATCAGCGGGAGAAACCAAAACTCCATACTTCGATTTAATGTTGGTTTTTTTATTACTGGCCCCATTCGTTGTTGAATCTTTCTTCTCAATCCTGTGTGTCTATGCTTCTGCCTTTTGATACATCGAAAGAATAAATAATTTCTAAAGCAAATAAATTAATATTTAACTAAAATATATTCTCTTCTTTTCAGACGCGTAAAGAGCGCTTCAAAACCCAACGATTCTTAGTGAAGCCGACTCTGAGCGTACAGTTTTACAAAGAGGTCCTCGCTTGTGAAGGTTCGCCCACTGTCTTAATGGAGATTAATGGCATTATCAGACATTAGCTGGCAGAACAATACATCAGTACATTCATCATTTAAAACATACGAAGAATTTCATTCATTAAAACCCGCGGATTCAAAGAAATCTGACCCGATTAAAAGTGCCCACCGGGCTATGCAGCCTGGTCTTAAGTTCCAAGACCACAGTTCTCTCTTGCAAGGCGAAGACGTTGAAGTATTTTTCAAAAATCTAGAAGCCCCGGATTCTGATTTAACTCACTCAGAAAGACCGGAAAGTGACATAAACGGAGAAAAAGTGCACAATAATTTGGATATTGCCAGTGTTTCGGATAGAAGTAACGAAAAAGACATGTTTCAGAATACTATGCACGCTATGTCGATGGGAGGGTCTGGCCCGACTTATGACACGACAGGGACCGGTGCTGCAATGCACTCGGGTGTAAATCCCGTATATGTCCCTACCACTAGACCAGTATTGCCGCCTATGCACTACATGACAAACGGAAGTGCACAAGGCGTTTCTTCACCCAACACGCCAGCAATGTGGCCAATGAACACTGATACCTCTTATAGTGTAGCGAACCCTCATTCCTCTGTTGGACAAAGGTTTGCATTTGCTCCTTCACCGAGCTCCCCGATCTCATCTTCAACTGCTCGAGGAGACAGTAGCTTCGGAAGTCCTTTGGCTCGTCCCAGTGGTCTAAGTCCCTATCCGACCTACATGGGAACACCCGAAATATCTTCCTGGAATTTCCAGATGGCGCTTCAGCAGGGACTTAGACAAACTGGACCTGGTAAGTTATATTTACCGTTCTTTACAAACAAAGGGGTTCCATTTGACCCTGGAGATGACACGTTAACCCTTGAAATTTCCTGAAAGCCTTATTTTGACCCCTAGGATTTTAGCTGAAGGGTAATTTTTTCCTTGAATTGGGTGTATTTTTGACTTAAGTTTGAGAAAACTCCTTAAAAATGGACAAAATGACCGTTGAGATTCCGCAGCTAGTGGAACCCCTGCATACACAAGCTATTCTCATCATTTTGTCCGTTGTCCCTGACGGTTGTCTCTCACAATACTTATGAACGAGATCAGAGCGTTATAATCTATTAAAAACAAACCTTAACATGTCTTCTAAAACACGTTAAATTAAACAGTAAATACTCTATGAGCTGTCTTTTGATTTGAAGATATTTACTTAAACGAAAGTAAAATACACTTACAGTGAACATGTAATAAGAACAAAATGAAAATAATTTTATGTCTTCAATTATATTTTATTTTAAGAAAACAATAAGTTAAATGAGTTTTAGAGTATTTCTGAAAAATGCTTGATACAGTAAATGATCGAATCGGAACAATTAACTCTTTCGAAACTGGGGAATTTCAAATGTGAAGGAGTCAAAACGTTCAACACCAGTTGCAACATATCATATCATTTTCACAGTTTTATTTTCACTTATAAAGTTGATTTCGTAATATTTATTGTTACTTCCCAGTATATTTTTACTATAGAAACTGAGACAAACGTTTTGTGTTAATTCTACGAATGACAGTTATGTTCTTCCTGACAGAAGAGCGCTATGTTCTCCCTGACAAGAGAGTGCGCATGGCATAAAATTCCGAGAATAGCATTACTATGCCCTGTCGAGTTTCTGGAAATAACGATGCACTTAGCTTGGAAATATTTAATGATTTATATCATCAGATTTTTATCCAAAATTTGATGAAAAACATGCAGGCACTTTTGATATTTTTATTACAATTAAAAATTGACGTGCATTTTATAGACTTGAATTTCATTTATCTCTAATAACATGCAAAGTCGTTTTGTATAATTTAGAGTATTTATACATATAAAAACCGCGCAGTTAATGTTTATGTATTTATTCTAAATATGAAACGCATGAAATTGTGTAGCAAACCTTGTTTTGGGTCTGAAGAAAGGAAACATATAATTAAAGAGTTAAATTCAAAACTTTAAAATAAGGGATTCGCTCCTCAGAAAAATAGCCCTAGATTAACTGAAGATTAACAAGTGAAAGAATCCGTAGAGCTTTTAATTTCTTACGCACGTGCCGCCAGTTGCTTGAATGGCACGCGCCTTTACGTCATAAATCAAGCGTCTGAGGGAAGATAATGATCAAAATGGCTTCTGATAATGGACAGCAAGCAAATGCAATGTAATAAATTCTTAATTAACAGGGAAAACAACGACAAATAAACACGGACTGTAGCGTGTATATCATCAAAGAAAGCCTGTTTAGGCATATCAGCTTTTGTGGGAATTTGATTTTATATTGTTGTATTTTTTCTCTCACCGCATTTATTTCGGACACATTGTGTAGGTCTATGTTTGAACATTCAATTTTCATAAAAATAAGGCCTTTATTAAAATGCAAATAAAAATCAATAATTTGACAAAATGATTGCAATCTTATTTCTTCATATACTTTTTAAATTTTAGATGCAAACAATTTGGTAGTTTGCACCATCCTAAAATCTCTGATAGCTAACTTGTATTTAGTACTTTTTAATTTAAATGGCCTTTAAAATTCAATTTGGTGTACTTAACAGTACTTAAACCGAAAATATTTTGAAAAGGAGAAGTGTTTTAACAAGAGGTATTATCTAGAATCTAAGTCTTGTTTAATTTTAATTTCGGGTAATTTATAATATACTCTAGTTATATGTTGTAAGAATTAAATGAACTTATAGACAACTGAGCATGATCAGACTTTGCAATCCAAGCTAGGTCTACACTGGTCTACAATCGTTTCTGTTGTACATGTAGTTTTAAACAGAATAAGAAAGCGGGCGATCAGTAAGACATTGTTATGAGATCATTTAGCTAATACGGTCTGAAGTCACCCTTAAAGAAGATTGCGGTAGTTTCCAATTTCACAACGTTACAAATTTTACGTGCACACCGTTTGCCTGATCATTATTGGCAGAGTCGGTCGTGGACTCGAGATCGGTATAAGTTGATTCTACTCCATTGTATTTATCAAAGAAAGTCTCCCCCGTTTCCTAAAGGCAATATAAACTTATTTAAAAATAAACAGCATGACGTTTTCAGATAAAAAAAGGAATATTCGATGTAGCTTCAAATATGGACGACAAAATTTAATAATTACGTTGGTTAATCGAAATTTAAAAAAAAAATGACGAAAATATTCTTAAATTATTTTTAAAACGGCGTTTCTTTTTATCTAATATTTACACATTATGCAAAATGTATTATCGGATTGTAATTAATTTCAGAGCAAAGTGGTAATGCGAGTAATTCTATAATACATTTAAAAGTGATTCGTTTAGCTCCCTCGGAATTTAACTACAAGAACTAACCGCGTTAAGCAATGCTCTAATGCTATCTACAATGTTTTCTTTATTGTATTTGTTCGGCAGCAATTCATTGTCAATTTTCTGTTTACACTGCGCTTTTTTATCACCAAGTATCACCGTACATTATCAATATTACACTCATAATTTGGACACTTTTACTATCTTTTTTGAGAAGAGCCCTAATTTAAAATCTATAATGCGCCCTTTCGACTGTGTTACAATGCTATCAATGCTGGGTTCGTGCTTATAGTGCAGGCAATTTTCTGATAATAGAAATCCTCTTCATTACAAACATATCTTTATAGCTGATAAAAAGCCGGTTCGTAATATATCACTACTTATTAAATATTTCACTTAATGTAATTTTAAAGGGATGTCTAGCTTGGGCATCGATTTTTACACCTTTAAAAGCGACCCTTGCCCAAACTAATCCCAAATTCCTTTTGTTATCAGTATACCTTGGTAGCGGGTTGGAAAATCAGGAATTTCGTTTATTTTTCGTTTCTAAAAACCATTTCTGAATACACATAAACCCCACCCGATCCATTTCCTTTGCACGAAGAATTCTCGCCTCTCCACACGAGATTTGGACCTCATCCGGCGATGTTTGGAATTTATCGATGAGCTGCAAGGGTGCCGGGGATCTCGTATGTAAATAAAGAATTCAATTTTAAGAGGGTTAGAAGATTTATGTGGTCTTGACCTTCTAATAAAACCTTAGTAATCCAAAAATGTTAAGAACGCATTTCGGATGTAAAAGTTCGCTTTAATATTTCTCATACAAGATATGAGTAATACGTTTTCATTGACAAAGAATTAAAGAACTTAGCATAGTTTTCAGTTGGAAGTGTGTTTACAATAGACAAAGCATTTACACTTTATATTAACTCTTATAAGTGCTAAGTACAGCATGTGTAACAGTTTCGACACTGTATAGACACATATAACGCGCGGTCTACACAGTTCCATTTTTAATTAGTGAATTATGTTTAAAGGGTTTTATAAAATACCCCAATGGATAATAAAATGTAGTTGCACAAAATAAAGATAGATGAGTTATTTATACTAATTGAATGGGTAAATGATAAACGTCTTTCTATTTTGAAACCTGTACTCCCGTCGTATCTGTGTACTGAGGGAAAATGTGGTAAAATTCCAACAAAAGAGCGATTGCACCTGTGTCCTTGTGGTTCAGAGTCCGACGCCCAAACCACCCGACCGATGTGTGCCCAATGGCCAAATTTGGTTAATTTAAACCGCACCCCCGCCCCCGCTTTTCCTCTGTTAAAAACGATTTTAATACCTACCTGAAAATTATTGAAACCCTTTGACGTTCATAAAATCAGGATGCTGCTTATTTTTATAAATTCATTCGGCATGACTAATTAACATTTATTAGATTGACATAGCTGGAAATCCATTTAATCCATTGTCAGGTGTTTGTTTACCGTAGAAGATGGTTTAATCCGCGAAGTAAACAAATACCTCCTAGCTTCACAGACGCTTTGGCTGCCAGCAAACATTTTGATGACTGTGGTGGCGATTATGAAAGAAGATGATTTTAACGGAATAGAACAGAATAAGCTTAACTCTATCATATCTAGACTGTGAATTTCTCCTAGTGCTATAATCATCATCATCGTCATCATCAACAACAACAACATCATCATTATCACCATCATCATCGTCGGCATTATCACCAGAAGCAGCAGCAGTAACAACAGCATCATTAACAACTACAAAAGCTATTTTGTAATGCAAAATGTGAGTTTATGTGATAAAGCAAAATGTCGAGAACAACACATCAAATGAGCAAAAGTCGTGGTTTGTCATGGTTTGTTTACAAATATATTGTAAAAGATTTTGACCTTATATTCTTGAAAGCACTTCAGCGTTCCCTCTGCAAATAAAACTCTTGAAAATCGTTTGGCAAACGGTATAAACGACCAACAGGTTAATTCACAATGATTTATTTCATATAAACAAAGACATTATGAAAGTTAACAGTTAAAATGCTACATAAAGAGGATACTTTTAAAACGAAGGAAAGAACGGAACAGAACACACAACTTTTCGTGTATTTTATCCATGCCATTGGGGATTAGTTATCAAACCTAGGGGATTGAGACTTGAACTACGGCGAGATGAAATCATGGCTACACTTTGAGTACTGGTTTCCACCCAGGAAGCAAACATCGAACATTATCATAATAAATCATCACGTTTTGTCTAAAAATAATCATAGTTGCCGTAAACAAAGCTTTTGGTGTTATAAAATTGGAAAATATTCCTTTTTTTAATTGTAACCTTAAATTTTAATCACCATATAACTTGCTGAACCAACCAGGGCGCAAGTTGTTTTGTATTAAAGTTATAATTAATACAAAATATAATTCATAAAATAACAATATCTGCGTATAACATCATAACATTTTCTTATTAATGGGAATTATTCCGGGGTCATGTTTTAGCCTTGTTGAAATTCGAAAACAGCGCACGATATATACTGTATATTGCATTTAATCACCAAAACAAATTGTCGTTCCTACTAAAACAAATGCTTGCTCGTGCGTCACAAATTTACCAGTCGCCATTAAATTGCAGAAAATAGTATTAAATACACATTAGATTTCTTTATCAAACAAGATCTGGTTTCTTATCTTATTTAAATATTCTGACGTCGTAAAAAGTCCGTTAGAATAATTTTACGTAATGGCGGAGTCAAGTAATTCCAGAACTTAACGCATCTCTTTATCTTCCCTATAATTCTTTATCAGAAATTATCAGTAAAATATTTTATCTCATACCGATACGTTTTAAGATAGATATAATAACGGTTTCTGAAAAATAAAATAAATTAAAACTAAAACACAGTCCCACTTAATTTCTATAAAATGGTGGCGTTTGGCGCGTTTCTCCACGTGGCGCTAATGTGTTATTACGCTAAGAAGAGCGTAACTTTCGAATAAATCATTTTTCTGTCGATATTATCATTTCAACTGGTTTAACACTATAAAAAATATCTTATCAACAATTTAATGCACTTTGCATTACAATAATGGTGAAGATCTTCATAATTTTCACAGAGCAACAAGTACACCAAACCAAAGTTAAGTAGGTTTCTCTCACGGAAGAGATTAAAATGCAAACACATTCTATTCTTTTAGAATAATTTCTTTAAGCATTGATTATTTTCTGCGTTTCATCGATTTATGTACTGTCAGAATTTTTGCACATAATGTGCATTGTTAAAATTAAATGTTATGATTCTTACAGTTCATACACCGATGAAACGCACAAGAAAACGAAATACAATTACCGCCGACAAACTTTGTTTATCCCATTTATTGATGTTGCTAAACGGTAAATGTTGCTAACTGAGACAATGACCCTTAAAGTGAAAAACAGGGTTATCAAACAGGAAAAGACTGACATGAAATTATAAAGTTACAAAACTAACGACAAAGACACAAACTGAAATTGAAAGTAAAACAAATGCTGGCAAAGTATTTGAGACAAAAAGGTTCACTTACCTAATAATATTATATTTGCATAAACATGTACAGTTTTCGTTTCGTCTACATCAGATGGCCAGGAATATTTTTCGGACTTGGAAGGACGCGAGTGTGTCAACTGTGGTGCGATATCGACACCTCTGTGGAGACGGGACGGCACCGGACACTACCTGTGTAATGCCTGCGGACTGTACCACAAGATGAACGGCATGAACCGGCCTTTAATCAAACCTCAAAGAAGACTGGTAAGCAAGCTTATCTTCACGCAGTTATCTCCCTTTACTTTTCACTACCATAAGCAATTTTAAGCAAATCATTTACACACAGATTTGGATTTTTAGTATGTTTAAAACAGTTCACTACGAGATAATACTGTAGCACAGGTAAGCCTTTTAATAGATGATGTCACCGCATTTTTTCCGTAGCTGAACTGTTTTGTACATTTTACCACTAATCTACATCCAAATAAAACATTTCTTAATTTACCAGTCGATCCCATTGATTTTAATAGATATTTGTTCGTCAGTCCCTCACAGTGAACAATTGATAATCATCATAATCAGATGTTTACCATGGCAAGCATTTATTCCAATGAAACAAAAGTTTCTCTCCTAACAAGAACACCCGTCCTAACCATCACTTTTCCTGCACTAGCCGGCATTTGTTTTGAGCTTAATTCATGTTTTAAGAAAAGAAGAAAACTTTGTTTTATAGTTTCTTTATAAGCAAGGCATGTATTAGTATTTAATTATCTAAACGAACGGCTCTACTAGACAGCATCTCGGTCCGAAGTTATGCAGTCAGCTGCTGAATCCGGTTTTCCGACTTTCTGGGGAATTTAACAATATCGTTATGATGAGCAAACGTACCATTGACAATAGATGGTCACTTCATTGTCGAACCCAAAATTAGCCTATTGTGTGCAGAGTTATCACCCTTTCTTTACGATGTTCTTAAGTTTGCAGTCCAGCAGCCTGTAGTTTTCAAACTCCTTAAGAAAGTTAGATGGATATTATATATTTGCATGCACATCTAATATGCACTCTATATTTATACTCTATTTAGCAGCACCTTCTAAGTTTCGTGTTCATATCACACCATATTTTACCGTGCACTTACCAGCTTGGCTTGCAACAAACTGTTCATTTGTTCACTTGTCTTCAAGACAGCAAACACATGTTTACTAAAAGCTATTTTGATTAGTACCGAAAAAAAACTAAACTTTTGTTTGCACATTTTGTAAATTAATACATAGAACAATCATTTTAAATTACCTTTCCATAAAACCAGTTCATTTTAGGTTTAAAGCGCAATAAAAGATTATCGTTAGATAAAATAATTGCTTCAGTAGTATTTATGTAATTTATTTTTTGGAAATGCGTTAATGAATATGTTGCATAAATAAATAAACAAAAGAAATAAGTAAAACTTATGCATTTAAAGATTTTCATTAGGATTAGCGACTTGCGACGTCACTCTTGCGACGTCGCTCTCAAGTGATCATACAAGAGTAGTACCGTCATTTTCTTGTTTATTTTAGGGCGAGTTTGGTGAGATGCTCCCCTATCAGACAGACCCCTACGGCCAGCCCCTGAATCCTTGGCGTGATATGAACACGGGATTTATGACAGGCGCAAGATCCAAAGTATGTCGACATTTGATCCTATTAGGCCTAATTATCGATGATTCCAATCACATGCTTTTTCCTCATTCTCCTTCGCCTTCGGGTAGTTAGTCGAAGTTTTCCGTAGATTTTACGAGAATTTACGAAATAATGCATTGGTCAATTTTGCTTTATATATTTAAGTAGAATTTTCACAGGTATAAACCCTGAACAACTTAAATATATTGGAGTTTTACAGTTATTAAAAACAAAAATAAGATCACAAATCGTGTTAGTAGAAAGTATATATGTTTAATCACGTTTTTTTATATTTGATATTTTAAGTGACATAACTGGTATACTGATTTTTCTGTACAAAAGCAAACTTAAGATATAAAAAAATTACTTAGCATTAAGCATGCATGTTAAATGTCTATCTTTAATTATTTTTAATCAGCACATTTTACAGAAATATTTGAATCATTTATTTACCGTACCGCCCATGATGTTGTACGCAATATCCCCCCGTTCAAATTAAACACCTTTTAAAATTTTATCAGTTTTCAGAACTCCATCAAATTAATTCTCAAATTCTAGGTACCATGTTCCACAAAATGTTTATTCACAAGTTTTAATGTTTAGGCCAATTTAGCTTCATTTCCAAGTTATTTTTGGAGGGTTCTGGCAGGCCTTATCTTTTACTGATAAGCCTTTAGGCTTGAAACATTATGGGTTTGTAAGAGTCTGGTTAGGTCTTATCTTGATTCTCTATATCCAAAAATCTTGATTTCAAACTATTTGACTGATATAAATATGTTTCTGGCTTTTATCTATGAAAAGTTTATTCTTCTTATTTTGTTTCATGTAACGCTCGAATGTACCGTGCCGAAATATTTTGCTTGGACTTTTTTGTTATTTGAATTTTATTGCTGTAAGAAATGTTAAGCAATCACTAAAAACCTGTTTATGTAACAAAAAAAGAAAGGAATGAGTTTAAACGAACAAAACGTTCTTTGTGCAAAAACAAAAGCTTGTCTAAAAATAATTTAAACAATAATCACAATCTTGGTTAAAAATCACAACCAATGCATAACTTACCATCAAAGGCAAAATATTGTATGTGTGTAGGGCTGAAAAGATGGCGTTCTGGTTTAAGGTGGAGGTTTTGAAGCGTTTCCAATTCAGAAAAAGTTTGAACATTGATTACGGTCACCGGGTGTTTATTCAAATGCTAGACACAGTTGCAGCATTTTTTTTTCAGCATTCAACATACAACAAAAAATAATAAAAGGCTGCGTTTAAACATTTAAATTTTTTGTTGAAATCAGGGTCATCAACTTCCGAAAAATAGAAAATTGTCTATGACATGAAAATAACCTACGAACGGTTCTCGTTCAAATGTTTCTTCGATCGCTATCGTACACTTCTGTCATCTATTACGACATTCGCGGGAGGTGCTTTACGGTAAATCTTCCGGTGTAGATGCAAAGATTATCTCGGCGATCGGAAGGAGCGGAAAATCGTCACTCGGCGCCGACATTGATAAGAGCATCTTCCAAAATTGAAAGTGAAACCAATAAATCAGAATAGAGTTTCTCCCTTTTGATGATTCAACCTGTAATTTATTAAAGTAAATATTTAGCACAAAAAGTGAAGTCCAAACATTTCCTATACATTTGCGTGAAGAAGAATGTCTAAAATTCGTGACTGCAAAACCATTTTAGTGATTTAATTTATATAATACTTTGAGAGTGGAATTTAAACACTCGGTGTAATTATGAAAGCACGATTAAAATACTCTTCAGGGTTTCCATTGTACATTATCGCCACACACTAGACAGATGTCCAGTTCTGAATCATTACCACAGCAAAAAGCTAGGATTAATTCTGAAGCACCTTCCTGTTTATTTTAATCACAGAACATGATTTTCCTTTTATTCTTGTCCGTCATTGAACAATATAAATGGTCTAAAAACCTGATAACGGAACAGTACGGAGCTTTCACCAGGCTCAGCGAGCGGTTTTACTAAGAATGCTTTTAGCTGGAGTGCTGAGACATCCGACAGCTCGGCTGCCTTATCGGTATTTGCGTAAGCCAAGTTAACAAAGGCAAAATGAGTGAAAAATAGAGAAAACGTTATTAACCACGCGGTCAATGAATTGAAATAATGGCTTTAAAGCAGCTCTTCCATTATAATGATGTCATCATAATGTAAGATACATTACATCGTCGTTAGAGGGCGACAACTCTTCGTGCATTAATAACTGACGTATGCGAACCGACTCTATATTGTCTTTTTACATGTACTGTTCTATTTTATGATACCAAAGTTTTTTTTAAAATGACAAAAAAGGAATCACGTTTGCGATTTATAAAAAAAACTGAACAATTGTTAAAAAAATAATGATTGTACTGTTTGCAGTAATATCATTGCTTAACACCTCCAGAGGTCGCTGGAAGTACATGAAACTGATGCTAATGAGTTCTTACATACATTCGATTCCAAAACATCCAACTAAACCAATACCGGTTATTAATGTAGTGGGCAATATGGATATATTTACCATCATAAGTAAATGTTCTCCTCAAAAACAGTTAGGCGTGACCAAAATGCAAGTTTTCATAATAAAATATTAGCTGGATGTGGAAAAAAATTCTCGATAATAACCAATGACAGTTATATTTAAATGTCTTTTATCTTTTTCAGTCTGCAAGTCGTCGTGTTGGACTGTCCTGCGCTAATTGTCACACATCGACAACGACGTTATGGCGACGTAACAGTGAGGGTGAACCCGTTTGTAACGCCTGTGGACTGTACTATAAACTCCATGGGGTACGTTTATCTAGTTTGGCATTTGAGAGGTTTTAAAGGTAACACCATATATTTGTATGAGAGGCACTAACCTCCATTTTGTCAGCCCATGCAAACTTTTATCTGGTCTTGTCTTGTTTGTCTGGTCTCGCCTCGTCTTGTCCGAGTGGTCTGATCAGGGTCCGGTTATGGTCTGGTCAGGTATGGTCGGAAATGGTTGTGGAAGATTTCTTCCTGTTTTAAACAGTTAAAGTTACTGCGCACGAAAGAAACGACGTTAATGTTGACAATGCTCTTTGCTTTCATCACATACTACTGTAAGTTTAGTTAAAATAATTTTACTTGTTTCGAATTGTTAGTTCTAAGACAATGTTCTGTAACATAAGTATAACGGTAGTATGCAAGACTTCTACTTGAACGGTTACTGTTTTATTTTTCACAGGTAAATCGTCCGTTGGCTATGAAGAAAGACGGGATCCAGACAAGGAAACGGAAACCTAAAAACGTCGCGAACAAAGTCAGTAAAAGCGGAAGCAGCACGCCCAATAATTCCGGTTCCGGCTCGGCAGTGAAAAGTGAAAATTCCGAAGGTAACCACATTTTTATATTACATTATTCTTTCTTATCATTGATCGAACTGATCTCTGTTTCAGATGGTGCTAGCAGATGACATTTTTTCTCAATGATCTTTTTTCCCAATGTCTCCCCCAAGAACCATCCATATTTTTGAATTTTTAGATGATAATAACCCAATGTTTACAATAATCAAGACCTAACTGGGGAACAGCTTATTATTGAATGTTAAATGTATCTGGCTTTGATTTAACGATTTGGTTTTAACGTCTTAAATCGGTGTATTCTTTTATTAAAACTGTTTTATACCGTTACATAATTACACATTTGAAGTAATAATTGGACACATTTGAAGTACTTATTGGAGACATTTGAAGTCGTACATTTCTATTTTGCAAATGATAGCCTTGTTCAATCGAATATTCACTTTTATTGTGAATTATCAAAGCTATTTCTGTCCATTACAGATAATAAATCCGTGGGTTCTCCAGCTAACCTTAATAACAGCCAGGAGCACAGTTCCAGTCCATATAACCTTACGTCACTTCCGCCAATGAATAATGGTTTAATGGGTCTTCAACACCCATCCATGTCCCCGTACCATACTGGACAGCGATCAGATTCCAATGTCAAGGTCGAAAGTCCGGAAAATCTTAGTGCGCATGCTCAGTATAATACGTCATCTCCAGGAAAACATCATGGCGGCATGGAAAATGAACAAACTTATTCGCATAGTGTAAGCTCAATGGGAATCGTCTCAAATGACACAGCTAATTCGCTGGGTACAGTCAGTGTTGGCGCGAGCTAAACTGTAGGGAATTTGGTGACGGACAAAATGAAAATTTAAATAATTATTTACCTTTTACAAAGGTTGTGAGTTGCAAAGTTAGTGGATGCTTATGAGTAGATAGACAAAAAAGTGGTAAATAATCAGTGTGTTGATTTTTGTGTTATATTTAAGCAACTCGTGAACGAGAATTTGAACCGAAGTGAGGTGTGTTGTAAGGGATGGTGATGACGTATATAAAGGTTACTGCGAGCTTTTACAGTTGTTTCAAATGTGCTGTGATGATAATTAATTGACCCTAATCAACGTTTTATCAATTAACATTACACTGGTGCTATTTCCGGTGCTCGGACTATATTTATGGAAAAGGAGACGTTCCTTTGCTAAAAGGACACCAAACATTAAATGTTGACAGGAATATACTTGATTGGCAAGGCACTTTGTGTTACACTGGGTAAACCCCTATTGCACAGTTTATTTGCACTGTGTCAGGAATTTTTATTTCTGTTTTGGTAAGAACATATATAAAAACAGATTTTCTTGAATACATACTTGTATCAGAACCAATTCGTGGACCAGACAGGAGTTTCTGGGCAGATAATCATTATTTTATTAGAAAGAAAATTATATTTTATTTTGCGACCAATATGTAGGCAAAGTTCCATAAAAAATAAACAGCATTCCATTACTGGATAAATTGTGTATATATATTTGATGTTTTGTGTTTACATTCTCCAGCCGTACGCCTGTACCAGTATTTACCAGTTACAGATACCTGTTACGAATACCTGTTACATGTTATAATTAACATATAATTTTGTTTCCGAAATATTATGAATAATGTATATATTGATAGAATATATAAATGCGCTTTATTTCGCAGTAAACACTTTAAGACACAACTGACGGATTTATGAAAAATGTCCAATAAATATTTTTTTCATTTTCAAATTGTTACCAAAACCTGCGATATTTTATTTTTGAGGGGTGTTTTGTGCGAAATCAAAATTCATTCAGCAAAGTTTAATTGCGTGATTGATTTAAAACAAATCAAATGACTATACAGTAACTAAATCAAAACATACTGCGGCTTTGATTTAGAGATTTACCATTTTTAATGTTTAGGTCAAAATATCTTTTATGGACTCAATTACAGCGAAACCTCTCTTTGGACTGGAATAAATTTGGGCGCGTCGCGGGAAAAGGTACCTTCGGACAATTGACGTCAATTATTGAAATGACGTCGTAAAATTGAGCAGACGACATTCATTATTATTCATTTCGCGGTAAAAATACAATTTTATTGACACAATTTGTAAAAAAATCAGCTTTTATTTACGAAAAAATTATAGAATGTTGTAAGTTATTTCTAAATATAGTATTACCTAAAATGTCACAAAATATGATCGAAGGTACCTTTTCCCGTGGCGCGCCCCAATTGGTCTTAATAGTGGGGTGGTCATTATTTTAAGTTAGAAAATAGCGCAAGCCTGTATTAAAGGACATTGAAAAAGTTGTCTTATTATCAAAGTGGTCTTTCTGGGTGTTCTAATGAGGGGTTTTACTGTATGCAAACATATTTATTTGTTATCATTGAAATCATCAACTCATCATTTTCGAAACCAAAGTATCATCTAAACCAAAGTACCTCAAACGTTTCAACATAATGCTCGAACATATTAGTCAGATAACTTAGACAAAGTAGAAGTAGTTTCAGTCATTCTTTTGTAGTTTCTCTTTTATTATTTGTCATATTTAATAATAGCACACATGTAACAGTTGAATTCATTTGTTAAATATGCTGTTGTCGAAACGCGAAAGTGAAAAAGACGATTTCCATGTAACAACTGACGACATGAAAATGTAAACAAATTGGAGCGAAAGTAACAACGATAGTAACAGTTGTAAATAGGATATAACTTAGTGCGTTGTCGTCACTCATTGCGTCAATTTTGTTATCTTCAACGTTAGCTGCTAATTGTAGAAAATTGTCAATTTATTGTTTCTGCAGCCGCCAAACAATGCATACATGCAAGATTCACAGAACATTTAAAACGGATAGGTTCCAAAACCAAAAAAAAAACAAGACACAAATTTAAATGCTCCGCATGTTTTGTTATGCTATGGGTAATGAAGAATTGTTCCTGTCTAATTAAATGTAATTTATTAATATTTTAGGTAATAATTATAAGCAAAGATAACTATTTTAGAGTAAGCTTAACGTCTAAAGTTTTAAGAAAAGACATGTTGTACAAATTTAACAATGCGTGTAAACTATATTTTTTATTCAGTTTCACTCAAATCTGAATAATGCTTTGTAATTTGTAGCCGCTTCACGAGCTTTACATTGTATAGAATTGTTCCTTGTGGTTCTCTATTTTTAATTTTATTTATATTTTATTGCTATATGGGACACGTCAAAGGAAAAGGTACCTTCTATCTTTTTTGACATTTTAATTTTTTTCTATGTTTAAACTTTAGAAAGAACAAACACTTACCTATCATTTATCATAACAAATTAGCAAATTCGGGATTCTGTAAGACATTTTGAAAACATAATGTTATTTTACCTCAAAATGCGTAACAAGTAATGTCGTCTGCTAAATTTTATGACGTCATTTCAAGAATTGACGTCAACTGTCCGAATGTACTTTTTCCCGTGACGCACCCCATATGAAACTTAATCAGTCCACATTGCACATATATGTTAAATACTTGTGAACCTACCAAATGCTGTATAAGCCTTTATGGCATATGACTCTACCTAAAATGCAAACTGTGCTAGATATAAAGCATAGCAGGCGAATATCATTTTATCTTGAATAATGTATTGGTTAATTGGAAGACAAAATAAAATGTTTCAAAATATACGTCTCTTTTTTCATAAAT
This sequence comes from Corbicula japonica, assembly GCA_038501625.1. Classification (NCBI taxonomy): domain Eukaryota; kingdom Metazoa; phylum Mollusca; class Bivalvia; order Venerida; family Cyrenidae; genus Corbicula; species Corbicula japonica. The sequence goes on along the minus strand of JAZAYU010000531.1, from coordinate 210,252 downwards.
TATGAGTTTCCTTTCAAGTTAGAACAACGCACATAAATTTTCTAAGAACCGTATCAGCGTATCAGTAAAAAGTTATCATATGATAACGTAAAAAGTGAATGAAAACAAACTTATCGTAGCACACCTGGGCACAGGAATGCAAGAGCACCAGGTGGGTACCGAGAAATGAAGAGCCCTGAATTACAGGTCGCGTGTGAAACGATTGTGGAACCTTGTAATTTTACATGAAGCGTTAAAATAGGTCGCAGAAACATGTGATTTTATCTGTGAACATGCAACATGAGTTTGGCATATGCAGATCTGGTAGCAGAAGCGAAGTAATAAGGTTGGTTTAAACAGTATTTATTCAAGTAAATGCACATATAATAATATAATACAATGAAATAAAGTCATGATATGGATTAAAGAACAAGCGAAAACGCTTATATAAACTCTTCTCCATGGGTAGTTAAATACAATACATTATTATTGTTATTATTGTTAAATACAATACAGTAATAAGGTTACTGTTGTAATGTTTCCGGGAGATACAATATTGTTACAACCATACTCGTATTTGTGGGCTTTGCCATATTAAAGATTTTGTAAAGCGAAAGCTTCAGGTTTTCACCGGTATGTTTCGGGATTGGTTTGCTGGAGTACCTAGTGATGGTAAAATGCTTAAGGGAGTTTGTGTTGGAAGTGTTCTTGACTGATAAATGATGGCCATACCAAAATAATACCTGTCTGATACCTTTACAATAAACTGAGGTGTCAAAATTGAGAAATTAAAAGTAATACCCAATTGATTAAGTGGTTACTTGCTCTGAACTGGACAAATAGATGCATCAATCTATATCCTCTGTACAAATCGGAAACATTATTATAAGACTACAACAAATAACATCGTTAAGTTTTTATTTCGATTAACGTTGTGTCGATTGTACATTTCATAAGTCACAAACAAACATACAACGACAACGGTATAATTATTCTTAGAACATACTAAATACATCCATTTTACAATATGGAAATTCAATGTATTATTGCAGGTTTTTTTTTGTCCCAGCGGTTTCGGTGAAACATCCCAGATTGCTCTTGTTTCTCTGAGCATTGTCTGAATTTTAAGCATTACCATAAACAATAGCACGTTTATGTCAAAACAGGTAGAACCGGACTATGTCTGTCAATTCTTTCTCGATTAATGGGTAAGAAAATTTGCACTTAGTATTTATCTTTGAACGATATAATACACATATAGAAAAATAGCAGTTTATATCGAAGAGGAAAACTGAGGACTCGTAGAAACAATCGATTTTTTAAATTTTCTCAGGTATTTGGATTGTTAAGAACAGGGTCAAAGATCATAAAACTAAAACTGGAGACCAGTCTTAGATCTCGAGCAGTCTCCATTTAAGCCAACCAGATAACAGAGATTTGAGAATTTTCTCCAATTTTAGTATTATGGTCCCAAGGTTATAAAACTGAGAATGGAAACCAGTCTAAAATCTCAAAAATCTGTAGGCTGAAATGTTGACCAGTCGAGACTGGTTTCCAATTTCAGTTTTAAAATCTTCAGGCATGATCTTGAAAACAGTTTTGCTAAAACTTTATATCTACAAGGAAATAATATGATCATAGGCCTAAATATAATAATAGATTGAAACATAAGTTCTTCAACGTTTAGTAGTTTCTGAATTACGCAACTCAGTAGCAAAATAGGAAGTACGGAGTGTTGTTGATGGTATATGCATTCAGAAAAGCTGGAATCCTCGTGCACCTTACAGGAGAAAAGAGTTTCCAAACCATAGAGATTTGTTGTTTTATGACTTGGTATTTTGACATATCTGATCGATCTGTAAGTGTTGGCAAAGTCGCATACCGGTAAATTTTATATCTGAAATACACAAAATATTATGTTGTTCATTTACCAACCAAAAGAGACCAACCTTTTGCTTTTCAATTAAATTGCGAGTGTTTATCGTTACAATATTAATTGATACCATTATTAACAGAAAAGAGCATGACAGAACAATACTTTATTAACTCATACCATTATCTAAACAAGTTGAGTCTGACACTGAAAATGAATAAAAACCTTATAGCGAAAATATGGCCTGTTTATGCCATACCCAGTGGAATAAACTACATATATTATATCAATAAAGAGTACACGCAGCTGTAAGTATAAAATGTATTTAATGTTGTCTGACAAGAGAAGGTGTATACCGCCGAAATAGTTTTGGATACGAATAACTGCGGTTTCTGAAATAATTTCCCAGCGTCCTTAAATATGGCGGACCATTAATCATCAATTAATTACTGCGTGCATGGTTTTGATAAAATCCCGGCATGAAATATGAATAAATTCCGTTCCAATATTTCAAGACACCCTTGGCCCGTCATAAATATAACTTTGGGCGTTAGGAAAGTCGTTTCTTGACGTGTTTTGAAAGCCACGCTGAGCATCATGGGTGATTGGGTCAGACATGCGCAGATAAGGTTTTATTAGAAAATTAACATGCTTTCTAAAAGCTGGTGATTTACTGTACATTAGATTTTTTCAAGAAAATGTATAAAACGATTACTATAATTATAACAACGCGTTTCTTTCATTTTGCTTTTATATCATTGCATGTTTGCAATTAACTATTGACTGTACAACAGTACTGTACCTATTGTAGCTGATTTCGTCCACAATATGTCCTTATTATTGTTTCGGTCATCTCACCTGTTTTCGTGTTTGTAATGATTTATAAAAAAAAGTGAAACGTTAAACGTGCTACACTTATTATTAGAAGTATGTTTTGATTTAATTGTGTGTGTGAACCACTTATACACTTGTAAAATGCCCTGTCTGTGAAAAAGGCATTTTTAAGAGTGCCCCACTCATACATGTACTTGTAAAACGCCTTTAAGCGAATAAAGGTTTCAAATAATAAATATTTCACCAAAGTTTAAGCGATTGGTTGATTGTAATTTTATTTTCAAAAGCAACGAGATTTTTGAGACAACCCAGTTTGTGTAACGTTTAAGAGGATGAATTCCATTGTTTAATAATTAAATGTATACAGTATTCCAATATATTAATTTATGTGCACTTTTAAATATATATTTATACTTTTCTCTCCACTAACGAAAATAAATTTATATTTTACATGTATTATGATTTATTTTAGTTCTTCTTTTGCATCTTGAATTTATTTTGCCCGTTAAAAACTTCATTTAATATGCTTAATTGCTCATAAATTTTTATTTTGTTGAGATTGTATGGGTTAGTGGATTAAAGGAAAACAAATGGTTCACATATTGTTAATCGGAGACAATAATTCGCAATATCTTCTTATTTAACACATTACCTAGAAATAATATTATGTGTTGGCATAATGCATTGCATTTACTATGTTTGAAAACTGATAGGGCACATAATATATATGTTTCAAATAATATTTTACTCTATCTTCTAAATTTAAATAGCTAATTTATGTACATATTTTGTTTTTCAAAAAAAATAACTATAACTCTTAATGTACAAATCAATTTTACAGAAAAAATACCAGATTTATAGGGTCAACACAGTCATAATTAAATTAATAAACCTTTTAATTAAAGAACACTTGTATTTCAACGCTATAAATGCAAAATATGTCTATACATCTACATACAAAATATTTATTGAAAGCATCGGGATTTAGGCATGTTTTTCGTAAACAATACTGATTTTGTGTGCGTGCTTAAAGGTCAGAACAAAGTGCAACGAAATACAACTTCATCCAAACACCATCTTAGGGCTTATCACGCCTCGTCATAAAGCAGATAAGTGGCTAATTAGTAAATTAAAAGGCGTCAGTTGCAGAAGATATGTAGCGCCATTAACGTTGGTTTGACTTGGTCTGGTAAATGTCTCTGACATCCTTAAGTTACGGACCATGTATAATATGTGGTCATTACTGGGGACGCGATCTTAATTGTTGTAGAAACAGGTGGGTTCTAGATAATGCCTAGTCGTTGGACTCTAAATGAAAACTTCTAATGACTTCAACTTTGTTTAACTTGAGAGTAATTTATTTCACTGAATAGGGTAAAAGTATGTACTGGTCGACACAGATCTGGAGTAAATCTCAAACCTGTAAGTTAAAACTATAAGAAAACATCACGTGTACGAAGTTATAATGGTAAAACCCGGCTCAAAAATATTTTCCTGCGATAACAGTCTCTCCAGGGCCGTATTTTTTCCATCGGTACACAGAATACGAATGCATATCACAAAAGTGTTATTTATTTTATCTTTTTTTCTTTTTTGATCTTATTTTTATAGTTCTAAGCGGACTACACTTTTCTCATTCATACATCCTGCAAATTATACGTCATAACGTCATACTGTTGTCGGCGTTTTGTGTAATCCCAAACATAAAATGTTGCCGTTTCACAACTTCAAGCATTATTATTTTGAACTAAAATTGCAAGTTCATATATGGATGCTACAGGTTTAATAAAATAAGCCAAAACAAGTTAAATGTGAACCTAAAGTAAAATTAACCCTACCGAAAAATAAAATATATTTAAGCCTTTACATGTTGTTTTTTTTGTCGTTTAAAACATTGCGAAGATGTTTTATTTCGTCTGGTTATATTATATATAACATTATTACAGTAAAAACGTGCACAGTAGGGAACAAACTTGTATTTCGAACCAGCTATTTAAATAATTCTAACTACCAAGCAAAGTTTTCGAAGCTATTTATTAGCCAATGCTGTCAGTTAGAATTATTTTTTTTACTTCCGGTACAGTGGGTTATCGCCATTATCTCCCCTGTTATCGATATAATCGAGTTCTGTTGCAATTTATCGATAAAATGCGTTACATTCACGATAGTGTTCGATAAAAAATTACGGTTAATTAAATATTGTGTGAATGTATAAAATGAGAACATTCGAAAAAAATACAGGTAGAGTTCAAATAAACAATTAAAACATTTAAGTGCAAATGTAAAGAAAACCACCGATCAAAGGTTTGTGTGAAAACGTTATTTAATTTACTGGAAACAAGTAATAAGTATATTAAAAGTAATCATTTCCAGTTAATTTAATTTATTAACACTATTTTATCATATTACATTAATTCGGAACACTATTGTGTACATGATTACTTAGTACATATAAAATAAGTAATAATTTTCAGTTAATTTAATTGGTATATACTAGTTTAAAATATTAAATAGATTCGGAACACTATTTTGATCATAATATTATGTTTATAGTCCCAATCATGGTGGATATTAAATCGTGGTGTGAAAGAAAAAAGATTCTAAATGATATTAAATAAAGAAGCAGTTAGAACCTATTCGCACTGACCCTTCGAAATTCACACACAAATAATAAAGTCTGAAAATGTTGGATTTCTTGGCAAATCACTGCTTGGACTCAAGTCGCTTATTTTAATATACTCAGAGATTCTTTTGAAATGGTATCACAGGTAATGCACTAAATAAGATGTTTTTTATTTTGCAGAGCTACATTTATACTTTTCTTAATCATAAATTGTTGTTAATGATTTTTCAAAATAAAATTAGATTTTAACGCATAAATACAAATATAAATCGTAAAATGTAGGCATGTTAAATATATATATAATTATTCAACTTTCTGTAGTTGAACATATAAAAAGGGAAGTAATAATTTGAAATTTTTAGTTGAATTTAAAACTCTTTCTGTATTCTGCCGGTTCATACGGTCCCTCTCTGATGTTCAATGTTACTCACCACAGACCACAAAAACATTCTGTTTCGTATCAATGTTATCCAAATTACGATTTTTATTAGATGCATTTTTATACATTTTTTTTTCTTACGGACGTGCCATGATTTGACGCGGTCTAACAATTGCGATGAATAAATCTCTGGAACATAATGCATGTGTCAAGAGTAAAGATAAACACAACATTTCTGATCAAGTCAAGCAACATTTTATGCTCATTTATTGTGGAAAATTCACCTTTGATAAGCGGTGAAATGTATCCCGGCCAAAGAATGTTGAAAAACATGGAAAAACACGCACGCCGAACATCAACGTTAAATAGTTTCTTCTCGCTTTGACGATCGGCTCTCCAAATATATGTTGAATATAAATATCATCATCAACAACAACAACAACAACAACAATAACGAAGATGACGACGACATCCATTCATTGCATTTTATCGTTTAAGTGGTTTCAGCAATGAACAGTGTAAACAGTGAAAACCAAAGACATGTCGTATCATAACATTGTTTTCCTTTCTATGATGAATGTAATTCCCTTTGTTCTTCAGTATGGCTTGATCAGTTATAGCATTGTAACTATGAAAGTTGTGTCTGATGGAAGATTAATGTCTTTCGAATCTTGTTCTTGTCTCTCTAAATGCTAATAGTTAGCAAAAAGGCATTTGGTTGCCGATTTGCCTAATAACATTATGTTGTTGTTAGTGATGGTGGTTGTGGTAGTGGTGGAAGTGGTGGTGATATCTAGACTGTCACGTGATATCATTTAACTAATACTCTTCCCGTAGAATGTCATTCAGTAAAATGTGCAATACGAAAGCGAAGACCTTCAAATGTCAAGTAGAAAAAGTTTGGTTACTATTAAGTATCGTTTGGAAACAAATTTATTTTGCGCGTGAATAACGTTAATAATTATTGAATTTTAAACCCAGCCATCGCGTACAAATGCAGAGAGAAGGTATGGTCTTTCATTTCGCCGGTTGCTGGTTTACAAATAATTTAAGCATCCGAGAAAATAACATTAGAAAACAAAGTAAATAGTTTGTTTCCTTTTTAAACCCCAGTCGCTTATTTGTACATCAATTTAAATAAGTAGATTCATTCTGACATATTTTATCAAAATATCAACGGAGCTATCGCCGACTTAGGACCGTCGGAGATTATTAGAGATATCACGAGATTATGAAATGCCCGACCGTACCCGTTGAAAGTCAGCATTCAATGGTTTTCAGACTTTGATATCTAAATCTGTTTGTTTTACTGATTTCGTATCAAAATTACGCCAGATATAGTCTATAGTTTTGATAACCTACGTAAATGTTTTTGTTCTTTGGTAAATACGTTTCTTATTCCAAGTTCCCTGCAATCTACGTGTGGTTGACGCGTTTTGTTCTCTGTGATAACGTTAACTAAGCCTCCGAGATAAGGCTCTACCTATAGGATATACATTTTGCCACCGTTTTGACTTGTTTTGTTTTGAAGTTTTCTACTCTTTTGAGACCAGTAAACGCTAGTGATTTTTAAGGTTTTAATTGTGTGAATCGCTAAATTTATGTATGCCATGAATTGTCTATACTTTTTTGATTGAATACAAAATATTAATTTTGATTCAATACTAAATATCTATATTTTGCAAATTTCTTTTAAGCAGTTTACATAATTAAAAGCATCCTTTTACCGAATGATTTCAGGTACGAACAGTAAAATCTTACATTATTTAATATAAATGATGAACGTGTTAAATATTTAATATAAACAATATAGGCGTTCCTTTTAGCGGAGCCTGTTTAAAGCGATAAAATCGATCTGAATGCAACTATTTGATTAAGTGCATTGTCGACATGCATGTATCTTACTAGCATCTAGGCTTATCGGCAGCTATTTAAAACATGCCGTCTGTACACACGATTTTCATTACATAATCTTAACTTTTAGTCAACTTGCTGAAATGCAGCGGTGTTGTTGATTTGCTATCTGATTAAAAATGATAAAAATGATTGAAGATTATCTTTGAAAACGGTTTCCATATCAACCGTTGCGGAAACATGGTGACTGGAGATAGATAATCCGCCGAAACACCTGGACAAACTGGAGAGCGTATGTGGGAGCATTGGTTGGGTACCAGCACGGAGATCTACATAGGTTGGAAATACCTGTATAAAACTAAGGCTGGCAGTATCAGGGATTAGATACCTTGTTCTGCGTGAAGCTCTGTCTATCACGTACGAAATTAGTCACAATCTGGGGGGTGTTATCTTAGCGGCCTAGATCGCTCAGTCGGGAGAGCACCCGTCCTGGAAGATGAATGTCCCGGGTTCGAGTCCCGGCCTGGCTGCATATCTTTCTCATTCTGTGACATGTCAAATCATATTGCCTCTAACGGGGAGCGTATCTGTATCTGCTTTAATTACAGTGTGAATCAGTAAGGAAGATTACAAACATTTTAATTTACCTTATCATAGATTTCTCATACATATATTAACTATATTTTATATATATTAATAGCCTTTATTTATAACTTTACTGATCCTGTTAACGATGTGTAGCTTGTCACGCTCTCACTACCTCTCTATGTATTCACAAGATAATGAAATCAATTGAACAAACCCTGAAAACAAAACTTTTCAAAACCCTTTCGACAAATTCTGGGCAATTTTCCTGGTCATGTAATGCAATTAAGCCATTAATTTCAGAAATTTCAATCACCTGGCTTTTTGAATGAATTTCACGGGTAAATTGTTGTTTAAGACACCGTGTTACTTGTAAAGCGTCTCTGCTACACAGATCCACATTTGCAGAAGGCCGTCTGTGTTTCGCCTCATTTGTTATAGCAAATAAAACGAGGATAAAATTCAAATTTCAACGTTGCCTGCACATTCTTACAAGAAAGTCAGAAAAAAGTTCACCATTTTCTGAAAATGTGCCAACATCATCTTCGCTCGTTTGGCGCATGATTGCAAATCACGTGACCCACGATCGCCCGGATGAAATTTCAAAGCGCCCATAGGAAACAGAAGCTAAAGAAGAATTTCTGTATTTCGGAAACAGGTTTCTCTTAAATTAGGATTTAAAATGCGTATGTTGTATAGTTCTGACCTTAGCCAGCACGCGCCAGCGACCCGCGCATGCTCACGTAAGGTTGTACGTGTAAGTGCACCTGTCACGGACGGTGCGCAGCTTATGATATGTACGTGCATGTACATGAACACGAAAAATTATTCGTTCAGGTTTATCATTTAAATAAACAAGCTTCTATATACCGCTAGAGCTCATGTACACATTGGTAGAATAGCTACGACTACTAGTACTAATCTGGTAAAACAGTTTGTTTTGACTCAGATTTTATTGTTTTTTTATATATCTTTCATTTAAAAAAAGAACGTCCTTCGCGACATGGGGCTATAATGTGACAAGAAGACGTACGTGTTACTTCTTATTTGTTGCAAATTAACGGAAAATACTTATATGACACATACATCATCAACTATTGTCCCTTCAAAACTATCATGTATTTCGCATAAAAACATGGGTCACAACCTTTGGAATCAACAACCATTAACAGTTACTATCAGTATAATATCTAAAACCAATAAAAAACTAATAATATAATTGAAAACACAATCTGAAATTAGCATGTAAATTTCATTCTAACGTTGTTAGAGGTAAAGTTACTCCCCTTCTCACCTAAGCAAGTTAGAAATAACCATTAGCTTTAATGATCACTAATATAATTACGAAACTTTGATATCCATATAGTTTTGAGTCTTATCTTCTCCATTCCATTATTAAATATCTATACAAAGCCAGGCTCCATCCGCGGAGGATCTCATGGATAGACTACGGACTATGGTTTATACATGTTGTGCATTTTTTCGAAGTGTAAACTGTGTTACTGCGGCTTGCATCAAATCTTTAGACGAACGGACGGACAGCTAGAGAGCACACGATGTACAGTGGGGCCGGATAGACCATTTAGTACACAATTAACATTTAAAGAACGAAAACACACCAAAACCAACAGCAGAAAAGCAAACGAACAGACCTTATACTAAACATTCCTTGGGGCGGTTAAAGTTTGGCGTTATCGCGAGATTCCGCGGGTTATTACGCTAGATATGTTTTTCAAGTCTTTTAATGTTATTCTTAATAGAAAGAATATCGTATTATCGCGTAGCAAATAGAGGCAGATAAGCACTCCCTAGATATATGTGATAAAACTATTGAATGAGCGGGGTATAACTGTGAATGAATTTCACACATGGGGCGCGCGCCGCTTAAACGCACGTGTAACGCACGAGCGAATAAGGGAATCAACGGTCCAGAAATCTGATAATATTCACAGAAAAAGTTATATCCTTAGAGACGATCTTAGCAATACAAGTACATGGCTAAAACAAAATAAGTCTTGTTTTACTATAATGTGCTTAACCCAGGGGACACATACAATGTACTGAGATATAATTTACAAAGGTCATTCGAAACACTCTTTTTTCCTGCATTCACATGTGCGGCGAATTACGTTCCGCCAAATATATCCCAAATTTAAGAATTCTTTGACTATAACAAACCAAATATTACATATAATTTGTTTAAGATATGAAATATGGGTGTGGTGGTTTCGAACTGGTTACGTAGCCTAATTTCCAGGGAGGTGATTTGGTGTTGATCCGGAACACCCTTCTTTATTCATCATGGAAAAAATGTAATTAAAATGAATTTAATCATAATAATTATTATAAATCATTTTGAATGTTCACTAAAGTTAGTTTGCTGTAAGAGTAAACGTGCACATTCACTTCCTAGTTCTTCTTAAAAAAACATACAGCAAGTAATTTTACTCACCCCGAATTTAATTTTTTAACTAGTCGCCATTTCAGCCAATCAGATGCTTGAGATTTGAGATTGGTTTCCAATTTCAGCTTTATAACCTTAAACCCAGAGCCGAAGATCATAATACTTAAACTGGAGACGAGTCTCAAAATTTTAATCTAAATTATCTGATTGGCTGAAATAGCGACCAATAGCCATTTCAGTCAATCAGATGCTTGAGATTTGAGACTGGATTATAGATTTTGTTTATGATCTTGGACGCAGTATTGCACCAAAAACCCTCGTATAAACCAGCATTTGAAAATTTTGATACCGTCCAGCATGAAAGTCTTCTTAAGCTGGCATTACTGAAAGTGGCAAAATAATTTTACTTCCGGGAGTGAATTATATGTACGATATAAAAGTCTAAGGAAACCGTGATCGGGGAGAACATGTTCTCGCTGCTGTTAGTTTCTATCATCTTTCAATATAAATTATTAATCTGACACATTGATTACCATCAAATGCATAAATGTGCCGCCATTTTGAAATCAGCTGTTCTCACGTGACTGATTTATGAATCACGTGACAAATTTATTGAGCGACAGAATTATTTCGCAAAAATGTCGTTGATTTTCTACACACGATATCCCTGCTCCAGTTGTTTAACGTAAGGTCTAATTATTTCAATAAAATCTGATAGAAGCAATAAATGAAATTCCATAGCATACGTCTGCCATCATATGTCAGATAGTTCCATACATTTTCATACTCGATGTTGAGCTTTTCAGAGCGGGAGTAATCGTTCCTCGACCTTATACAATTTTCAACAATACTTTATTCCGTACAAAAGAATATTGTTTGTACTGAATATTGAAACATTTAGGTTAGTAATTAAGCGTTGATTGTGCATAAATTTGCATTTTGCTATATTATCCAAGTGACGTAATGTTTTACAAGGGGCGGGAGACGGTTGGTGTTTAAACTACATAAAAACCCTTTGCAACATTCAAAGGAACAGTTTCTGGGCAAAGACGAATTATAATTTACTATTAATAAAAAAGAACAAAACGATCGTATATCGTAGTTAGAGACATTTTCTTACACTTACACATATAGCTGTGAAAAACAGCGTCAAATCTTGAACAAAGCACTTGTTTATGAAGATTATAGTATTTTTTCGAAATCGTTCTAAAACAGACACAAAATAACACAGTACGCGTGAAGGGTTTATTTTCTTTCGCGTAATAACACCCCGATCGTTATCGCCGGCTTATCACTACATCCGCAGTTAATAGCCTCTCTACTCACAGCGGGACTAATATTAATACCCGGTATAAAAATTTTATTTATGTAAAGGTCGTGTGCTTCAAATCTAAATCATATTCGAAAAATAATATCGTGAAACAAAATATAGGACAACATCGAAGTTAAATTATTTCCCCATTCTAAAATGGCAAGCCGCATTTCGTCTCTCAAGTATTGAAATACTTCGTTCTAATTAACAACGTGTCCTCGACATTGCCAAAAAGAAAATTGCATGCACAACAACACAATCATCGTCATCCTTATCATCATCATCAGCAGCAGCAGCAGCAACAACAACAACAACAACAACAACATCATCATCGTCACCAATATCATCAGCATCATCCTCATCATAATCATCATCTTCATCAGCAGCAGCAGCATCACCATCTTCATCATCATCAGCAGCAGCACATAATATGTCACATATTCATATTTCATCTTGGTTGTAATTAATTTTAAGCTATTTAATCTATATTCATACGCAAAGGTTGATTTTTCTTACATAGTTCATTTGCCGTTAACACATTCTGTCTTAGTTACTACAATGTTACACAAATGCCAGTTTTACATAAAAGAGAGAAAAAACTTCTAACATTTAAGTAATAGAAACATTCTGTTGTAAAACATACTAAACCAAGTTTACATTATTTCGGAAGACATTAATTTCGGATGACAAGATGTAATTCATTAAGCTTTTTCTGAACAGTTTTTGCAAGCCGTTTACATTCTCGTGAAGCTTTGAGTGGGTGGTGAGCCGGCTTTGTTATGCTGTTAATTTAAAACGTCACCAGCAAGAAAAGAGTCAGATGTTGTTCTAATGACAACAACACTATACGGAATATCATTTCAAGACTCGTGGCGTTACATTGGGGTGTAAAATTATTCACAATATTTTCTACATACTTCCATAAATACATCGCCCGGGCTTCAATTCGCGCAGCTGTAAACTTTTCAGATGTATTTTTAAAGGGCCTAGTGTTTTTCGCGCGGGAAGGGGGGGGGGGTTAAATTCGCGCATATACTCTAGCGCGTAAATATGCGTATTTTTAAACCTGGGCTGAAGGTTATAAAACTGAGATTGGAAACCAGCTTGGGATTTGAGACTGGTTTCCATGCTCAGCTTTATAACCTTGGGCACTGTTCGGAATATAATGATACCACAGTGCCTGAGCGCGCTTCCTTTTTAGTGTTGGAATGTAGTTTTGAATAAAAGTTCCCAGTTTCCCCCTCATTTGTCTTGGTTGTTTGTTTAATACATACTTCCATGTTTTACGGCAATGTATGTTGAAACATATTATACATGTAAACAAATTTTACAATCAAATGATGTGCAATTCGCAATGGAAAATCATGTAAATGAACTAATCTTAGTATTCCAGTATTTTTGTCACAACAACCACTGTCTTACAATATTCCTTTATCATTGCAAAACCACAGCTTTACTTGAATAAAGACAAACCGCGGGAACTTTTCGAATCTGCGGTGATTGGCGTATAGGTACTGACCGGAAACCATGCATACAGTTTTCAAGTTATACTAGTCGTGCGCTTGGCAAACTAGAGACGACTTCGAAGAACCACTTTGGTATATGCAAGGAAATTTTCCGAAAAAACCATCCCGTCTTGTACCGCATACAATTCTTGCATGGTATTGTGATACATATCGTAAAGCCAAATGTCACAATTAACCTTTATGTTTAAAGTAACCATTTATTTTTTCTTGTTTCGGGAAGAACATTCAATATTGATCAACTTTCTGTCATGAAATTACATGCAATTACATGCGAAAAAAATGGATGAGTCATAATAGTTGTTGTTTTAATCGGGGTACAAGTATGGTCACCATGAGTTTGGATTCATGTACACACAACTACGCACTCATTACCGTCCATATTTTTCAAATGGCCATTTTGCGCCAACGAAGGAAGTCAAGTCCCGCGGTCGAACTCATTTGCTCCCACGAATGATAAAACATGACGTGTGACATCCTGTCAAAATGCCATGCGCAATGGTTCATTTCCGACGACATCACAATCTGACGAGATTTATTACGTGACCGTTAAAGTAACACAACCGTGAGATTTACACGAAATTTATGCATATGTGGTCAACAGGTAGCTAGTTTAAGATAAATCAAACATTTCTTAGGGGTCTTTCCCCATGAAAACGTCATTCCAAAATGTCAATGTCGACCATTTTGCAATGGGGCGAAACGCATCATCTGATTAGGACATGACGTAAAGGTCATCTGTTACGGGTTTTGCCCCATTGCTTCGACTCCCTAAATTTCGTAGAATCATATATTATAATTATACTGAACACAAGAATAAACTTCTGGGAATCTCCTATCACGTTATCAACGCCAGTTAATGCTACATGTAACAGCTAGAGGACGTCAAGTTAATTATTTAAAAAATGTTTTCATTAATTCATTTGCTAAGAACTCTTACTGTTGGCCGAATGCCGAAAATCATTTATAATACAACGTTATTCATTGTCGAAAAATCTTAAAGAAAAAAAAAGAACGGTGACTCAATGCCTTTATCTTATTTTTCTTGACAATCCCGTTGCTCATTGAAATATTTATAAGCCATGTAAATAAAACTCATTTACCTGATTTAGTAAGCTAATTGGCTAATGTGCGCATGTCAAAACTCAATACTCGAGAACGGGTTAAAGGTTACATTAACTTAACCGAACTTGATTAAAGGTTGATTGGATAATTACTTCTCCCGCTAGCTGGAAATTGGTTAATTGCTTCTCCCTTAGAGAGGGGCGTGGCTTTATGCATGTCTTACGCGCATGTAATGCTAATAAACGTAAATCTCGGGAATTAGTGTCACTGTGTGGAAATTCGAGAATTTAGCGTGAAAGCAGTGGAAATTTATGTACAGCATGATTTTAAGTCAGAAACATGTTTTCACATGGTCTGATTCTCATTTCTTCCAAATGTGACAGGATCCTGCAGCAATTTGATTCTTTTCTCAAACTATAATACTTGGTGTAAAAAATAGAAAATTGTCGGCTGTGTGTTACTGGCATGTTTATAAGATTTTTTTTTTACTAAAACCTGTTGAATAACATACTTGTTTGGATCATTTGCACATCATAACTAATATCGATGCTGGTAAATTATGAAAAAAATAACCAGGATAAAATAAGTAAATAAAAACAACACTTACACGAAAATAGTTGTAGGAATTCATAAGCTGACTACATTAACAGAAATATTAACTATTGAAATCTCACGAACATATACTGACTTCTAGAAATGTCAATCTACAATCTGCTTGCTCTTTCTCTTACAGACGTTCTGTTTCACGTAGATACGTGCTGGTTTTCGTACATATGTGATGACGCTTCTGCAAACACGCTGGTTCTCTTCCGTTCTGGTTCTCTAACAGATGTTCTCTTTGTTTTACGGACACAGGTTTCTCTAACAGACGTTTTTTCCACTTTACATACGTGTCAGTTCTCATACAGACGTGCTGTTTCACTTACAGATATTCTGTTTCACTAAGAGACGTGCTGGTTCACTTACAGACGTTCTGTTTCACTTACATACGTGCTGGTTCTCTTACAGACGTTCTGTTTCACTTAGAGACATGCTGGTTCTCTTACAGACGTTCTGTTTCACTTAGAGTCGTGCTGGTTCTCTTACAGACATCCTGTCTCACTTACATACGTGCTGGTTCTCTTACAGACGTTCTGTTTCACTTACATACGTGCTGGTTCTCTTACAGACGTTCTGTTTCACTTAGAGACATGCTGGTTCTCTTACAGACGTTATGTTTCACTGAGAGAAGTGCTGGTGCACTTACAGACGTTCTGTTTCACTTAGAGACATGCTGGTTCTCTTACAGACGTTCTGTTTCAATTAGAGACATCCTGGTGCTCTTACAGAAGTTATGTTTCACTGAGAGAAGTGCTGGTTCTCTAACAGACGTTCTGTTTCACTTAGAGACATGCTGGTTTTCTTATAGGCGTTCTGTTTCACTTAGAGACATACTGGTGCTCTTACAGACGTTATGTTTCACTGAGAGAAGTGCTGGTTCTCTAACAGACGTTCTGTTTCACTTAGAGACATGCTGGTTTTCTTATACGCGTTCTGTTTCACTTAGAGACATCCCGGTGCTCTTACAGACGTTATGTTTCACTGAGAGAAGTGCTGGTTCTCTTACAGACGTTCTTTTTCACATAGAGACATGCTGGTGCTCTTACAGGCGTTCTGTTTCACTTAGAGACATCCTTGTGATCTTACAGACGTTATGTTTCACTGAGAGAAGTACTGGTTCTCTTACAGACGTTATGTTTCACTGAGAGAAGTGCTGGTTCTCTTACAGACGTTCTGTTTCACTTAGAGACATGCTGGTTCTCTTACAGACGTTCTGTTTCACTTAGAGAAGTGCTGGTTCTCTTACAGACGTTCTGTTTCACTTAGAGAAGTGCTGGTTCTCTTACAGACGTTCTGTTTCACTTAGAGACGTGCTTGTTCTCTTACAGACGTTCTGTTTCACTTAGAGACATGCTGGTTCTCTTACAGACGTTCTGTTTCACTTAGAGACATGCTGGTTCTCTTACAGACGTTCTGTTTCACTTAGAGACATGCTTGTTCTCTTACAGACGTTCTGTTTCACTTAGAGACATGCTGGTTCCCTTACAGACGTTCTGTTTCACTTAGAGACATGCTTGTTCTCCTACAGACGTTCTGTTTCACTTAGAGACATGCTGGTTCTCCTACAGACGTTCTGTTTCACTTAGGGACATGCTGGTTCCCTTATAGGCGCTCTGTTTCACTTAGAGACATCCTTGTGATCTTACAGACGTTATGTTTCACTTAGAGACATGCTGATTCTCTTACTGACATTCATGGCCTTAGAAAGACCTTGCCACGCCGGGGTTGGGACAGTAGTTACCGTTATGTAGAATAAGCAAGGTTGTAAAAATCGTCAATGGTTTTTAAGAGAACAAAATAACAGTATAATAAAGTTTGCTGACTAGACCAACGAACACTAATAAGGGCCATAATTCTGTCGTTACTGGAACGATAAAATAGAACAAGAGGGCCATGATGGCCCTGAATCGCTCACCTGAGTATGTTTTTCATGAAGCAACACTGCCTTGCTATGAAATTGTTGGCACAATATGAGTTTCACCCTCGATCACAGACACCTGTGTAGCAATCCCAAGCTGTTTTTGATATAAGCTTCCCATACAACAAGTTTGGAGTCAATAGGCCAAAGCAAACTCAAGTTATTAAGTGAAAATTGAATTTCTATTTTTAGCTACAGTGGCCGTGACCTTGACCACAGACATCTAGGTAGCAATCCCAAGCTGCCCGTTGATATAAAATACACATATACCAAGTTTGGAGTAAATTGGCCAAAACAAACTCAAGTTATTAAGCAGAAACTGAATTTCTATTTTGATCAATAGTGACCTTGACCTTGATCACAGACACCTGGGTAGTAATCCAAAGCTGCTTCTTAGTATAAGCTACCTATACACCAAGTTTGGAGTCAATATGCCAAAGCAAACTTAAGTTATTGTGTGGAAACTGAATTTCTATTTTTAGCAACAGTGACTTGACCTTGATCACAGACATCTGGGTAGCAAACCCAAGCTGCCTTTTTATATAAGCTTACCATATACCTAGTTTGGAGTCAATTGGCCAAAGCAAACTCAAGTTATTAAGCGGAAACTGAATTTCTATTTTTAGCAACAGTGACCTTGACCTTGATCACAGACACCTGGGTAGCAATCCCAAGCTGCTTCTTGAAATTAGCTACCCATACACCAATTTTGGAGTCAACAGGCCAAAGCAAACTCAAGTTATTGAGTGGAAATGGAATTTCTATTTTTAGCAACAGTGACCTTGACCTTGATCACAAACATCTGGGTAGCATTCCCAAGCTACCTCTTCATATAAGCTACCCCACAGACCAAGTTTGGAGTCAATAGGCCAAAGCAAACTCAAGTTATTGAGCAGAAACTAAATTTCTATTTTTAGCAACAGTGACCTTGACCTTCACCCTATGGTCATGATTTGAACAACTTTTGCAGACATTAGTGCCAGGATGCTCCAGGAAAAATTTGGTTGAAATCCGTCCAGTGGTTTCAGAGGAGATGTTGTTTAAAGGAAATTGTTGACGGACGACGGACGACGGACAAAGACCGGTCACAATAGCTCACCATCAGCCTAAAGCTCAGGTGAGCTAAAAATAGAAATAACTAAAGCAGGTAACAGCTTCCTACATCAATGAATATAATATAACTCATATGTTATAAAGTTTCGAAACGGGCGGACATCATCGTCATCGACATCAGACCATCGTTTTCTTTAAATATTAAAGCTCCGTTTTTTTTTAACTTTATAATAAATGCTTAATAATAAAGCAATAAAGCTTAAATAAATTAGGGGGGTTGGGGGGAGAGAGAACGGGGCACGTGCATGCTAGTCAAAAATACCTGTGGATGAATCGTATATTATGTCCATGCTAAAGATAACATAAAACATACATTTTCAATAAGTTTTTATTGCTCAAACTAAAATTTGAAAAAGTGACTTCACATACAATTTACATAATTCATAGGGAAATTTAAACAGACAGTAGCTTAATGATTCAAGATATACCGGGTAAAGACTTTCAGAATAATGTAGGTCTTTAACCTTTAACTGCTAATCACAGTTTTATCCACATTTGCAAACCACCGAAAAAATATGTCTTCCGTCATAAATTTTATCACATTGTTGATCTAGTTGTTATTAAATATGAAAATAAATTACAATTATCTATTATTTCCTTATAATTGAAAGGTCAATTTTCGCTCAATCTCGCAAAATAATGTTATTTTATCGCAAAATGCATAAAAAAGAAATGTTTTCTGGTCAAGTTTATGACGTCATTACAAGGAATGACGTCAACGTCCCTAAGACACTTTTTTGCAGTTTCGTGCCCCATGTTGCCGAAATATCGATTTATTTGAGTGTTTTGACAGAGAAACCATATAACGTGGGACATAAGTAAAGAGTTATAACATTGCAAACATGTGCTGTGTATGCCGTTTTTCCAAAACCTGCTTTACCCATTGTATTGAAGGTAATTTCTTTTTACCTGGCACTCGTTTATCCTCGCAAATGTGTTCGGACGTTTCCGTTATTAAATGCAGTATTTGAGTAGGAAAAATATTTAGAAAAAAAACAACCATTAATGTCAAGTGATTGCTTCACGGTTATTTACGTAAATTTCATTACTGCCAGGCAAATACTAACGTAGAGTATATTATAAATAACAATCTTTTTATGTACACTAAAGCTAAGCCATTTATGGTAATTCAGTATTTATGATTGTTGTACAAATAGTATGCATATAAAAATTAATTGCATAGAGAATTGACAGTTTCGTTGCATTTGATCCGTTATTAACGGCACTTTCCCCACTAGACTCATTTTATCTCAGAAGGTGGGGTTTTATAAATAACATTTCCAAATTTCCAAAATTACATTTCTAAACATGAAATGTATGTGGCTCTCACAAAATATTTTAAACTGTGAAATGTCTTCCCTGTCTCTTCAAGTAAATGTAAGGATACGCCTCACATTAAAAAACACTAAAGAAATTAGAATTTGGATTTAAACATAAATATGGATACTTAATTTATTTTCTTCCTGTTTCTTTGCATTTATCTTGTTAACGTCAAAATAACGTCTATTAAAAAAGCTCTGTGAAAAAATTAAAAGATTAAAAACGTTACTGAAATACAGAACTATTGTAAAGCCTTCTTTATTTATATACAGATAAAACAGTTTTTATGGCATAGCGCGTTCTTTCCCACCTTTTGAGATACAATGAAACAGACTATATAACATGACAATATATACATCTTTACATAAAATGGCACAAAATTCACTGTGTACCTTCAATTAAGGCACTTGGTGTAATGCTGAAAAAGGCACTAAGACTCTAGTTTACTCACACGAATCGTGTCACATTGATTTTCTAAACGTGGCACTTAAAACACCTTGCACTGACTTGGTTTGGCACTATTTTTAGCTTGCTACAATTCCCATATTTAGACCTGCATTCTGATTAGTTGCATACATTTGCTGCGCATGTGTATTCAAATGTTGATAATGTCCGTCCTTGTCAATGCTATCACCTAAAGTTTTCGGCGGTGTCAACGTGAGAAATGATGATGAATAGGCATTATGAGGATCCTTCGGACTATCCCGGTCACTTTTAACGGATAGAGGATATGACGTCATTTGCGGCATACGACTGGAACCGGAAATAGATTCGTCGACAATTTGGCCTTCTGCGTGAGCACTTGTATCGTGGGACGGTGATACAGCAGTTCGTTTGTCTGTAAAAAAAAAACAACGTAAGAATTAATAGATAGTTTAGAATAGTTATAGCTAAATAGATTGTGGAACACTCATGTCGTGATTTCAGACTGCATGGATTCCCGTACAAACTACAACTTGTATTGGGATATCTACTAATTATACTAAAATGAATCATTTTAAAAGTGCACGGATATACTGATTCGTTTATCACGCGTCTCACTCTGGGCAACAGGCTGTCACCGTTTTCCTTCAGGGTAAACGTGCTTGTTTAAAAACAATTCAATTTTCGGACGAGAATCGGAAAGCTTCTTCAGCGTTGCTGCCGAGCCTACTATAATCGAACTAGTTTTAGCTTAAAAGATTTGCTGCTGCTGCTGCTGCTGCTGCTGCTGCTGCTACTGTTGATGATGGTGATGATGATGATAATGATGATGATGATGATGATGACGATGATTGAGATGATATTATGAATAATTAACTTGATGCAAATTAAAACTGTTACAGATAATATGAAATGTCCAGGCTCAAAAACTGCCTTATACACGGACAGAAATGCATTAACTAAGCAGAAATCAAAATTCTTAAGTAAGCCATTTTAGCTTCAGCAAGGTTCATATCTCGATTTTGAAAGCATTTTCGAAAGCACCTACCATTATTTTCGGACTTTATATTGTTGTTGGCTTCAGTACCATTTCCGCTTCCGGCTGACTTGAGATTCTTCGGCTTCCGTTTCCGGGTCTGTATACCGTCTTTCTTCATTGCGAGTGGACGATTCACCTACAAGAATTAAAACAGTTTTCTAATAACAATTACTTAAACGTTTTTAAATTTTAAAACCTTTTGAAATCTACTATTCAAACTCTCTATTTTGTAATGGAAAGGGGTCATTGTTACTTAACATGTAGTGGCCAATCGTTTATCGCAGCGTATACATGTAACTGATGAAACGGTTTTACATTTTGCAATGTTAACCTTCATTTTGACTATAAAAGCTGGTATATAACACAATATTTTAGCAATCGATCAAGTTGAAACATGATAAAGTTATGAATGGAAAGTGAGTATTCAGAAATGATCATAGTTATGCTTACCCCGTGGAGTTTATAGTAGAGTCCACAGGCGTTACACACGGGCTCTCCCTCACTGTTACGTCGCCATAACGTCGTCGTCGTCGTGTGGCAGTTTGCACAGGCCAGGCCAACTCGTCGGCTCGCACTCTGCAAAGTAAGTAACTGTATGATAATATGTAAAACGGAATGGCTAAAGATTTCGAGTTTCTTCTGGAAATGTCATGTCTGTGGTCTCTATAGGTCTCTTTAGGTTTATTAGTAACGGTCTTTCAGTAATTTCGACAATAAGAAAATGGATGTTTATTGGTTTGATTAAATTCAACGCAATTTTCATAAATTAACGGTTAAGTGCTGAGCACAGCATATTTCATTTGTGACAGTGTAGACACAGATCATTACTTGCATCCCTGAAGTCACTAGGCTTATTATAGGTTCTATACTTTTTTCTATTAACAAAATAACACCCACGTGAAAATTGAATGGGCAAGCACGGATTCAGGGATACATAGTCATTAGCTGTCGAAAGGTTTAGCCATGCAGGTCCTCTTTGTTTATTGTGTTCTCTAATTTCAATGTTATAATATAAAATATAAGCACACGCATTTAATTTCTTTTTATCATTTTAAATGACTGTGGGCTAATATGCAATAATCATAAAGATAATTTTATATAAAAAACCAACGTACTTTTCCTCTGTTAATAAACTGTCCGTTGTTCATCCAAGGTCCCATGCCAGTCATGTATGGGTGGGTGGGGTAAAATGACTGATAATCGCTGTCACTCTAAAAATACAAAGTAAAAATATTACAACATGTAATGTTATGATTATTGTTAATATGATTGAACGTTATTAGTAAAGTTCTTTTTTGCAGTTATAGGGTAAAATTTAATGCACTTATTAAAAAAAATCATTCTTAAGAATCGCTTTGTTGTGAATTCATTATAATTAATTGTACTTTTGACAAATAAAGATGTCTGTCAACGAAATTCTGCCAATTTATCTCGCTCTCTGTTACCAAAATGTGATCTACAGAATTGAAATATTTTGTTTTGTGGTAAAATCCGACCTGGTTATATTATTAAATATGACACCCAATATATAACGATAAGGGGTGTGGCTGTAATGTGTGTGTATGGATGTGGAGGTGGGGGGGGGCAAGAATTATTTAAAAAATATACTTGGTCCGACCTTAACATCTCTACGTCAGAAGATGTTTAATATCAAACAGAGATAAAATGTCTGATTAATTCGCTAATTTTAACATTGAATCCGAGCCAGGTTTTGGGCCGAAATTAATTAAATACAACCTTAAGTTACTTAATTTGTTGAACTGAACTCTGTCGAACTTACATACTACAGACAGGTTTATAAATTTTGTAATCCGCATTTGTCAGCGTGTTTAGCTTTCTTTCAGTGATCGGGCAATAATTTAGGACATTGCTTATACTATTTGGTAGCACGGTACCAGGGTCTCGGGGTCTTCATATCCGAATCAGAACGGCATTAATCCGCTCAAGCAAAGCTTTTAAGATGTCTTCAATCAAATACGATTCACTACAACCTAGTTTACACGTGACATACAAATATTTTATCAAGTTCATAATGCCTAATTGCTAATACCTTTATTTTTTTCTTGACAAACATAAATATTGCTTTTAACTTGTCATTTTTCTCGGACTTACTGTTTATAGATGCGATAACTGAGATACATTGTTAAATTTAGGTAGCATATAGATCCACTGTGTCGGGTCCTATTAATATGCTGTTCAAACTGCATTATGTAAATGTGTTTGCAAATGTTACGCTAACTAACAACTTACTTGCTGATAGATTGTTTTAAATCGTCTATTAATTTCAAAATATACTCTATTCCTAAGGAAAGTGCCACTTTGTTTTCGGTTATTTTCATTAACTGTATTGGTTAATGACAAAATAATTTGTAACGAAATTTATTTTGTAACAAAACTGAGATTAAATCATATAAAATCTAGATTAAAAATATCTATAATCTAACATCAATTTTGATAACAAATAATTAGACATTAAGAAAAAAGCAGTTAATGAAAAATCACCGAAAAAAAACAAAGTGCACACTTTCTTTTGGAACAGAGTATATAAAATAATGGAATAAATACAGAATAGAACATAACTGACCAGTCGTTTCTGAGGTTTCAGCAGTGGACGGTTTAGACCGCCGTTCATCTTGTGGTACAGTCCACAGGCGTTACACAGGTAGTGTCCGGTGCCGTCCCGTCTCCACAGAGGTGTCGATATGGCCCCACAGTTGACGCATTCCCGGGCTTCCATGTCAGCGAAGTATTCCTGACCATCTACAAAACAAACAGTAGGGCTGAAGGTTATAAAGCTGAGAATGGAAACCAGTCTCAAATCTCAAGCATCTGATTGGCTGAAATGGCGACTGGTCAGAAAACTGACCATAGATGTAGTGACTGTTTTAAATATCTTTATATCTTACAAGACCTATTTTTATACTTTTGCCTTACACTATTAAATAAAACAAAGAAAACGAACATTATTAAAAATAGCTTTTTATCGTACTTGTTGATGTTTTGTTTTATTTGGTTTTTGGTATTTTTGGCTTTAATATTGACATGCGTACATGATGCATATCAGTTTCGGTAAAACTAGAATAATGGTGAACTATGTTAATTAATTTAAGCATTTAAACACTAGTCTTACCTGCTCCAATTCTGTGAAGTCCCTGTTGTATGGCCATACTCCACGGCGAGATATCTGCACCCATGTAGGAGGGGTAGGGGTTCGGTCGTGCTATGCTTCCAGATGATGGGTACGTCATTCCATCGGCACGAGACGTAGGTGAAGTAGAGTTCTGTGTCGGGTCAAACGAAAATGGTTTGCTGAGAGGGGAAACGTTCCCAGAGCCATGTGCATGACTGTATCCTAAGTCGGAATGTTGCATCCCCCAGAACGAGGCTGGAGATGCCTGGTTGCTGTTGCTAAGATACTGCATGGATGGAAGCACGGATCTGGATCCCGGCACGTACATAGAACCGGAATAGCCCAAATTATTTGCAGCTTGAGACTCTTGAAATGTCGGCGAAGAGGCGGGTGAAGAAGACATTGTTTGCACAGGTGACTGGAACATAGAAGGTGAGCCCGAGCTCAAACTTGTATCTACTTCCGGTTTCTGGTAAAGTTTATCGTAAGTATCCTCCGGTTCCGATTTCGACAAGTACTGGTTTTCGTTCTGATCCGGCACTTTATACAACATAATCACTGAATAGTAAATGGCGAAATTGTTTCACAAACTAAACTACAAATACTTCAACAGTCCAACGTGTAGCCTTCTACAAGTTAAATTTTAACTTGAAATAATCCAAGAATGTTTCTTTTATTTATTTTCCTTCTTTCATACAACGGCTTTATCTGAAATGATAAGATAAAGTAAAATCCATCAATTTCATTCACTATTCAGAATGGCTTCAGCGACTTAGTAGGTCACGTGATGTAAAGATAACCAATGATTTGCCCGATTTATTAGGTCACGTGATTAAACCTAGTCACGTGTTTTGATTAATCGCTGGAACAAATATAGAATCCATAGGCGGTAATCTTCAAAGAAAGGGATAAATTACTTGTGATTGCCTATTGCTTTTACTCAAGTTTATTTATATTTGCTCAAAAAAAAATGACCAAATTACTTTTATTTTCAATTCGTATTGTTGTTTTTTGTGTGGGGGAGGGGTAGGAGATGGGAAAGGGGCAAAGGGATGCGGGCAGAGAGTGTTTCACGGGGAAGCTTCATTATTTAAACATTAATATTTGACTTGTTCGTAAATGCAACATTATTCGTGAATTTAGATTTTTATTCTAAAACTACAATGATTTTGGCACATAGTTCCAACTAAATTAGGTCACCTAGATATATTTTTATATTCCTAATTTCCTATGACTGTTGCCTTGAAAATAATTTAGTAGAAATTGTAATAAGCACCCTAAATTTAATTTTAAGGACAATGTCTCATAAACAGTCATGTAAGTTAGTTTCAAAAATTGCCTCTTTGAAATTTCTTAGCTATAGATTTTTGTAAAATTGTAGAGTTTTAGCAAACGTTAAATCCTAATTCTATGGTTTATTTTGAAAATAGCAGATAACCTTGCTCCTATATGAACACATTTAATTCATCAGAAAGCTACCTTACATGTCATTCTTTACACTTTCAATGGAGATATACTTAACTTGAACGGCAACGGCATTTTTGCCAATATTGTAACCCGAATACGATCGAAGCCGAGTATTATCATTTTGTCGATATAGAAAACAAGCATTTGTGTAATAGTTAAAATGTCACTTTTTGAATACGTTTCAATCATACAATTATATTTTGGTATATAAATGATATATACGGAATCTAGTGATATAAGAAAGAAAATAGTCTTGAACATGTTTTACTTTGTTGTTGAAGTTGTATTTTTGCCTTTACATTTCACACTAGTAAAAATGCATAAGGTAATCGCTTTCTTTGATTAAATTTGCTTTGCAAACTACTACTGAAAAATAATTTGTATTTTAGTGACTGAAGATTTCTTTACCTTAAGAATAGTTGAAAGAGCATGAAAACAATTCATGCGTCACGTAGGTAAGATTATACTATTGAAGAAACATTCAACAAATTTTATAACTCTAATTTGTTCTTACGACTATCGTAGTTATCAAATATTCTTTCTAAATACTTAATATTTTGTTAACACCATTACAAAGTGGTTTTCAAATTCTATAGCATGAATATTGCAATTTTGACAAGGTCTATTTACCCTGTGAACAACATTAAAGAGATGTAGGTTAATCAATTAATTTCATTGTGTCTTTCTACAGTTAAAAAGACGTAAATGACATCTCGCATGGGCATATATTCTCATTAAATAGTGTTACAACAATTATGTTAATATTTTTCTGCCGATAAGTATTTAAATCTTAAAAACCTTTTGTTATGGTTACATTGTGCACGACATAAAAGGGAAACAATTTTAAATTTACATTTCTTATTACATTTTGATCTTATATGACAAGAAAAGCTAGACTATTTTTACATTTTTACATTTCTTATTTGTCGCGTGGATATTTTTTCTTAAGAACAATACAAGCAGCGGCGGTGTACATATAAGGATGTACCGCTCAATTAAAGCCGAATTAATAAGGTGCGAAATCCGATTATCATCCATTGACAAGATAAAAAGAAAAAGTCGGCGAGTAACAAGGGCTTCCCAATTGTTGAAATTGTTTTCGCAATTGCTGTGAAAACATGGAAAACAACTAATTATCTGAGTAGAAGGGCACGAATTTAAACAATTTAATTAATATGAAAAAATAAACAAGTAAGGTATCGTGTGTGGTTTTGGGTTTGATGACAAATAACTCGTTTCGATCTGTTGAGAAGAATTTTTCGCTTGCACATGTGATACAGAATTGTTCTTTTAATTTCGGATAAATATATTCTGAACTAAACTCTACACAAAATATCTCGTTTTCTTGCACTTTCCCGCAACCGAGCAGATGTGAATGTTACTTTTTACTTAAATTGTAATCAGGAATAGAAATAATGGTATTCGATATTATATGTGTTGTTGTCGAATAGAAAACAACAAAAATAATGCATTAAGTAGTGAATTTTTGTACCTAAATAAATCAACGAATTTGTTCACAAAACAACATTTTTTAAACTTTAACATGACATCTTCTCTGAAAACTGTTAAAACTATCGTAGCACGTAAATGTTTAACCTTTCAAAGATTTTGTTTCAATAATAAGCATTAAAGAAAGACTGATATTCAAAAAACTAAATAAATGCGGGCCTGCTTGTCTTTATTTATTTATACCACATTTTTTTCAATTCACAAGGCAACATCATCTAATTTCACGAAAACGTCCCACGTGCGTGCATGCAATGCACGCATCAATCGAGCGTGCAAGCAGAAAGATACACTTTACGATAGTAACGCTTCATTCCGGATAGTTTTCTAGAATCGAAACCCACAAAAACCATGTACAGGTTGTTTTTATAAGTTTCTTTGTGAAGTTCTATATGATAACAATCTTCTGAATGAAATTTGGTGAGAAAGAAATACAAAATAATACGATATGATTATGCACTTTGTTTACTGAAACTTCCATGTTATCTGTTTGGGGAAATCAAGATGGTAACTTCAGGAACGGGTACTAGGCATGTATCTGGGGAAACATATGAATGAGATAAAATGAATATATGAAAAAGATAAAATATATCAATGAAATGAAAAAATAAAATAAATCAATAACTAAATCAATGTGATAAAATAAAATAAAATAAAATAAAATAAAATAAAATAAAATAAAATAAAATAAAATAAAATAAAATAAAATAAATGAATGAATAAATGAATAAATAAATAAATAAATAAATAAATAAATAAATAAATAAATAAATAAATAAATAAATAAATAAATAAATAAATAAATAATATTTAGCATAAATCAAACAAATGTATATTTGTAATAAGTGTTTAATGATATCTTTGTTTCGAAGGAATTGAAAAAAAAAAAAGGTACAGCATGCAGACGTTTGATTGATGGGAGCAAGCACCTGTTAGTTCTAGATCATAATTAACCAGTCAAGATCTGCACAATTGCAACAAAGAACCCGTCTTTGAATCCAGAAACTCGAGTGTCGATTCATGTTGCGATTACATAAATATTTAACAACTATGTAACTTTTATGAACTTTCAAGCCGAAAATATTTTAAGTGTTTCATGATTGGAATACTTGCGTGATTTCTTTCATTCAGCCATATTATTTTTCTCATAAATATATTGACGAAAAAAGGGAAATCAAATGAAAGGTATTGCCATTTTTGACGAAATGCACATATTAACCACAAAATGAAACATATTTTACAACTACAACAATAACAGCACAACAACAACAACTGAACCAACAACAGTAACAACATCATCACCAACGGAACAGCAATCCCCTTTTTTGTCATAACAGCAAGGTTGTTTTTGCTTCAAAAATGATATGAGGGCAGTTGTACATGGGAGATGCAGGTATGTGAGTACATGTACATGGAGGACCTAAGGGTTGAAGGTTATAAAGCTGAGAATGGAAACCAGTCTCAAATCTCAAGCATCTGATTGGCTGAAATGGCGACTGGTCGCCATTTCAGCCAATCAGATGCTTGAGATTTGAGACTGGTTTCCATGCTCAGTTTTATAACCTTGGACAAAGGGTACATATACAGGGGCGATATGAGAGTACCTTATTCGAGGTTACTTGTACATGGCGAGATAAATTGTAAGTACTGTAAAACATCAGAGAGCATTAAGAATAGAGCATTAACGATCCCACCTCAGAATCGCTTGTGTTCGCCATTAAAATGGATGGTTTATATTTCCTTATGTAGATTTTTGATAACATGAGTTAAAGATGATATTAGCACAAATAAAACAAAAAACAAGGTTGGAATAAAATCTTATTGTATTTTAAGGACATGCAACATATACGGGGTAAGAAATGCGATGTGCTATAATATCTCTTTTTTACTCTTTGTTGGAATGTCAATTTGAAAATGGATCAGGTCCGAGTAAGAACAGAGTAACAGAACAGACCAAACCAATGAAATGCTAGTCCTTAAAGTTTCCAACTGCTCAGACCACCCTAGCTCGGCTCCTCACGAGTTTAAGTATCCTTTAAGTACACACGGCAACTCAATTTACAAAAACTAGTATTCAAGCTTGCATGTTCGTCTTGCTAAAAATTAGTTTTTATTAGTCTTTTATTTATTGGACGTTTCTTTTACAAAACGCACCATTTCTTTTCAGATAAGAAAAAACGGGACTAAACAAAACTGTAACTAATTGTTGATCCTCATTAATTTGGCGGTCGAAATAAAAGCAAACTACACATTACCCACTCATCGCTTAATATAACTACATTTCACATGTGCAAAAGTCTGATTTGAAAATCCGGTGGGGGGGGGGGGGGGGGGGTGGGGGCGGGCTGTAAAAACTTAACATTTTCCATAATTTTTATAAACAATTTAATTTGAATTTATACAATGATTGGAGATTATTGGAGTTTTAAAACATAACGTTAAAAGAACAAAACATCCGAGAGCGCTTCTTGTCTTAAAGGAGAGGGGGGGGGGGGAGGTTGGCTGGGCTGGGCTGGGCTGGGCTGGGCTGGGGTGGGGTTGAAGTGTCGGTGTAAGAATTGCTGAGTTCAAGTATTATTCTGGTGTAAAAGAAAATGTTTTAAAAATCCTAGCTGGTATTCTATTCTGAAATAAATGCTCTGTTACACATCAAACAGCCCAGAATTAACATCGTATGCTCATTGTAAATGCAATTATAGATCGCAGCTTCTTATTTTGATCATTCTATAACAGGTGTTTCATTAAGCGTACATGCAATTCTCATTTACTCTACAAATTGTTCTTGTTTCCTGCATAAAGCAGCCCGCCCTTGGGACCATTCGTACAAGGAATGATTCGTCCCCGGGGACACATTATTAATTTTTGCCGAAAATAAACGACTCGTGCGCCGTGGTTGTATGCTTCTGTGAAAATTATTTACAGCTCTTAATTTAATGAACCTGGCCCTAATTTGATTCAGATTTACTTATTATATATAGACGATCGCTCTGGTATCAAAATGTAAACATGTGTCATATCAATTTTTTACAATTTGTTATAGAGAGCATAAATGTGTTTTAAATGCATTTTTTAAATATCAGATAGTTTTATCAGCCCTCTTCGCCTATGAAATTTTTATCATATGTCATTTGATAAGTCTAATTTATTATTTCAAAGTGTTTCGGTTTCAAACATTTACCGAATATTTGGAATCTTTCATCAAATAAAAATATCTAGATTGATTATTATATATACTGAAAGGATAAAGAAACGCAGGGTAACATTTGTTCCGATATATTAAGAACGCGTTCTCCAAATAAAGTGAAACTTTGTGTATTGAGTTATTAGGTCATGATACACCTTAACATGTGTCGAAAGTGAATAAAACTTGTCTCCACTGCCTCAGTGTAAACCGTCGTGGAGCATGAGCTTTCGAACCTGCCTATCCAATTGTTACCCTGCGTTTCTTTATCCTTTCAGTATATTTCTATGAAATCGGCCACCATTTCAGAAGAGTATACAATTTAGAGCAAGAGAATTGTTTCAAAACTGGTCATACAATTATTATTTTTTCCCGTTGGGTATATAAATAACTAAATTTATATCCAGAAATAAACTTATCCGCTTATCATCTACGTAACGGTAACATATTGACGTTACGGATAACTGCAGATAGAATACCACCGGTAAATGTTTACAAATATTTATCTAAGACTTAGGAAGGATGTATGTCAAGCGGATGAAAGGTTAATCCATTGTTTTAACGGTATTTCAAACAAAAATAAAGTTGTTTACAGGGAGTCTACGATGCCGACAGGTGGCGCACAGACACACACGCTGAGACAGTAATTTTTACGATTATCCTGTTAAACAATTAGTTTGACGTTAATGGCATCAGGAAAATAGATACTTTTAATAATACTTTGGCTAGAATTTATAATTTACCAATGCTGGGAAACTAGAGAACATTACAATGCCAAATCTTCTATATATATATATATATATATATATATATATATATATATATATATATATATATATATATATATAGTTTATAGGCAGTACACAGATTTATAGATTTGTCGCAAATCAAAAACACTATGTTTATGGTGTTGTTTATTTTCCGATTTCATTTTTTCGATAGCCGTCAATTCGTCTTTCAGCATTTAATCTGCCGCGAAATGTGGAATTTCAGAATTGCATATTGTTAAACCACTCAAAGTAGCTGTTGGTTGTTGTTTATCGTTGTTTATTGAATAATAAAATAAAAGAGATGTACACTTAGAACGAAGAAGCACATGTATAACTGACATTAATCAGAGGCTAAGGCGATAAATCTGCATTAAATGCATAGTCTTAACATAATCATATTTAAGTCAACACATGGACGCATATATAACACGAACACTTGTTTTAAAAATTTACAAAATAGCAAGCAATGTCAACAATTTTATTTGTTTGTTGTTAGTGAATCTTGGGGCACATTTCATTTTTTTATTAAAGAATTTAGCATTCGTTCGCTAAAATCACTCCGATTATGATAAATTCAAAAATAACGCTAACTTTCTTCCATAATATTTTAGCTAAATAATGTTTGAAATGACAGGTCGAAAGACTTAGCTATATAAAAACAATAGGACAGTTTAGTTTCCAGTTGAATTCCGATAAACTATTTTTTTCACCATACGCTCCCTTTCATACATGTACGTGCCCCTTTATGTAACATTTTAAAGAACAGTATCCACAAGAGATCGACGGTCTTTAATGCCAGGGACAGAAAATAAATGACCTACAATCTGAACTCGCTATAAAACTTCGGTGGCATATGCAGACATTGTTTGTTTTAGCATTTTATGCCATTAACCAGACATGTAACGTTCTAATGTGTACAAACAATTCCGGGAAACAATACGCCCACATGGCATGACACGAGCGCAACTTGATCCACCACTTCTATTAAAATAAATATTTATTTAGCAGTAACTTAATCGACCAACTGGGAGGTGCACACGAATGCCAAATTGAGACGTGATCTAGTGGATTCCTACGGTTTTGACCGTTTAGCGTCAGATTTAGTGTGACGTTTGTTTGAAGCAAAATACATCATACATGCTACGTGAAAGGTTTATCGAATCAAAATCGCCATCAGCAGCAGCCGCAACAGCAGCAGCAGCAGCTACAAAAGAAGCTAAATTAAATGTAGAACCACAGTTTAACAAAAACGTCAGAACGCCGTGCGTTCGAAAACATTATATAAAAGTTAACCAGTTTTTGCGTTGAACGAAACCCCTTGCATCCTAATTGATAGACACAACGTTGTATTTACTCAAAATATAAACACATCAGCTAGTTAAATTGTCCCGACATACAAGAAGAAATGCAAATAGACACGTAACGATCTAATTGATAGAACTTTCGGTCTAATTGGCCCAATCAACCCTCTTAAACGCTTGTAATTGTATCTTTTATGTGTAAACTGAACCCCCTAGACTTTATTATGCACCCTGCTAGGTTGCTGATAACAATTTGTGTCAGTTTGAGTTTGCAGAACGGTTCTTCACATGATTGAAGCGTTCCTAACTTAAAAACAACAAAGAAGTTTGGTTGCTTACAACGGGCTTTCATATTACAGGCTAACGAAATCTCCTTTATAAGTTGATACATAAATAACAATTATAAACAACAACAATAGCAAACAATAACAAAATATAATAAAACAGCAGCAACAACAAATATCTTTATTTTATACCCGGTTACAAAATAAATTATTAAGAAATATGTCGCTCATTGCATTTAATTATTGCATTTAATTATTGCATTTAATTATTAAGTGTAACAGAATTAAAATAAGACTGATAGCTATATCATACCTGAACACATAAATCCATGGGATTTTGCTAATATCACATTGGCGATCCTTGTAGATCCAGATAAGCCCGCACATCCGTGCAGTCAGATCTGGATCTACACTGCACTGTTTTTTAATTTCATTAGATTATTTCTCACGAAAAAGCGAACAGTGTAGATCCAGATGTGCCGGCTGGTCTGGATTACACTTGTCGCCAATGTGATACAAAGAACATCCATTGAGTAAACGGTATTTTAGTGTTGTTTTTTTTATTTTTTCACTGCGAAGTCGGGAAAGAGGAGAAAAACATTGTCGATGTGTATTTTTTAAATTGATTTCTTCTTTACAAGTTTTAAGACCTGTCCTATGTGTAGTTGCCCAAACCCCCGCTTTGGGCTGCAATATTTCATTGTCAAGGGTATGTTGATCTGCAAGTTGGAAATTATCATGTAACTAACCAACGAACATCCTTTCAAGAAATCTTGCATCCGACCATGACTTATGCCGTCCGTCATTTGTAGTTTATTACATTAAACTGTGTTTTATCAAACTAAAGTATTTCAAGAATTAGCTGCTTTAAGCCCATTTCTCCGAACATCAGAGGCCAGTAACTTATTTAAGACCCTCCATGCCAACGGTATTCACAGAAAGCATACAAACAAACATTGCAGGTGGGTGCGAGATAGAGATCTAAATCTATCATATGTAGATGGACAGATAAGGTAATAAGCGATTTATTGCCGGGACGAATGGTACTTTAACAACTTAAAAGGAATGCGCCGGGGGAAAGGCGTCAGAATGTAGCAGCGGGTGCACGAGAAAATCAAGTCGTTAGAACGAGCAGAATAATGTTAATACAGTGGATGAGAAATTATATCAGCCGGTACATCCGTGACGTCTAATATGGCTCTACACTGGTCGCCTCGTTGTAAGAAATAACCCAATCAATCTAAGACTAAGAGTGAATCTAAGAGTGAACAGTGTGGAAGCCAGCTGACCTGGACCTTGTATACTATATGCATTTTTTCACATTATTCCCATCACCAACTGGATTATTCTCATTTCAAACGTTGTACCATTCAGTATTTGAAAAACATTCTAACCGTATATCTATATATTTTTGTTGCCTAGTTTATTTTTTTTTTTTGGAAAGAAGTCTGCTTTAAATTTGAAAAAAAGTATTTCTTCTAAGAACTTAAAAGAAAATAATTTCTAGCCCAACAAAAGTGTTATTTCATCGAATAATTTATCACCACTTTTCTTCGCAATTTCTTGATTTCGTGATGTGCGGATTTTGTTTTAAAAAAGAGAAGGAAATTATGATATATGTCCGACAATATTTCGCTAATACTTTATAAGATACAGTGCCGCGTATTTGTTTAAAAATTGACATGACATCATATCGTAATGCCCGACATCCGGGTCGATCCACATTATTCTCGTGTTTGAGAAATAGGTTTGAACCCCTATTGCCGTAGGAAGAGGTATGATACAGCAACAATTGACCAATAATATTTTGCAAAATAATATCAGTTTATAAGATATTTAATTACAGCTATCAAATTATGATAATGCAATCTCTTTCTGGTAAGTGTTTTGCTACCAGTAAAACAGTCAAATATTTAACGCGCAGTACAGCAAAAATATCATTTGAATTCATAAATTTTATATAATTAATTAATTTATCTTATTGAATTATGATTAAAAGAAATGAATAAAATGTAAATGAATCTCGCTTCATTAACAGCAAAAAGCATTTATCTGATTATCACATATTACTTGTACTCACCGGTAGAAATATTTCCGTGTAGTCGTTTTTATTCACACTTAGAAGTTTCCTGTTACAATAAAGTCGGTAAATTCAGACGATTATCTCTCCCATTCAGTGTACTTCTGATAAAATCAGCCTAAAAGACTTTCTGAAAACGACGAGCAGGGATTTTGATAAAGTATACTGATTACAAAACTTGAATTGTGCGTTTCAATGCAGCCCGCAATCAAAATGATATCAAGAAAATATCAAACCTTCTTATCTTATTTCAATTTACTCAAAGATTTCTTAGAAACGCGACGTTTCCGCCTCCTGTTTAGAAGATCCAATCAGATTAGAGTTAAATGAACAGTACTGGATGGAAGCAGCGCTGGATCACGCGCGGAGGATATTAGCTCCGCCCACTAGAGATAGAATTTCTCGGCAAGCCGCTGTTGCGGATTTTGTTTATTTTGCAAATAGAGTTGGAATGTTTTTGTAAATAAACTGAAGACATTTAAGATGACTTGTAAATTGTGTGGCCAAACAATTTAGGTACTTTATGAGCAATTAAATAACGTTGGTGTATTTAATTGGCATGTCTGGGAAACATTTTAAATGACATATTTTTCTTGCGTTTTGTTCAGGGCAGGTATGTTGACACACTAGTAAATTTTCAGTGCAAATATCTCTTCGGAAAACTATTAAATTATTAAAACGCGTACTTCTTCACAAATTACTTCAATGTTCTACTGCATCGCTGTGATTTTAAATCTTAGAAGTAACATTTAACACATTTTTGTACTTTATGCATCACGTGTTATCATGTTTGATGTTTTTTTTTCTTTTAAATACGAGATGTTTTGCAAATCCGGCAAACTGTAACCTATGGTGAACGTGCAACATATTTTGTCAACAGACATATAAATATGGACCTTTATTAGTGATAAATATTTAGAAGGAAATTCAATATTCGTACGACATCTCAGTCATCCGTTGTCGCAATATAACATGACATCTCAGTTATCTGTTGTCGCAATATTACGTGATATCTCAGTGATCCGTTGTCGCAATATTTTACGACATCTCAGTTATCCATTGTCGCAATATCCAAAATGGAAAAATGGTTATATTTTTAGGATAAGCAAACAACAAGCATGTGTTCATTGAACGTATTCGACATGTTTAAATGATTTTTAATATTTAGACAGTCACGTGATAACATTAAAAATATGCTAGGTTATGCTTATCCCAAAGATAGCTTTGGATATCATGTCACTCCGTACTAATATTGAACTATTTTATTCACGGATTTATTCTTTTTCCCCCCACATAGAAAACAAATATAAACACGCGTGAATATCAGCTGTGATTTTCCGCATTATCAATGAAATAAAAAAGTATAAAACCTGTTGTCTATAAACGTTTCTGTGACAGCATGGCGAAGATGTCCATTGGAAGTAGGTGGCGACTGGTCGCCATTTCAGACAATCAGATGCTTGAGATTCGAGACTGGTTTCCATGCTCAGTTTTATAACCTTGGACACGGAAATTTTGTGCGAAATTCTATGATTGCCACAGGTCCGCATTTAATACAATAAATTGTTGTCAGAAAGACTTACCGCTATTAAAAGAAACTATTGTTTTAAGCAATGAAGTAATAACCAAATGATAACAATCGAAAGAGACCATAAAATGATGAGCCAAAAATGGTTAACAATACTCTGTTTCCTCTTTAAGGGGATGCAATTTGAACAAACATCTCTGAGTAACACAGCTTTTTGTCACGTGAATAGATGGTATTTATTGAAGTTCAGTTGTCCAGTTTAAAGCATAAACAATAATTATAAAATATTTAGAACTGAACACGTGACTACAGAGCCCATAAAATACCTTTCGCTGAAAACGGTGAAGGAGACATAAGAGGTGTTGGGACCTCCCAAGGCTTTAACGGACAGCAAGACATTCCAAACTGTGTTCTCAGTACAACTGTAAAATGTGCAGGAACGAGGCCACATACCTCAGAAATTACAGACAGTTGGCTTTTAATTACCGACCTGCTTGTAAGCATGGGAGTAAAATTAAACGTCAATTTGATTTAACAACGGGTTAATTGTGTTAAGATATGGATAAACAGCCATGTTTGATGTATAACAGAGCAGACACAGCAAAAATATGCAGTTCTCAAACTTCATTCTTTTTAAAAGTCAAACATCTCACGTGGAAGCATTGTATGTGAAATTTAAATTATTTTTGTTTTATATAAATAAAAAAGTTTTTTAATGTATAACATTAATATATTTTATCTTGTTAATTTCGGTTTTATTATGCGTGCAAGTTAATTTAATTGAATGCTTTAACGAAATCTCAATGTTCAATTGTTCGATATATCGGTATATGCATATATAAAAAAGTGAATCAAACAGATCTCACCAGTTTTTGTTTTGAATTTAAACATGAGAATGGATGTGATATCTAAATTGCTATACGTTAGATTTGTGAACTTGTCGATGTTGTAGAAAGTATCCCACTCGGGTAAATATAATGCATCTGACTATTGCAACAGAACGGTTAAATGATAAATTTAAGTAGCAACATAATTATTATTTTCGTTCAATGATTAATAAAAGCACAGCACCACACGAACTCAGATCAGTCTTCAGTCCAGAGCGAGAATCGAACACACGCCCGCCGAAATCATAATTATACACATATACGTACCAACAACTCTGTACGCTCGTGGAGTTAATACTTTTTAATAGTACATACCGGCAAGGCAATTTAATAATTTAATTTTAAACAGTTAGCAATAACATTCGTTCTGGTTGTTTTGGCGCAGTAGTTTTAGTACCGTAACTTCGTTTCGTTCGTTTTAGATGAAACGAAAACAACTATTGATCCCATGTGATTTAACAAATATTTAAGACGTTTTTATTCATCATAGTGTTACTAACTTGTGGCTGTGCTTCACAAATCCCGATAGCCGGAACATTCTATTCTAAAATGTTTTCGACGTCGTTTCTAAATGAAAGAAGATTGCGCTCACGGGATTAGTTCTGTACGCCATGCATGTCTGCCTGAAGGAACCTTCATTAAATGTGCTTCTGATGCGTGCAATTAATTGTTTCAAGTGCTCTCTATCCTCAACAGCAGAACATCGCTCGTTATCCCTTGACGATGTTACATTACGACAGGGCGCGTGCAGTTACGTCACATAATGGCGTCTTGTTGAACACATGACATGCGCAGGTAGTATCTTGATTGTTTAATGGCGGAAAGGAAATTACTGTTTATTCCAAGCACGAATTTTAATGCTCGTTATTGTCCAGATTCACTAAATTAACGTGTAAATCGTCTCTTAACTAAGTGTGACGTCAATTTCTTCACTCTAAAAATAACACTATAAATCAACAACAAAAAACGTAACAAGAAACAAATTTATCCAATAAAACCGTTTTAAACACTGCTAAAGATTTTGCGGGCCTTTACGAAAACAAATCGATTCCGGTATGTATGGAACAGGGCCCGCGATATTAAAAAACAGACCAGTCTCAGCAATTTAGTAGGATATTAGTTTAAAACTGTAAAACTGTGATCAGATTCAAAACTGACCAGTAATATGCTAGAGTTTCAATACAATTCTATTCAACATGTAACAATCTCAGATCAGACTCTTTTTATCGACCCCCCTCCAAAAAAAAACAAAAAAAAACGTAAAGAATTTTCAAAGTTGTGTAAATTAACGTAGACAATATTCAGTTTCATCGTGTTCGTTCTTAGTTTAGTTTAAAATATGGTTGAACGATGAAAATTTTCAATGACGTACATATGTTACCTTCAGTTGTTTAAAAAAAAATATGACGCCATTTTAGGGTTTGGACCACCAGTGTGTTTCGTTTGCATTAATCTTTTCAGCAGTCTCTTGAAAACACATTCATCTCTACACTTGCAACTCTTAACTAAATCGTTTTATCTTCTCAACTCCTAAACAAATTGTCGTTGTTTGAATAAACAGATCAAAATGGTAACTGAGCGTTGCAGAGTGATGGATTTTGTTCAATCTGTCAAGCTTCTAGAAGTTGCGCTTTCAGAGTCGTGTGAGCCGACTAGTAATTAACATTCCCCCGTTTCTCGCAAGTGCTCTAACTACAAAACGTGGGGGCGGGAAGTGTAGTACACGTATAAGCCCAGTATAACACAATGTATATATGGTTAGTCCCGCGACAGATTCTGAAAGCACACAGTTTTGAAAACGACAAACTTGTTTTTAAGTTAATCTTTTTGTTGAGGGTAATTTAACGGAGAGCGCCTCCATGCCCCCCTCACCCTTGCAACAATAAGAATATACGACAATGGTTCGAAGGGCTATCGTGTAATGATAAGCCTCATTGCCGCCAAAACAGTTTCTTTCGGTTTATCATAAACCTTAAATTCAACAAGTTGTAGTTCTTGATGTATAAGTATATTTGTTATGAAAATGATACTTGCATTACATTACCATTCCTTTGAAAACTGTATTGGTATGGAACGCCTGTTCTGTCTTATGACGCTATATTGTATTATATTGTATATGCAGCAAAAGTTCATGCATACGAGATAAATACAAGAATTTTATTTGTTTTGGTACATGAACATTTATATGTGATTACATGTATCATTTCGTGACATATAGTTCGTAACTTCGTATTCTTTTGTTTGTTGTCATTATTAAATACAATACGAAGAAAATTATATGACAATATATTCAGAAGTGTATCAACATATATGTGTTGTACATGTATTTTGCTTTTAAAATGAATTCCTTTTCATAATGTTCGGCTTTTAAAAAAAAAATTATACAATTATTGATTATGATGATCACGTAAAGGTCTCTGGGAATTCCGAGTAATGAAGAAGAATAGTTGCTATAGCACCCATTACCTATCTACAGGTTGACTCCTATTGCATTTTATATCTGTAACAATGACATTCCTCGTGAAAAATAACAAAAACTAAAAAAGACAGACCAGAAAATAATTTATGATTATTCGGCTTTTCGTTCCTTTATTTCCAATTTTGATTCTTCTATTAGTTTTTTGTCTCTCGTTTTCTAATTAACATGTTTTAAATTAATCTAATATGAAGAAAATCTGCTGAACATTATGATCTGATATCTTTCTCCACGTTCAGGATCTACACTATTCAACGGGTTGTACAGGTTTAAGACAATTTCGGCGTTCCATACTCGCTCTGTACATGTACTTCCAGGCAAAGCCTCACTGACCATTCGCATACACACTCAAGGCAACCAGGACCCAAACAATAACAAAGGTAATTCAGTTGTGACTCTTATATTCAGCATGCAATTAGGAACTGCATATTCTGATATTATCAACAATTATGCTTAATCGTCTTGTTTTCTCCGCCCTACTTCAGCGCTAATTTATCTTTGAACAATCTTACCAAGAAGTTTAATACATGATAAATTAAAATGCCTGCACGGCATCACGAGCCGCTTACCACCTTCGGAACGATAAACAGTTATATGCTGAAAATCTCTGATACAAATCTGAAAATCCATTAAGATTTCTCGTTAACTTAAGGAGAAATACTGCAACAAGCATGTAGAAAT
This sequence comes from Corbicula japonica, assembly GCA_038501625.1. Classification (NCBI taxonomy): domain Eukaryota; kingdom Metazoa; phylum Mollusca; class Bivalvia; order Venerida; family Cyrenidae; genus Corbicula; species Corbicula japonica. The sequence continues at coordinate 170,117 of JAZAYU010000531.1, read as the reverse complement.
TAATTCTGCCTAGTTTCTTGTACTATCTCGTATGTTTTGCACCTTTACGGAGTTGATAAGAATCGGACGGGAGTCCTGGTGCTCGCTGCAAAGAGGTACTTCTTGAGTACAACACAGTCTATTTACATGCTTATCACACAATCTCTCCTATCTTTCAATCATCTCTAAACCATGATAAGAAAGATTTCGGCGATAAAATCACTCACATCGCTCGAAAGACGCGCACCTGCTTTAATTATTTCGTTTTATTAACAAGTTGTGTCATTTTACGCAACAGGGTGTCGTTACTTTACGAAATCATATTTCAAACGAACCCTTTTAACTTCAGAAGTTGTTTTTCTTTCAATTATTTAGTGAATTTTAATTGATGGTGTGTCTGGTTATTTTTGTATTCTTGAATAAATGCTTTGAGATAATATTATGCAATGCCGTCATGTTGCACTGCTTATGAGCTAGCCCTGTTCACGTTTAGGGTATGTTATTAATGCTGTAAACATGATCTATAAATTAACTCAAACGAAATTTCATATTTGAAAATACCGAAGTCTCTTTGATTGATTTCCGTTCATTATGATTCTTGAAACTAAAAAAATAGCAAATGGTTTCATTATATCTCACAGACAAACTGTATTCTGATCCCAGATCGCTTGGGCCACCAGTTGAAAGAGGATCTATACTACGGTAAATTCACTCCATTTTGTATTTTGTGTTGATTCTATAATATTAACTATTAAGTAAGTATATTCAGGCCGTATTATGTACTAGACCTTTTCAAATTTCACAACAGTATCTAGAAAATCACGGGTTCGTGATGTCTTTCCCACAATTTATGTAAAAGTAAACATTTACAGTTTTGATCGCGAAAACTGTCATTTGCTACTTGAACCTCTGTTACATTTTTATTGTTTTACATATGTGTTTAGTATGACTTTTTCTGTGCTATTCTTGTCAAGCTCATTTTAATCAAATGTAGAGCAAACGTTTAAAATAAACATCTGTTATAAGTCGCGGAACAAGTTGTCAAGCCGTTCACGATTGAAAACATTATTTTATTCATCATTTGTTTTAGATGACGCATTTATTATGTCGGACTGGCACAACTACAAGGGAAGCAAAGTAGTTTTACAAAACATAGATTGTATTATAAGAGTTTGTTCCCTTGATTTTCTTTCAAAATGGAGTATACTATTTCAACCCCAATCATCTCGATACAAAATAAATTTGTATTATTATCACAATGATATCGACACTCTGAGTCAGTCATTTCGATACCCGATCATCTTGATACAAAATACCGCTAGAAACCCCATTTGCCGACCCAGATGTCATCTCGGTACTCAGGCAATTAGGTTACCCAGTATTGCCTATACCAGAATCATCACAATATCCCAAATCAACTCGTTGCCGCAGTCATTTCGATACGTCATTTATCATTATATACTGTTCAGTAATTGTGTCGGCACCGTGTGGCATTGCCTGCGAAACCCCGCCAACCAGCGGACCTCCTGGTGTGTTACAAGACTGGATATCCTGGAAAGCTTAGAGGGATTCATTAGCAAGGATTCGACTGCCTTCGGACATTAAAATAAAAAATTACATCGTCAAGGAATGCGTAGAAACGATCATGGATTGAAGTACGGTAAATTCAATTAAAAAAGTGAGAGATTGTTGCAGTGACATAGTATGTTGCTTCAGTTAAAGGGAGACTAATTTCGCTGAGCGGTTGTGCCTTTCAGTTTGAGTTGTTCCCCTTCCCTTTTCAATTTATTCATATAAGAGTTATTGTTATACATTCTTTTTAGACTTACGAGTTGAAATTATTTTAGACAATTTACTCGGGTTAAAAACTTTCTGGTAATTGCTCTTGTTAAGGGCGAGTGTACACCTAAATCTAAACAGATTTTAAAGCCAGCCTCGTGCGCTCGCTAGAGTTTGTGGTCAGTATGAGTATCTCGGTATAAGACTGTCACACCAGGGCTGAAGGTTATAAAGCTGAGATTGGAAACCAGTCTCAAATATCAAGCATTTGATTGGCTGAAATGGCGACTGGTCAGTGGTTAGACCATTTCCGTCAGATATGGCAGGTGATTCATATGCTAACTTCAAGCAATGCAGAATGTCAATCGTTGGCGGCAGTATTTTTTTTGGAGGGGGTGGGGGGGGGGGCGACACGGATAGTACTGTCTCAGTCTCTGGCACGGTTGGCCAGGTGCTGTCGCCGCAGTTGTATGGCCTTGAGGTTATCTATACATTTAAAATATATGAAATGAATGATATGCTCACAAAATCACTTCAGCTATGTGCCATTGAATGTTTTAAGTTATTGACATCAAACTTGCTATATATTATATGCATAAACAAAGATTTTTAACTGGTTCTACGCTATCACACGCTATGTATCTACTTATCACTATATTGCCACCAACTAGGTATACACAGCTGATTATACGCCATCTGCCAAGCGCATGACACGTGAGTTAGATCAGATGATGTTCATGAATCAAAGCACTGAAAGTGATTGAAGCCAGAGGAATGTAAACCTTATACAAATAAAATAAATTCGTTAAATACAGTTTTCGTTAAAATTTGATAAATATTTTCTAAAAGAACAGCTTAAATAACAGAAAATATTTAGTGTCCTGTTATGTTTTCTCGATATCTTATTATACCAGACATCTAATATCAAATATATTTTGCCACCGACTGTGCCTAGGCAGTAACGCCATGGTACACTTCGTCTTTGTTTCTCACTCATTCATTTTAGAATTCACCATCTTACAAGTTTATGATCATGCTGTCTTCTTGTTGTCTGTGCGGGTAGGCTGTGTTTTGTTGTTTTTTTGCGTGGTGTATTCTGAAATGTTTATAGTTTTAAATAGCAATTACACTTAACCAATGTTCTAACTACTTCGTTCATATTTTCAAAAATCTCAGCGTGGATTCAGGTGAAATAATCATTGAATTCTATGAACATGTTTAGAAACCACTGGCATTTAATCAAGGTAGGGGTAAAATCAAAAGTCACAAAATTCTCAGTAGCGGGTATATTCTCTGTAAACGAAAATTCATGTCTCTTTGTTAAAATATGGATTTTCAAGTAATTTGAAAAATTCTATGAAATTCTGTAATAATGTGGTTGCTTAGCTGCTACACAGAAGATTTTATAGCAGTTTTGGGTGGTTTCCTTATATCCTCTTTACAAAAGCTACGGTCAATTTGTGACTTTTGGTTTTGCCCTCACCTCGATTAAATGTTCTTGGTTTAAGAACGCACGGCGGATTTTAATGGGGACTTCACAAAAGAAGTAAAGTGCATCTTCAATGATTATGTTCCACATTTTAAGATTGTACACCGATTCTATACGGAGAAATTAAAATTTTAAGATCGGTGTAGTTAGAACATTGGTTAAGTGTATTTTGTTTTGATTCTTCTTTTGTAGAAGTAAGGAGAAGGGTATTTGCCCAAGGTTATAAAACTGAGCATGGAAACCAGTCTCAAATCTCAAGCATCTGATTGGCTGGAATGGCGACCAGTTAATCAGATGCTTGAGATTGAGACTGGTTTCCAATCTCAGCTTTATAACCTTCAGCCATTATCTTAAGAGCTTGTCGCAACCGGGAATGGTTATCCTTTCAACCGTCCAACTGTCTCTCGTTACTACATATAGGCCTATCTCACTTTGCTACAGTAACTGCTGTTTCAATCCGTTTATGTGTGCGAGGTTTCGTATTTTTAATCACACTGTGTTTAATTTAAAATATGAATATGTTTAACTCTATAATGCAAACAAGTTATATAAATGGAATGCACCAACGTCAAAACATATTAATCCTGTGCATAAAAAACATTTCATCGTCATGGCTATGGTAATTTTGCATTTAGTGAATATGCTGTTAAAACACGATCATGTTAACTTTTTCGGAATATTATATTTCCGATTTTTTTTTCATATTTAAAGCAAGTCAATTATACATCATTCGAAATTTCAACTCAATTCTAATTTTGGAAAACTTAACTGCAAACCTGTTAGGATTGAAGTTAAATTGGTAAAATAAACAAAGAAAGATAAAAAACAAATAATTATACAAACAAATATAAGATCTGACACGAGTTTCATTTTGTAAAGACAATTTTTATATTATATGAGTTAAGAAAAAGTGTTATTATCTGGCAAGCTTGACGGCCAAGGTGTAACTTTGTGACGTCATTTCGAGTGCCAAAATACCATTTCCTATGAGGTTATGACGTACAATCTATTTTCCATGTATGATTAGTTCTTATGGGAAAACCGGTTCCAAGGGAATTGTTGCCGAGTCTCCTGAGATTTTTCTTGAATATTTAGCTGTTGTACATGTACAAAAATATTCCGTTCGTTAATGAGATTACATGAAATAAATTCAATCCGCACCACGGGCGTAGCTAGTCGTCTTTTCAAGCGGATTCATAATTGTGATAGGTCTCGCCCCTCACGGAAAATTCTGATAACAATGGTTCATTTTGAGCGTTCTGTAGATTCAGCAGTGTATTCGCCTATAGGCAGCTACGCGCCTGCGCACTAACTCTGATACTTAGATTGTTCCAGAGTTCTTATATTGCTTAGTAAGTCGATTCGAAAAGGCAAACACAGTGCTTTAATAAGATGACTTAAAATGTTTGGTAAGCCTCATTTATTTTGCATTTTTATAAGACTATGTGGCAGGTATAGCATTAATTAAAAACACCCGGGGAAGTTTATTCAATATTCATACGGTAATATAAGCAGCAAAAAACCATCCCGAAGCTTATATTATTCGGTCATTATTTTTTTGAATATTTAGTACGCCACGGGCGTGTTTTTACTGCCATTTCTTAGACTGTCTAGCTTCGGGATACTACGGATAAACGCATCAGAATAAATTTCAAAGTAATAATTATGTTGTGTCTGGTACTCTGTGCAATGACTTTCAGCACCTCGAAAGCTACTGCGGAAAAAGAAAAGATCAGTAAGTAAAAACCCGCGTTTGTCACAATTTGATTTTTATGCCCCCACAAAGTGGGAGGCATATAGAGTTGCACTCGTCCGTCCGTACGTCCGTACGTCCGTCCGTCCGTCCGTACGTACGTACGTCCCCAAATCTTGTGGCATCAACTCCTCCTAAACTATAAGGCGGATTTCTTTCAAAATTGCACAGATGATCAAGCAGGATGTGTAGATGATCGTAAAGAAAGGATTTTTTCCTGCGACCATTTTTACCAGAGTTATGGCCCTTTGTTAATTTCAGTTATTAAATCTTGTGGCGTCAACTCCTCCTAAACTATAAGGCGGATTTCTTTCAAACTTGCACAGATGATCAAGCAGGATGTGTAGATGATCGTAATGAAAGGATTTTTTCCTGCGACCATTTTTACCATAGTTATGGTCCTTTGGACATTTCAGTAATTAAATCTTGTGGCGTCAACTCCTCCTAAACTATAAAGCGGATTTCTTTCAAACTTGCACAGATGATCAAGCAGGATGTGCAGATGATCGTAAAGAAAGGAATTTTTCCTGCGACCATTTTTACCAGAGTTATGGCCCTTTGATAATTTCAGTAATTAAATCTTGTGGCATCAACTCCTCATTAACTATCTAAGGGATTTCTTTCAAATTTGCACAGATGATCAAGCAGGTTGTGTAGATGATCGTAAAGAAAGGGTTTTTCTTACGGCCATTTTACCAGAGTTTTTGCCCTATGTTAATTTCAGTGATTTAATCTTGTGGCATCAACTTCTCGTTTACTATTGCATGGATTTCTTTCAAACTTGCTCACATGATCAAGGTGGATGTGCAGATGATCATAAAGAAAGGATTTTTTCCTGCTGCCATATTTACCAGAGTTATGGCCCTTTCATAATTTCACTTACAAAATTTTGTGGCATCAACTCCACATTTTTTATTTGGCTGATTTCTTCCAAACTTACACAGATGATTAGACATGATGTCTAAATTGCTCTAAAGGACATTGTCTTGCAACCATTTTCACCAAAGTTATGGCCCTTTGTTTATGTTAGTCATTAAATATTGTGGCTCTTACACCTCATTCACCACATATTGTTCATACCTAGTACACAATTTTGTTACAAATGTACTTGCAGCAGTGTGGGCATCAGTGTCCTGAGGACACAGTCTAGTTTATACAAGTTTATTCGATTAATTAGGTATATCTTACTCGTATACGCCATTAACTGCCGAACTCTCCGTTCCACTATAAGATTCTGGATTAAATCTCATCGGTGGATCGGTGTACTTGAAAAACTCATTTGTCTCCACAAAATATGTATTCTAAACAGCTGTACAGACACACAAACATTCAGCACAACGGATGAAAAGTATCGTCGTTAATAGGACTATTGTAGAAATCAGTCACATCATACATGTACGAGTAATTACCAAAAATATCGCAGGCTTTATGGTCTTATCAGATTCAATTCGATTAAATTATACTTGCCCCCGATGGAAAAAGATGAAAATTAAAATGTGTGATTTTGTGGGTTTAGGTCGGTAGTTAATAGCGATTCAATCTATGATAAATCGATCGCGACCATCGTTGGTTTAATCGACAACAAATTATATCATCAGACAAGCAAGCTCATAATCATTGATGTCGCTGATCGATTAATCACTGAGATTGATGGCTATTTTATAGCCCTAATTATTAATTGTGATCTTTTTTCAGATCGCGATGTTTTGGAAAAAGGTAAGTTGTTTCTTTATGATTCTTTACCAGTATCGAAAGTAATGTAGTGTATATCGGATAATTGGATATCACAGTTATCGGCCTTGTGTATCTCATCTGCCTATCTATTGCGCCACAATACATTTTTAATTTTATCCCGAAAAATACAAATTTAGCATGATACCAATATTTTAGGTATTTTAGAGTCTTGTTTTTCTCCTTGATTTGTTTATTCTTAGACAATATCAGGCATGGAATTCTGATGAAGTTTGAATATAAATCTACATAAAAACATAGATTCCATACCACCATGACGTAGCTTTCTACCTCAAATTTCATTTTGAAGACTACCACCCTTGCCTATTGACTAAATTTACTTGTGGCTAACCTGTTTATAGGCATTATTTTAAAAGTAATTTTTTTCTTATCCAAAATGTTTTGGATAATGATTTTTGGTTTCAACAGCTGCAGAAATACACAATTTCTGTTTTTAGAAGGAGTTTTATTTTTTCTTTAGCTATATTTGGCAATCAACTAATGTTTCTATAGAGTCTTACGGGTTTCTCCTAACTTTTTTAACCAACCAGGAAGCAGCTTTTATTTAGTGTACACTGATCTATATACGCAACATAGAGTAAAAACACAATACGAGATTTCCAAATGTCGACGAATCAAGTTTTACAAGGATTTATTACCGGTATATTGAAAAATGAGATATAATCCCGTATTAACCGAGCTTGTTCTCTTCTATAAAGAACTGACACCATATTATTAGACCATTCGAATGCAATACTACTAGTACGGAATCGACCCTACGATTTCGAAATCGTGTCGATTCCGATTACGGTATTGCGCATGAGCAAAACTCTATACTAAGAAACTTTGAGACCTCGTCTTCCGGTTTGCAAAATACCCTGCAAAATACGGGGTTTTTTTTATTGGACAATAAAATACCCTGCAAAATACGGGTTTTTTGATTGGACAATATGACTTTCATCCAGATTGCTTGCTTCCGGATTTTAAAACTGAAAAGCCGCCATTTTGTTTCTCGATTCAGTAAGAAAATGGTCTCCTTCCTTAGATGGACAATGAACGTAGACTCGATGTGGCCTCATCTATCAAGTTAAAGATGAACCGGTATCAAATTGAGAACCCTAACCGTAGTGGATATTGACAGCAGACCTTTCGCGTAGTTGCTGTCTTACGGTAATTATTTCGTATTTGTCTTATTTCTATCCCAACGTGACGTAAACGGTGTCACACTGGAATTAGTCTGGATTACCTGCCCCTAACACTACGTTATCAGTACTGTTTGATAGTGATTGTAATCGGTCCATGAAATTTTAATCGATTAATCGGAGGGTAAAGTCGATGATTACTCGAATAAACCCGATTAAATAAGAAATGACCAATGATGTTATAACTACAACAATTTAACCTCATTTACAGCCAATGAACAGCACAAAATTAATTAAATTTGATAAATTTAATGAGGTAACTCATGCACACATAATTTCAACAGACTTAATGTAGGATGGAACACCTATTATCGGCAGCCCCCGATAGTTATTATTAAATTATATTAAGGTCATTTTGCTATTACTTCCCGGGGACCGCTAAACTGCAAATGTTCACAAAGTTTCAACAACTTACGGTGATTTTTATACGCCTTTTTGCAATAGTTGCAGTAAACTGTCGTCGTATTTATATTTTCATTTCGTGGTGGCTTCGTAACATCGTGTAGCTTGAACCCGAAATGTTGCCAGATCGGCGATTTCTTTTTGCCAATATTTGGCACAGGATATAGAGTTTCACTTGACGCCATCTTCGATATCTAGCCTACACGTGTGCTAATATTGGAGTTCTGATTGGCGAAAAATAACATTCGGACCAATCAAAATGCGTTTAACAACCGCTTTTTGTAATGAACAGACAACTCTGTACAAATCAATAATTCGTTGACGAAATTGAAATATCGTCATCGTCACGTCAGCGACCGATCCTCAATGATTCGTTGATTAACTGATTAATCAGAACATCACTACTGTTTGATAGTACGACGGGTACCAGACTACACTGGAATTATTTATGGCATGGCTGTCTTGAGTAAATGTTGTCAAAAGATGGCATTTCCAATCGAAAATGGATTTGTTGCTGCGAATAAACAGATAATTGGAACGAACTCTGTAAGAAACTTTCGCTTGGCTTTGTTTATTTGAAATGTCAAAAGAGACGAATGATTATTTTTAATTTTAGAAATCGTTTCAATCAATACTTCAGTTTAAAAATAAATACACCCAGAATAGTAGATAGACCTCCAGTAACGGCGGAAAAAGTGAAGGATTAGATATTTGTAGTCGTGCAAAGGCACAACAAAGAAAAGATCTTGATATTGTAACAGCTTTTATTGCAAGTTGAGACACCAATTGCAGATAAATTTCAACAATAACTTGCAACACGAACCACTTGGCAACTGTAACAATTTTAAAGCAGGCACGGCGAAGCCGTGTTTTTCAAGGAGAAAAATGCATGTTGAGACAGAAATTACAATGTACAGATAAATTTCAACAATTACTTGCAACAGGAACCACTTGGCAACTGTAACAATTTTAAAGCGGGCATGGCGAAGCCGTGTTTTCCAAGGAGAGAAATGCATGTTGAGACAGAAATTACAGATAAATTTCAACAATTACTTGCAACAGGAACCACTTGTAAAAATTTTAAAGCAGGCACGGCAAAGCCGTGTTTTCCAAGGAAAGAATTTGCAATGAAAAACTGAACACTTGCAGTTTAAGTTTGAATTCTTTGCACAACGAAGCCATGTTTAATTAACTTTAAACCCTTTCCTACATAGATACACCATTGTTGTGTGTGCGAATACTTAATATCCAGATCGGCCGACATATCTGTGCCATCTGATCAGGATCTTAACCGTTCACTTTTTTATTCATTAGGTTATTTCTGACAAAAATGTGACCTGTGCAGATCCTCATCAGATGGCAGGGAGTGCCAGCTGCTCTGGATTTATATTGTAACAGTTTTTATTTCATGTTGAGACAGCAATTGCAGATAAATTTCAACAATAACTTGCAACACTAACCACTTGGCAACTGTAACAATTTTAAAGTGGGCACGGTGAAGCCGTGTTTTCCAAGGAGAGAAATGCATGTTGAGACAGCAATTGCCTGGGCTGGACAAACACACTAGCCCGACGCTCTGAACAAGCTGAAAATTGTATTGATGACAGATCACACAATCTCAAAATATTCTATTTTAGCACCACGTGCATATCGTGTTTTACAACAGAAATAAGTTTATTACAAACTAACATGTTTTGAAATCGGTTTTAACAATATCAATTCCCCATGAAACGCTTCCTATTGAATTTCCTGTTTCTTTACAGTATAAATACTGACCAATCAGAATTCGCTTATTTGCGCAAGTTGGACTTGCTGAAATGTTTACCCAGCTAGTTCTGGACTAGTTACTAAAAACAAAATTTGTCCAGCCCTGATTGCAGATTAATTTCAACAATTACTTGCAACAGGAACCATTTGGCAACTGTAACAATTTAAAAGCAGGCACGGCGAAGCCGTGTTTTCCAAGGAGAGAATTAGCATTAATAGCGTTAAATAACAGAATACTTGCACTTTAAGTTCGCATTGTTTGCACAACAAAGCCGTGTTTTAACCCTTTCCTCCATAGTGACACCATTATTGTGCGCGTGAACAGTTTACATTCAGATCGGCCGACATATCTGTGTCATCTGATCAGGATCTTAACTGTTCACTTTTTTATTCATTAGGTTATTTCTCACGAAAATGTGACCTGTGCAAATCCTCATCCGATGGCAGGGATGTGCCGGCTGCTCTGGATTTACACTGGTAACACATGCCTAAAATGGTATTTATAGAGGAAATGGTTAAAAGATACAAATTAAAGCAAACGTTTGACATATAACAATTGCAAAAGACATCTGTGTTTTCCAAAGAGACACATTTTTACCAGAAGTTGCTTCTGTAACAATTTTTAATTTGAGAGACGACGAAGCCGTGTTTCCCAAAGAGAGAAATTGCTGCAAGAACTTAAGAATAATATTTCTTTCAGTTTTAATTTTTTAATACATAGTGAAGCTGTGTACCCAAATAGATTAATAATTATTGCTTGCGTGCATTCAACACTTGATGCCAAAATCTTTAAGATCAAATTTGACAGAGTAATGCCTCTTCTTGTACATGGACTTTTTATTTTTAACCAGACTAAGTACCTAAGCAACAAATGTTTAACTAAATTCCCATCTAAATTATTGTATAAATGACAAAACAGTGTTTTGCAAAGAGTTACATTTTGATTAGCATTTTCTCATTATTTTTTTAGTTACAGGCACGGCAAAGCCGTGTTTTAACCCATTTCTCCATAGATACACCATTATTGCGTGTGCGAACAGTTTACATCCAGATCAGCTGGAACATTCGTGCCGTCTAATCAGACTCTAACATGGTCACTTTTTTATTCATTAGGTAATTCTGACCATTATGCAACCTGTGCAGATCCCGATCAGACAGCACGGATGAGCTGGTTGATCTGGATCTACACTGGTCACACATGCGTAAAAAGGTGTATGTATGGAAACTTTGGCAAAATGACAAATGGCCCCAAAACTGTTACCCAATATTTAAGAAAATACCTACTGTATAAGTGGTTATTTCTGCGGGCTCCAAATTCTGCGGTTATGTTAAAATTCATGGGTGTTTTTATTTCTGCAGCATCAAGTTCTTTCATAACCGGACTAAAATTATGCGGTCTCTTAAGAAAGTGGGAATATAAAGATCGATGCCATTGCCGTACAAACTTATATAAATATAGTAAAAGCCAATACATGTACATGTATTATGTTTGATTTACCAATCAGCTGCAAATGGAAAATCTGAACGTAATCGTTTATTCAAATATTGTTTAAAAAAGCATGTATAACTGTTGTACATAGCCTTTCGTTTCATCTATTTTTGTGTGCAACCCGTTAAAAAAAGTTTGTCGTCATTCGTTATTACTTTACACATTTATCAAGTCAAAATGTAGAATGCACCGTGACCGTTATAAAGTTCACAAAGGGATCAATATTCTGCGGATTTTTAATTTGCGGTTATTTATATAACCGCAGAAATAGCAGAAATAAAGTCACCACAGAAATAACCACTTATACGGTATATATATATATATATATATATATATATATATATATATATATATATATATATATATATATATATATATATATATATACTAAGAAATGTGGTAAGTTACGGGTCTAATTTCGATATTACACCTTTATGTGAGGTGCTATAAAGTAATGGGGTATATATGGTACCCCGTAATTTTCAATGCCATTTCTATGCATATTCGGACTTCTTAAGTACGATAAACTTTATTCCCGTAACACGGTTTATTATCGAAATTTATTTTCGGTCTATAAAAAAAAACCCGAAATTTTTTTTTATCATAAACCAAATTTTTATATTACAGCTTATAGTACTTACAAGGTCAGATAGTGCATAGAAATGACATTTAATTAGCGGGGTACCATATATACCCCGTAACCTTTATAGAACCACACATATAGGTATAATATCGAAGTAAGACCCGTAACTTACCACATTTCTTAGTATATATATACAACCCCTGATTAAGGTTTATTACAGAGACCCCATATCTGACGATATTTCTGTATATATATATATATATATATATATATATATATATATATATATATATATATATATATATATATATATATATATATATATATATATACCTAATAATTATTTAAAAATCACACTTTGCAATGGCATAAAAATTAATTACTAACTATTAATTAGATTGATTTACGGAATTTTCTGTTACAGACTTTCCGCGATAGCCTTGTATTTTAGTATTTGGCTTCACCCATAACGTACCACACTAAGCGTTGAGATTCTAGATTTTATCGATCTATTCCTGATATGCATATTTCTTTTTTTTACAGAAGAAAGACTGTAAAGTTATATAACATGATTTACCATTATCAAATTGAGTTTCTAACCATGATAAAATTCTGAATTCCATCAAAAGGTTGTAATGACGAATCTGTTTCCCAAAGAAATAAATTTTTTACAAGCACTTGCTACTGTAACTTTTGAAGTTGAAGGCAGGGTGAAGTTGTGATTCCCAGTGATTAATTGCTGCAAGAACTTAATGCTTTTCTCCATATATACACATTTTAACTTGTATGCAACCAGTATAGATCCAGATCAGCTGACAAATTCATGCTATCTGATCAGGAGCTACTCTGGTGACATCTCGGTCAGAAATAACTAATAAATTTTAAAGTGAAAAGTGCAAATCATGATCACAAATGTGCCATCTGATCTGGGTGTATACAATTGCCCATGTAATATAATTGTATCTATGGAGTAAAGGATTAACACCAACAGTTTTTGATGCAGTTGTGGATCTTCACTGTTTGCCTTTAGATCCTTTAGATAATTTAACAAAGAAGCAAACATAGTAGATCCAGACTGTATACATTTGAACTTTTGCAGGCTGATTTGACTCTAATTTTTTGCTCCTGATAAAAGGCATATCTATGGAGAACAGGGTTTAAGTGCACTAAACCATTGAAAGAGATTATTTTTAAAAATAAAACATGTATTTGGGAATGTCTTTGAATCATCCTTTAATATTTTTATTGATGTGTGTTAAATTTCTTTCCTTTTTATAAATTTTTTTAGATTAATATACCGGTAATAGTACATATTTAAAGAAGTGGTGTTCAGGAAGAGTGAAATTCTTCAATACAGACATTTGATGTTTTATTAATTTCTTGTGGCCAATTTAAAGTTCATGCACAGCGTAGCCGTGTTTACCACATTTGAAGGAAATGTTTATAAAAGAGTTAAATGAACCACTATTTTGTCATATTTTATTAATTTTGGTGTTCTGAAATTTCTTTGGTATTTTGGGGAGAATAGTTCATGCCATTCCCAGGTATTTCTTGTTCAAATAATTCAGACTTTATAATTTCTTTTTCTTTCATTAATATCATTTTAAAAAATCTAACTATTTTTTATACCCAAGTGAAGCCACTGGGCTTCAAACACTTTAAAGAACCCAAATGTTTTCCATACCCAAATGAAAGCCATCAGATATGGACTACATCTTAAACCATTCTGTCTGATCAGAATGAAACAGCTTGCATTAAGATTCTTCAGGTTATTTCTGACAAATCGTTAACAGTTTAGATCCAGATCATAAGACACAGATGTGGTAGCTGATCTGGATCTATACTGTTAGCCCATGTGATAAAAGGCATATTATCTGGAGTAAAATGTTAAATATAATATTTACAAGATGAATAATTTCTCTCAACACTTCCTGTCATATTTCAGGTCCAGGTGATGCTAGAAAGATGACACAATCAATCATGGGTTAGTGCAGCTTTGACAGCAGTATCACAATGAAGTGTCTGATTCTAAGACTGGCATGATGCAAACAAAAGTACTCTTGTAGGTTTATGGTTTTATTTTTATTAAAATTCTTTTATTAATAATAAACATAGTATTGTAGCTCATAAATTTCCTTAACACATCTCAAATCTTTCACCATTCCAAATACCATTATATCTGAATAATTTTTTAATGATAGATCTTTTATTTTAAAAGTTATTTTTGTATTTCTTTATGTGCACTACAGGTGAACGTTATTCAGTGTAACATAAATGTGGTTCATCATTAATATTTTACTTTTTCAGCCAGTCTGCAATTTCAGCTGTCTGCGGCATGATTTGACAAGCCTCCACTGTATTTGAATTCTTCATCACAAGTTGGAACATACAAAGCGTTTATATTTTGATAGTTTTCTCTGTCAACGTGGAAAATCTGCAAAAACTAAGTGAATTAATGGGTAATGTATCATTAATTCTCATAAGTGGTTGGACAGAGCCAAACAACTACTCAGCAACTTTTATGGGCGATGCTGTGTTTGAAAACATTAAGTTGTTGATGAACATCCAAGGTCTTCTTTGAAGAATTTGACTTCTAGCCCAGGATTCTCCTTAATTTGCTGTTAAATTGTTTTTATGTGACCAGATCTTCCACTGCAATTGCTGGACAACATAGCACCACAGACTGACAGACTGAACCACAGACTGTCTACAAATATATATATTTAAAACCTTACTGTGCAACATGCCAACATAATGCTTTGTTTAAGTTTAATTGGAAAACTTGTAATGCTCTGAAAGATATTAAATGAAGAATTCAGACTCCAAGAATGTGTGTGTGTGTGTGTGTGTGTGTGTGTGTGTGTGTGTGTAAGAGTAGAATAAAATGGCAATTGGAAATACTACAAAAAATCACACGCTCACTATGTACCATCTGATTGGTACAGAAAGAGGGGTATCTTAGTTAAATGCTTCTTAACAGATAGAAAACAAATTTGTGAAAATGTAAAAAAAATGGTATTTCGATGTTTTTAACCCTTTCCTCCTTAAAAACCCATGTGCGACCAGTGTAGATCCAGATCAGCTAGCACATCAGTGTCATCTGATCAGGACCTGCACTGGTCGCATTTTGGTCAGAAATAACCTAATGAATAAAAAAGCGAACAGTGTAGATCCTGATCAGACAGCATTGCATCTATAGAATGCATTTTTGCTATGAGTAATGTAGACAAAATTGTTACTTTTACATATGTTCTTGACCATTACATCCATAGGATGTGTTTTTTATATGAGTTTCATGTATGTGAGATTAATGAAGACAAAATTGTTATTTTTACATATGCTCTTGAGTATTGCATCCCTCGTACACATTTTTTATATGAGTTATGTGTCAGTAATGTTGACAAAACTGTTAACTTGGCATATGTTCTTGGGTGCATTTTTGTACGAGTAATGTGTAAGTAATGTTGACAAAATTGTTATTTTTGCATATGTTCTTGTGCATTGCATACCTAGGACACATTATTTGTTTAAGTTGTACCGTGTTCAGTTGACAAATATTTTATTTTACATATTTTTACTAATGGTTATTTTTACATACCATCTATTAAAAGCCAGAAGGGGTCATCGGCAACAGAAAAAAAGGCTGAAGACCACTTTTGGCTTTCAGTAGACGGATTATGTTTTTGAGAATTGCATTGGACACATTTTTTGTAGTTATGTGTCAGCATTGTTGACAAAATTATGCCTCTAAGGCCTCGGATGCAGTACAATATGAATCACTATCATAACTCTTGACTTCATATGTATGCATTTTATTGCATGTGTGACTAGTGTAGATCTTGATTATTTCGCACATTTGTGATGTCTGATTCTCCTTATTTTGCTGTTAAATTGTTTTTATGTGACCAAATCTTCCACTGCAATTGCTGGACAACATAGCACCACAGACTGACAGATTGAACCACAGACTGTCTACAAATATATATATTTAAAACCTTACTCTGCAACATACCAACATAATGCTTTGTTTAAGTTTAATTGGAAAACTTGTAATGCTCTGAAAGATATTAAATGAAGAATTCAGACTCCAAGAATGTGTGTGTGTGTAAGAGTAGAATAAAATGACAATTGGAAATACTACAAAAAATCACACGCTCACTATGTACCATCTGATTGGTACAGAAAGAGGGGTATCTTAGTTAAATGCTTCTTAACAGATAGAAAAAAAAAATTGTAAAAATGTAAAAAAAAATGGTATTTCAATGTTTTTAACCCTTTCCTCCTTAAAAACCCATGTGCGACCAGTGTAGACCCAGATCAGCCAGCATATCAGTGTCATCTGATAAGGACCTGCACTGGTCGCATTTTGGTCAGAAATAACCTAATGAATAAAAAAGCGAACAGTGTAGATCCTGATCAGACAGCATTGCATCTATAGAATGCATTTTTGCTATGAGTAATGTAGACAAAATTGTTACTTTTACATATGTTCTTGACCATTACATCCATAGGATGTGTTTTTTATATGAGTTTCATGTATGTGAGATTAATGAAGACAAAATTGTTATTTTTACATATGCTCTTGAGTATTGCATCCCTCGTACACATTTTTTATATGAGTTATGTGTCAGTAATGTTGACAAAACTGTTAACTTGGCATATGTTCTTGGATGCATTTTTGTACGAGTAATGTGTAAGTAATGTTGACAAAATTGTTATTTTTGCATATGTTCTTGAGCATTGCATACCTAGGACACATTATTTGTTTAAGTTGTACCGTGTTCAGTTGACAAATATTTTATTTTACATATTTTTACTAATGGTTATTTTTACATACCATCTATTAAAAGCCAGAAGAGGTCATCGGCAACAGAAAAAAGGCTGAAGACCACTTTTGGCTTTCAGTAGACGGATTATGTTTTTGAGCATTGCATTGGACACATTTATTGTAGTTATGTGTCAGCATTGTTGACAAAATTATGCCTCTAAGGCCTCGGATGCAGTACAATATGAATCACTATCATAACTCATACCTCTTGACTTCATATGTATGCATTTTATTGCATGTGTGACTAGTGTAGATCTTGATTATTTCGCACATTTGTGATGTCTGATCGTCCTTAGGATCTTCACTGTTTTCATTTTGGTTAGAAATAATACATATATTAGAATGCGAACAGTGTAGATCCTGATCAGATGGTACAACTGTGCCCGCTGATCAATTTCTACACTGTTTAATTTTCAATAAAGGTGTATAGATTTATCAAGTAAAGGGTTAATACCAGTATAGCTTTAATTAGATATGAACTAAAAAGATATCAAACTGTTTGTTTAATGATTAATTAAGTTATTTCTGACCAGAAAGCAAACAGTGTAGATCCTGATTACATGGCATGTATGTTCTGCCTGACCAGGATCTGCAATAAAATGTTGCATATATATAGAGGAAAGGGTTAATTCAAACACGGTTTATTTGATTTTACAAAGGTATATTTACGAATGAATAGCAAAGGATTATTGACTTGTTATTCAAATGTGACTGATTTCACAGCTGTTCAAGGTAATTTCGATTTTTTTAAATTTTATTTGTGAAATAAATCTTTGTGCAATACCAAGAATTATTAGAATTTCTTTTATAGTGGCAATTATCACCACTTACTGCTAAGACCGCCTTTGGGACTGGGAAACGGTGGTTATTATGGTTGAGTGGTCTTATATTTTGGGAAGGTATATCAAAACTATAAAATAGGATACTGGCTAAGTTTTCTTACTTTGAAGGTGGTCTTAATATCAGTGTGGTCTAAATGAGGGGGTTTACCATATATATACTCCTTGTTGATTGAAAGTTAACACTTTGATAATTACTTTGATAATAACTAACGGCTGTAAGTAATTGATTAAATTTGAATGGCTTTATAGGAATTTCAACATTTGCTTATGATGAAATTTGAAACAATTACTATGTTGCCACCATTCTGTCAATTTCAAGTTACCTGGTTTCCATTTTGTTGAATTTTTTCCACTTTCAAAGGTTGAGAAAATAAATGCCAGAGTTGTCTTAAAAGAAAACATTGGAAACTTTCAATTGTTAAGTAAATTCAGCAGAAAATACCTGATGACAGTGAGTTACCCAAAATTGCAAGAATATACTAGTGCTATTTCGCGATAATGAATAGTTTCAATACATCAATGCAAATGGTAAAAGTGTTAACTTTTTATTTGCAGCCAGTATACATAATAATATATGAATACAGAATTTTATATCTAATGCTTCTAAAGTATCAATTATGTTCACCATATCCATAAACTGTAATATAAAATAAAACATTACAACAGAATGAAATTAGTTTTTAGTTATATTCATTTGCTAAAATGCTGACATTAAAAACGTTAAGAAGATACCAACAGAATGTGAATGAGAAGCCATTGTTCACTGTAGTTTTTGTTTTCGGTTGTCGATTCCGAGGGAGGCAGTGCCTTAGTTCATATTATTAATGAACTCGTCTGCAAGCATTACCGTTACTTATCGTTTTATTTATATTTTATACTAAAGGATCCATCGAAAAATTTATTAATCTTCATCGTACAGAGTCATTAAGCTTGTTGAAAGTTAATGCATTTAATAATTGCTGCCGATCTGGAAAAATACTGACAATCATATATCATTAGATAAAATTACCACGTTGACCTCGCTGTTTTTATCGTCATCGGGGACTTCTATAAAAAATCTATATTGAAGCTGGCTGGTAAAGCTTCTTATCACATTATCATAGGATAGCAACTATTTAAATGTTTTCAAAAAAGAACTTGTATTTAAAAATGCCTAAACCAGTTTTTTTTTCTTCAATAGCACATTTCCAATTACATATCATGCGTTAAATCAGTTTTACGGTTAATGAAAAGAAAAGAATTGGTAATAAAAACTGCACACAACGCCACAAACTCATATATTAATATTCGACTTTACTTAAATACAACTACAAGTCTATCATTCCGAAGTCATAATCACAAATTCACAGTCATAATGTTACAAACACAATGGTAATCCGCTATTCTTGACGTTTTTTATTTTTACATTTTGTACACTTTTTGGTGGGGTTGGGTAGGGGGAGGGGCTGATCGTAAAAACATGCGTTCCCTTTCGAGGAATAAAACAAAACAAGAACTGAGTTTGCTGAAGTTTGTTTATGAGAAAGCTTTGAAACACTAACAATTCTTAGGCATATCGCTGACAAGGATTGAGGTCACAAGAAAATGTTTACAAAAATTTCTGTCAGAAAATAATGAGAACAAGAGGAGTACCTAATAAACTGTTTCAATATTGTAATTTTCGTTTGGTGATTATAAAGTACATTACATTTACCTATATTTTGATATTTTGAGTTATGTTTAGTTTTTTTTTTCTAATTGATCGATTATCTATTTTTAAATGAGTTCTTTTATGAAATTTATAAACATTAGTCACCATTATTATGGAAGACGGTAGTTGTGGTGCTGGGTTGTAAAATGTTCTGCTGATGTTGTCTTACTGTTGTAGATACAAGTGAAGCTGTTGTGAGGGAGAGGCGACAACATACCGCTGGCCCTGAAAAGAAGACAAACTCGGACAGAAAATTCAACTGATCTTCTTTATCATTTATTGTAAATAAACTCATACCCAGAAAAAGTGTTAAATAACGTATAATCGAGAAGATGATCCTTAAAAGGAAGATGTGCAGGGCCGAGCAGGTGTACTCGGTAAAATCTATGTAACACATACGTGTACTTTTCACTAAACCCTACATTTCAAACCCTCCAGGAGGAAGTTTTCGGTTAATTTTACCATTTTACAGGACCTGAAAACAATCCGCTGAAGAAATCCCTATAGAAAAATACATTCTTTATTTAGCGATCATGGGAATGTCACGCTTACTATTCGTGGTGGCCCAGGCATTTTGAAACAAATGGCGACGTCGATAGTCGGCAAGGTACACCGAATGCGTAATTTGGTTGAAGTGATCACGTGACGATCCCAAAAACCACCGCGGCTTTACGCGGGAAATACAAAAATAGCTAACCCAAGCGCGTCGCATAGGATAGGAAACACCATTTATATATATACACTAGTCAAAAGTTCTAAGTGCACACTTGATAAATGTTGAATTTTCAAATAATTTGATTCAATCTTTCAAAAAAGTGTAAATTACAATAAAGAAGAATCAATATTCTGTTAAAGCACACCAAAAAATTTAAGTCTGCTTAAAGAGATTAAAAAATATTAACATTTTAGCTCACTTATACTCAGAAAGCAATTCTCAAGTTCGGCCATCATTTTATATCGTTTTCTCATCTCTGTATAATTTAAATTTCATGCAAATTTAAAGGAAATACTGTAGTTTGCCATTCTTTTGCACTGAAAAAGCTTCCTGTAGCTTTGTAATGGTCTGCTGGGCACGTTGAGCCAACGCACTCTTCTCTATTTTATCCATAACGTTTTTACAGGATTTCAAGGAGGAAATTCCATTTTTTAAACAATGTTTTGTGCCAAAAGTTTTTGAATTGTCTAGCAGTTTTGGATGATGCAATTCTCTATGATATATGTATAACAGCCTTTCCAAATGAAAAAATGTATTCATTTTGATAAAACTGACCAGTTTTCGGACACGCTTTTTGACCAAATGAACGTCATTTTCGAATCATTCGATTTTAAAGTTTATTGAATTTCTATAAATTTAAGTTTTAAATTTTTATTTATTGGACACTTATCCAACAAATGCTACACTAATATTTTCGAGTTTACGTTGTTTTACATAAATATTTAATGACGTAATTGAGTAACGTCAGCGTTCAACGTAAGCAACGTAATCAATCTAGAAAATAATATCGTTTGATTTTCTTCTTAAATTAATTAAATATGCAAAAATATGGTATTTCTTATGCATTTACGAAAACTGTCAAAATTTTTTAGAACAAATTTGAAGTTGTGCCAGTGAAAAGAATTTTGACGGCAATTTCATTGTCTGCTGACGCCAACCCTTCCATGGTTTCAATTTGTTGGTGTGTTTTTCTTGTTTGTCTGGAGTCCGCGAACATGTGAAAAACAAAAACGATTGTAAAAAAAAAAAAAAATTTTATTGCCGCACGGGGATTACGCATAAATAGCGTATGCCGACGTGGATGACGTAATACGTAAACCATGTGCAAGGTTTTCAAAAAATATTATTGTTGATCATAATTAACATTGTATCAAACTTTCATTCAATTAGAATAAGCTTACTTTGAGATATTCAAAATTGAAAAGTGTGCACTTAGAACTTTTGACCAGTGTATATATATTTTTTTTTATAAAATATTGGTTTGAAATATTTCGTGTGTAAATCAATATTTGAGCTTCAAATAATGATATTCAACTGATTAATAACCCTTTTCAAATCTGTTCCATTCATCAATCCTGCACATCTCCCTTTAAATAAGCCTGATAATGTTTCAGGACGAAAATTTGAAGAGTTTTCAAATATCAAAATTTGTTATTTACAGTGTAGAAAAAAATTAAACGTGATGTAATCTTTTAAAGCTTGACAACAGTAAAATATTGTATACAAACCATAAGTGTGAGTTGAATCAGCATTTTTGCTGGAATCGTCGGTGACAAACCGATCCGATAAACGAGTCTAGCAATGGAGACACCATATAAATACTATGAGCCAACAAAACAATAACAAATTAATGTATATAAAATGCTTAAGAAATAAATAAGATGAAAAAGACATACTACCACCCTTGACAAACAGAAACAAAAAAGATCATTGTTTGTTTTTTGTTTTTTTTTGTATTCAGCGGGATGATAGCCATAATGTCCGGTTAGAAAATAATTAGAGATCACATTAACTAAAAGATAACATTAAGATGCACGTTGTGTGTGCCGTGTGGTTGCTGTGAAAAAATCCCCCAAGTACTGTTCTGTTATCCATTACGCTTTACAATGCCGATGACCACGATATATGTACATGTGTCTGTATAAAAATTATTTTGCGCTTAACATGGGTCTAGGTGTCGTGGACATTAACATGCATTTTAATCACTTCCCATCAACATTCTCAACCAAACCGGAATTCATGTAGTGTGCACTTAGAAATTTGTAGTGTACATATTTGAATTACGATTAAAATTTAAAACTTAGTATATTTATTACTTTAATTACAATAGAATCTGCATATGCTGATACTAGTGCGTATTGTCCCGTCGTATTATAAGTATCATTTATAAGTGAGGTGTGTGAAGATGGCAATGAGTAATGAGTAGGGAATTGGATATTCAATATCCAGCTGAAATCGAATCCACTACCAGCAGTGAGTTGGGTATTCGCTTTACACACACAGAGAATACCCTAATAAGATCGAATCCACAGCCAGCTGTGAGTTGGGTATTCGTTCTACACTGACAGCGAATACCCTAATGAGATCGAATTCACTGCCAGCTGTGAGTTGGGTATTTGTTCTACACTGACAGCGAATACCCTAATGAGATCGAATCCACTGCCAGCAGTGAGTTGGGTTTTCGCTTAACACACACAGTGTAGAACGAATACCCAACTCATAGCTGGCTGTGGATTCGATCTCATAAGGGTATTCGCTGAATGTGTAAAGCGAATTCTTAACTCACTGCTGGCAGTGGGTTCGATCTCATTAGGGTATTCGCTGTCATTGTAGAACGAATACCCAACTCACAGCTGTCTGTGGATTCGATCTCATTAGGGTATTCGCTGTCAGTGTAGAACGAATATCCTACTCACAGCTGGCAGTGGACTCGATCTCATTTGGGTATTCGCTGTCAGTGTAGAACGAATACTCAACTCACAGCTGGCTGTGGATTCGATCTCATTAGGGTATTCACTGTTTGTGTAAAACGAATACCCAACTCACAGTAGGCAGTGGATTCGACCTCATTAGGGTATTCGCTGTTTGTGTAAAGCGAATACCCAAATCACTGCTGGCTGTGGATTCGATCTCACTAGGGTATTCCCTGTGTGTTTAAAGCGAATATCCAACTCACTGCTGGCAGTGGATTCGATCTCATTAGGGTATTCGCTGTCAGTGTAGAACGAATACCCAAATCACAGCTGGCTGTGGATTCGATCTCATTAGGGTATTCGCCGTGTGTATAAAGCGAATACCCAACTCACTGCTTGCAGTGGATTCGATCTCATTAGGGTATTCGCTGTTTGTGTAAAGCGAATACCCAACTCACAGTTGGAAGTTGAAGCGTTCTCATTAGGCTGTTCGATCGCTGTTTGAGAAAAGCGAATACCCAACTCACTGCTGGCTGTGGATTCGATCTCATTAGGGTATTCGCTGTGTGTGTAAAGCGAATACCCAACTCACTGCTGGCAGCAGATTCGATCTCATTAGGGTATTCGCAGTCAGTGTAGAACGAATACCCAACTCACAGCTGGCTGTGGATTCGATCTCATTAGTGTATTCGATGTGTGTGTAAAGCGAATACCCAACTCACTGCTGGCAGTGGATTCGATCTCATTAGGGTGTTCGCTGTCAGTGTAGAACGAATACCCAACTCATAGCTGGCTGTGGATTCGATCTCATAAGGGTATTCGCTGAATGTGTAAAGCGAATTCTTAACTCACTGCTGGCAGTGGGTTCGATCTCATTAGGGTATTCGCTGTCATTGTAGAACGAATATCCTACTCACAGCTGGCAGTGGACTCGATCTCATTTGGGTATTCGCTGTCAGTGTAGAACGAATACCCAACTCACAGCTGGCTGTGGATTCGATCTCATTAGGGTATTCACTGTTTGTGTAAAACGAATACCCAACTCACAGTAGGCAGTGGATTCGACCTCATTAGGGTATTCGCTGTTTGTGTAAAGCGAATACCAAAATCACTGCTGGCTGTGGATTCGATCTCACTAGGGTATTCCCTGTGTGTTTAAAGCGAATATCCAACTCACTGCTGGCAGTGGATTCGATCTCATTAGGGTATTCGCTGTCAGTGTAGAACGAATACCCAAATCACAGCTGGCTGTGGATTCGATCTCATTAGGGTATTCGCCGTGTGTATAAAGCGAATACCCAACTCACTGCTTGCAGTGGATTCGATCTCATTAGGGTATTCGCTGTGTGTGTAAAGCGAATACCCAAATCACTGCTGGCAGTGGATTCGATCTTATTAGGGTATCCGCTGTCAGTGTAGAACGAATACCCAACTCATAGCTGGCTGTGGATTCGATCTCATAAGGGTATTCGCTGAATGTGTAAAGCGAATTCTTTACTCACTGCTGGCAGTGAGTTCGATCTCATTAGGGTATTCGCTGTCATTGTAGAACGAATACCCAACTCACAGCTGGCTGTGGATTCGATCTCATTAGGGTATCGTTGTCAGTGTAGAACGAATATCCTACTCACAGCTGGCAGTGGATTCGATCTCATTAGGGTATTCGCTGTCAGTGTAGAACGAATACTCAACTTACAGCTGGCATCGGATTCGACCCCATTAGGGTATTCGCTGTTTGTGTTAAGAGAATACCCAACTCACAGTTGGCAGTGGATTCGATCTCATTAGGGTATTCGCTGTTTGTGTAAAGCGAATACCCAAAGCACTGCTGGCTGTGGATTCGATCTCATTAGGGTATTCGCTGTGTGTTTAAAGCGAATATCCACCTCACTGCTGGCAGTGGATTCGATCTCATTAGGGTATTCGCTGTCAGTGTAGAATGGGATACCCAACTCACAGCTGGCTGTGGATTCGATCTCATAAGGGTATTCGCCGTGTGTATAAAGCGAATACCCAACTCACTTCTGGCAGTGGATTCGATCTCATTACGGTATTCGCTGTCAGTGTAGAACGAATACCCAACTAACAGCTGGCTGTGGATTCGATGTCATTTGGGTATTCGCTGTGTGTGTAAAGCGAATACCCAAATCACTGCTGGCAGTGGATTCGATCTCATTACGGTATTCGCTATCAGTGTAGAACGAATACCAAACTCATAGCTGGCAGTGGATTCGATCTCATAAGGGTATTCGCTGAATGTGTAAAGCAAATTCTTTACTCACTGCTGGCAGTGGGTTCGATCTCATTAGGGTATTCGCTGTAATTGTAGAACGAATACCCAACTCACAGCTGGCTGTCGATTCGATCTCATTAGGGTATTCGCTGTCAGTGTAGAACGAATATCCTACTCACAGCTGGCAGTGGATTCGATCTCATTAGGGTATTCGCTGTCAGTGTAGAACGAATACTCAACTTACAGCTGGCATCGGATTCGATCCCATTAGGGTATTCGCTGTTTGTGTTAAGCGAATACCCAACTCACAGTTGGCAGTGGATTCGATCTCATTAGGGTATTCGCTGTTTGTGTAAAGCGAATACCCAAATCACTGCTGGCAGTGGATTCGATCTCATTACGGTATTCGCTATCAGTGTAGAACGAATACCAAACTCATAGCTGGCAGTGGATTCGATCTCATAAGGGTATTCGCTGAATGTGTAAAGCAAATTCTTTACTCACTGCTGGCAGTGGGTTCGATCTCATTAGGGTATTCGCTGTAATTGTAGAACGAATACCCAACTCACAGCTGGCTGTCGATTCGATCTCATTAGGGTATTCGCTGTCAGTGTAGAACGAATATCCTACTCACAGCTGGCAGTGGATTCGATCTCATTAGGGTATTCGCTGTCAGTGTAGAACGAATACTCAACTTACAGCTGGCATCGGATTCGATCCCATTAGGGTATTCGCTGTTTGTGTTAAGCGAATACCCAACTCACAGTTGGCAGTGGATTCGATCTCATTAGGGTATTCGCTGTTTGTGTAAAGCGAATACCCAAATCACTGCTGGCTGTGGATTCGATCTCATTAGGGTATTCGCTGTGTGTTTAAAGCGAATACCCAACACACTGCTGGCAGTGGATTCGATCTCATTAGGGTATTCGCTGTCAGTGTAGAACGAATACCCAACTCATAGCTGGCTGTGGATTCGATCTCATAAGGGTATTCGCTGAATGTGTAAAGCGAATTCTTAACTCACTGCTGGCAGTGGGTTCAATCTCATTAGGGTATTCGCTGTCAGTGTAGAACGAATACCCAATTCACAGCTGGCTGTGGATTCGATCTCATTTGGGTATTCGCTGTGTGTGTAAAGCGAATACCCAACTCACTGCTGGCAGTGGATTCGATCTCATTAGGGTATTCGCTGTCAGTGTAGAACGAATATCCAACTCACAGCTGACTGTGGATTCGATCTCATTAGGGTTTCGCTGTGAGTGTAAAGCGAATACCCAACTCACTGCTGGCAGTGGATTCGATCTCATTAGGGTATTCGCTGTCAGTGTAGAACGAATACCCAACTCACAGCTGGCTGTGGATTCGATCTCATTTGGGTATTCGCTGTGTGTGTAAAGCGAATACCCAACTCACTGCTGTCAGTGGATTCGATCTCATTAGGGTATTCGCTGTGTGTGTAAAGCGAATACCCAAATCACTGCTGGCAGTGGATTCGATCTCATTACGGTTTTCGCTGTCAGTGTAGAACGAATACCCAACTCATATCTGGCTTTGGATTCGATCTCATAAGGGTATTCGCTGAATGTGTAAAGCGAATTCTTTACTCACTGCTGGCAGTGGGTTCGATCTCATTTGGGTATTCGCTGTCATTGTAGAACGAATACCCAACTCACAGCTGGCTGTCGATTCGATCTCATTATGGTATTCGCTGTCAGTGTAGAACGAATATCCTACTCACAGCTGGCATTGGATTCGATCTCATTAGGGTATTCGCTGTCAGTGTAGAACGAATACTCAACTTACAGCTGGCATCGGATTCGATCCCATTAGGGTATTCGCTGTTTGTGTTAAGCGAATACCCAACTCACAGTTGGCAGTGGATTCGATCTCATTAGGGTATTCGCTGTTTGTGTAAAGCGAATACCCAAATCACTGCTGGCTGTGGATTCGATCTCATTAGGGTATTCGCTGTGTGTTTAAAGCGAATATCCAACTCACTGCTGGCAGTGGATTCGATCTCATTAGGGTATTCGCTGTCAGTGTAGAACGGATACCCAACTCACAGCTGGCTGTGGATTCGATCTCATTAGGGTATTCGCCGTGTGTATAAAGCGAATACCCAACTCACAGCTGGCAGTGGATTCGATCTCATTAGGGTATTCGCTGTCAGTGTAGAACGAATACCCAACTCACAGCTGGCTGTGGATTCGATCTCATTTGGGTATTCGCTGTGTGTGTAAAGCGAATACCCAACTCACTGCTGGCAGTGGATTCGATCTCATTAGGGTGTTCGCTGTCAGTGTAGAACGAATATCCAACTCACAGCTGGCTGTGGATTCGATCTCATTAGGGTATTCGCTGTGAGTGTAAAGCGAATACCCAACTCACTGCTGGCAGTGGATTCGATCTCATTAGGGTATTCGCTGTAAGTGTAGAACGAATACCCAACTCACAGCTGGCTGTGGATTCGATCTCATTTGGGTATTCGCTGTGTGTGTAAAGCGAATACCAAACTCACTGCTGGCAGTGGATTCGATCTCATTAGGGTATTCGCTGTCAGTGTAGAACGAATACCCAACTCACAGCTGGCTGTGTATTCGATCTCATTAGGGTATTCGCTGTGTGTGTAAAGCGAATACCCAACTCACTGCTGGCAGTGGATTCGATCTCATTAGGGTATTCGCTGTCAGTGTAGAACGAATACCCAACTCATAGCTGGCTGTGGATTCGATCTCATAAGGGTATTCGATGAATATGTTAAGCGAATTCTTAACTCACTGCTGGCAGTGGGTTCAATCTCATTAGGGTATTCGCTGTCATTGTAGAACGAATACCCAACTCACAGCTGGCTGTGGATTCGATCTCATTAGGGTATTCGCTGTCAGTGTAGAACGAATATCCTACTCACAGCTGGCAGTGGATTCGATCTCATAAGGGTATTCGCTGTCAGTGTAGAACGAATACTCAACTTACAGCTGGCTGTGGATTCGATGTCATTAGAGTATTCGCTGTTTGTGTAAAGCTAATACCCAACTCACAGTTGGCAGTGGATTCGATCTCATTAGGGTATTCGCTGTTTGTGTAAAGCGAATACCCAAATCACTGCTGGCTGTGGATTCGATCTCATTAGGGTATTCGCTGTGTGTTTAAAGCGAATATCCAACGCACTGCTGGCAGTGGATTCGATCTCATTAGGGTATTCGCTGTCAGTGTAAAACGGATACCCAACTCACAGCTGGCTGTGGATTCGATCTCATAAGGGTATTCGCCGTGTGTATAAAGCGAATACCCAACTCACAGCTGGCAGTGGATTCGATCTCATTAGGGTATTCGCTGTCAGTGTAGAACGAATACTAAACTCACAGCTGGCTGAGGATTCGATCTTATTTGGGTATTCGCTGTGTGTGTAACGCGAATACCCAACTCACTGCTGGCAGTGAATTCGATCTCATTAGGGTATTCGCTGTCAGTGTAGAACGAATACCCAACTCACAGCTGGCTGTGGATTCGATCTCATTTGGGTATTCGCTGTCTGTGTAAAGCGAATACCCAACTCACTGCTGGCAGTGGATTCGATCTCATTAGGGTATTCGCTGTCAGTGTAGAACGAATACCCAACTCACAGCTGGCTGTGTATTCGATCTCATTAGGGTATTCGCTGTGTGTGTAAAGCGAATACCCAACTCACTGCTGGCAGTGGATTCGATCTCATTAGGGTATTCGCTGTCAGTGTAGAACGAATACCCAACTCATAGCTGGCTGTGGATTCGATCTCATAAGGGTATTCGATGAATATGTTAAGCGAATTCTTAACTCACTGCTGGCAGTGGGTTCAATCTCATTAGGGTATTCGCTGTCATTGTAGAACGAATACCCAACTCACAGCTGGCTGTGGATTCGATCTCATTAGGGTATTCGCTGTCAGTGTAGAACGAATATCCTACTCACAGCTGGCAGTGGATTCGATCTCATAAGGGTATTCGCTGTCAGTGTAGAACGAATACTCAACTTACAGCTGGCTGTGGATTCGATGTCATTAGAGTATTCGCTGTTTGTGTAAAGCTAATACCCAACTCACAGTTGGCAGTGGATTCGATCTCATTAGGGTATTCGCTGTTTTGTAAAGCGAATACCCAAATCACTGCTGGCTGTGGATTCGATCTCATTAGGGTATTCGCTGTGTGTTTAAAGCGAATATCCAACGCACTGCTGGCAGTGGATTCGATCTCATTAGGGTATTCGCTGTCAGTGTAAAACGGATACCCAACTCACAGCTGGCTGTGGATTCGATCTCATAAGGGTATTCGCCGTGTGTATAAAGCGAATACCCAACTCACAGCTGGCAGTGGATTCGATCTCATTAGGGTATTCGCTGTCAGTGTAGAACGAATACTCAACTCACAGCTGGCTGTGGATTCGATCTTATTTGGGTATTCGCTGTGTGTGTAACGCGAATACCCAACTCACTGCTGGCAGTGAATTCGATCTCATTAGGGTATTCGCTGTCAGTGTAGAACGAATACCCAACTCACAGCTGGCTGTGGATTCGATCTCATTTGGGTATTCGCTGTCTGTGTAAAGCGAATACCCAACTCACTGCTGGCAGTGGATTCGATCTCATTAGGGTATTCGCTGTCAGTGTAGAACGAATACCCAACTCACAGCTGGCTGTGGATTCGATCTCATTAGGGTATTCGTTGTGTGTGTAAAACGAATACCCAACTCACTGCTGGCAGTGGATTCAATTTCAGCTGGATATTGAATATCCAATTCCCAACTCATTACTCACTGCCAACTTCACACACCTACATGAGTGTGAGGTGAAGATGGAAAAATCTGTCACCGAGGGTTAACTGTTTTGCGGAAAGGAGGCTTTGCCGAGTTCCCGCCAAAACAGTTCACCCGAGGTGACAGATTTTTCAATCTTTTCCGAATGTCTCATGCAAGATACTTTTTCTTGCATACCTTTTATTATTTATAACATTTCTGTGTAAGTATACAAACTTTATTTTTGTTTTGCTGAAATATTGACCTTAACGCAAACCTTTTTATAAATGACGTCACTAACTTAAATATTTTACGTCAGATACTTGAAGACGTGACGTCACTCACGTGGCTCATTCTACATAGGTGGTGTAGGATCGAAATTTCCTACACGGGTGAAAACACCGGATGACCTGATCTGGTATGCAAGAATGATGGCGTAAAGACGTGTTCAACTACAGCTAGTTATGGATTAGACAAAACATTTCTGTAGGAGGTATAAGTGAGTTAAATATTAGAAAAAATATTATTGATAAATGAAGCATAACGACTTTTAAACTTTTAAGTTTCAATTCTAAGTTTGTTTAAATTCGCTTTGCAGGAATACAAATGTACACAGAGGTCTAAAAAGATGTAATAGAATGTTCGTTTAGCCTCATTTAACAAGCTATGTCTAGCATTCATTAAAACGCCACCGAGAAATTTTATTCACTCAATATTGATACGCTAATTGTTTTATTATTCTAATAAAGATACAGGCGGACAAAAATATCTTCAGGCTTATATTTTTCGATCATTTAAATAAAATTTGTGTAACAAGTACGCCATTCGCATTTTTTACCGTCATTTTATCGAAAGTCTTGCTTTGGATTAATACACGGAAAAACGAATCACAATGAATTTTAAAGTAATAATTATGCTGTGTCTGGTACTCTGTGCGCTGAATGCTGCCACGGAAGCTGCAGGGAAAGAAAAGATCAGTAAGTAAAAACCCTTTTTGTCATAATTTTTAAATTTTATTGTAAACATTGAAAGTGTTTAAGTATTACCAATACCTCATTGGATGTAGGGCTTTCCAAGAGACACTATGTAACTCGCCGAGTAGATGTAATTATAAAAATCACTAGACAGCTGTACAGACAAAACAAAATAAATTGGTGAAATGAATTGAACATGTCGTCGTTTATAGTATAATTGTATAAATCTCTTACATTATTACTGTTAAAAAATCGCAGGCGTACTGTCTTAATACGTTCAATTCCATTCCAAACTGCTTGTATTTTTGTCTTGCCCAATACAAGGCCTAAAGGTTAACATGATATTACAACAAAGACTCACAAATACAGCGAAACAATACCTATTATGAAGAAAAGCGAAACATGCATATCAGGGATCGCCATACCCAGAATATACTGCCTCCCCAGGCAGCCAAAATGAAAATGAAAATGAAAGGAGATGAAATGAGAAACAATACATATTTTACAAAAATAATAACCTGAGTCGTTGCCGCCTTCGAACGGTCAGCGGCAAAACAGTTTTGCTTATTGGGGTTTCAACCAGGTTCTAAGGTGTACCAACCTCACATTTGCCTCAACAGGTTCTCATATGAACAAACGAGTAAAAGTTGTCTTGCTGAAATAACCAACCCATCAACGCGGCAATGTTGCATTGCACAAGCACACGAACATTTTAAACTTAAAGCATTGTCAAGCAAAAGGGTGGCTACTCAATAACCTTGCCCATATCAGAACCCCTTCAGTCAAATCAAAAGATATCCACCCAGAGCATATCGGACAACTTGGTGCACAGTTAAGAAGCTAGTTGTTTATTTTCCGGTTGTTAACAAGGAAGATTTCAGACGATAAGAATTTCGTCTAATAAGATATCCACAAAAATATTGGGGTTGTCTATCCTATTAAACTTCATGGTGTACTTTGAAGATGCAAAAATGTATATTCACGAATCAGATGCTTAAAAGTGTTTGCTTTTATGTATAATGTCGTTCTAAAACATTCATCTGATCATAAATATTTAAATTTAGATTTAAAATGTCACTGAATCCGAAGCAGTTGGTTTTAATGAGTTTGCATTACTATTGACCACTTGAAGTTTTCTGGCTTTATCTTTGCATTTATTATTTGCTGTGTTCTGTTTTTTTTTTCAGATCGCGATGTTATGGAAGAAGGTAAGTTGTTTCTAGTCGATCCTTAACGAATAATGAAAGCTGTAAAGCTGGTCACCGCATATTCGGATATCACAGTTCTTCAAATAGCATCGACTTGTTTTAGTATCGGCGAAGTTTGAAACAATTATTTTCTTTTAATTTATTCCGCTTTCGGCATGATTTTTTCATTCTATTTTTTTCTCTTATTCTCCTGATATTAATGCAAGATTGAAAATGGGGCGTCAAAATCAAAATTATGATTCACGCCAAGTCATCACTCATTTTGTAAAGCTATTGTATCATGTTGTATTAACTAAAAGCTGCCCATCTGGAAAATTATTGACACTCCCAACGTCTGTGATTTGAGTAAAAAATATATATTGAGGCTGGCAAGTATGGCTTACATTAACATAGGATAACATATTGCTTATTTAAATGTTTTTCAGACAGAAACTTGTATTTACTAATGCATAAAACGGGAATTCTTCCTATAATACAAAATACATAACAAAACTTTAAGGGGTTACCGCTTTGGAACGATCAGTGGCAAAACAATTGCCTCTGAGGGTGTAAACGAGGATCTAGGGTGCACCAACCCCACACTTGCCTCCAACAGTTTCATATGAACACACAAGTGCAAGTTGTCTTTGTGAAATAACTCCAACTCACCCATCAGCTCAACAGTTTTGCATATAAAAGCAACACGATCATATAAAACATTGTAGTCAATGGCTTTAAAGAGACCAGAGTACCTGAAGTTAAATTAGCAAGAACACTTGCAGGGATAAAAGAAACTAATCGAGCTTCTATGTTCTTAAAACAGATTTCCCCATAAATCTTCATAAACTCTTAAAACCCTACCTAAGATGTTTTAAATTTAATCGATAATCTTTTTTGTTCTCATGTTCTCATTTTGAAATTATAATCCTTACTTCCTATTGTACTTTAGGAAGGCATTTGTGATGTTTTGTTTTACAGTGAAACGTTGAAATTTTCTTATTGTAGTGGATACCGATCAAGCTGTTGTGAGGGCGAGAAGACAAAGCGTCCCTCAGAAGAAGATCGACTCCGACAGAAAGTGAAATGCATTCGAATATTCAATATATTTTATTGTACATAAACTATAATAAGTAAAATAAGGCCAAAATGGCAAGGGAGAGAACATTAACTGGGACAGAAAGTGTAATTCATTCGAGTTTCTTTATAATCTATTGTAAATAAACACTTATTCAGGAATAAAGTGTTAAAAGACGCCAAAATGGCAAGGGAGAAAATATTAACTGGGATAGAAAGTGACATGCATTCAAGCTTCTTTATAATCTATAATTGTAAATAAACACTTGTTCAGAAATAAAGTGTTAAAAGACGCAAAAATGGCAAGGGAGAAAATATTAACTGGGACAGAAAGTGACATTCATTCGAGCTTCTTTATAATCTATTGTTAATAAACACTTATTCAGAAATAAAGTGTTAAAAGACGCCAAAATGGCAAGGGAGAAAATATTAACTGGGATAGAAAGTGACATTCATTCAAGCTTCTTTATAATCTATAATTGTAAATAAACACTTGTTCAGAAATAAAGTGTTAAAAGACGCAAAAATGGCAAGGGAGAAAATATTAACTGGGACAGAAAGTGACATTCATTCGAGCTTCTTTATAATCTATTGTTAATAAACACTTATTCAGAAATAAAGTGTTAAAAGACGCCAAAATGGCAAGGGAGAAAATATTAACTGGGACAGAAAGTGACATTCATTCGATCTTCTATATAATCTATTTGTAAATAAACACTTATTCAGAAATAAAGTGTTAAAAGAAGCCAAAATGGCAAGGGAGAAAATATTAACTCGGACTGAAAATGAAATTCATTCGAATGTCGTAATATCGTGTTGTAAATATACTCAGAAAAAAGTGTTAAATGATCCCAAAAATGGCAAAGGAAAGAAGATTAACTCGGACAGAAAGTGAATTGATTCGAACTTCTTTAAATTCATTCTATTGTAAATAAAATCATATTCAGAAAAAAGGGTAAAATAACACCAAAATGGCAAGGGCAAGAGCATTGTTTCGGACACAAAGTGAAATTAATTCCAAGTTCTTAATGTTTTATTGTTAACAAACTCAAATTTAGAAAAAATGTCAAGGAAAAAAAATTAACTCGGACAGAGAGCGAAATTCATTCGAACTTCTTTAATGGATTGTTAAGGAATTCCATATACGACAGCGTACTGCTTAATGCCTACTGCATACGGCTTACTTCTTACTGCCTACTGCATACGGCTTACTGCTTACTGCATACTGCTTACTGCTTACGGTTTACTGAGTTCTGCTTACCGCTTTAGCTTACCGCTTAAGGCTTTCTGCTTACTGCTTACCGCCTACTAATGAAAGAATAAAGCTGTGAGAATAGAGTGCCCGTCCATCTCTGGCACTGAATTCTCACAGCTTTATTCTTTAATTTCAACTTTAAGCAGCACGCAGTAGGCGGTAAGCAGTAGTCAGAAAGCCGTAAGCATAAAGCAGTAAGCGGTAAGCAGAACGCAGTAAGCCGTAAGCATTAAGCAGTAAGCATTAGCAGTAAGCCGTATTCAGTAAGCAGTAAGCAGTACGCGGTCGTATATGGAATTCCGTACAGAAGGCGGTAAGCAGTACGCTGTCGTATATGGAATTCCGTAGATTGTAAATAAACGCATATTCAGAAAAAGTGTTTAATGACGTCAAAATGGCAAGGGGAAAAGATAACTCTGAAAGAAGTGAAAATCATTCGAACATCTTCATCTTTTATTGTAAATAATCTTATACTCGGTTCATTTAAAGAGAAAGTATTAAATGACGCCATACCGAAGAAGATGACCCTTAAAGGAGCATGGCCACATATTCCTTTTCTGCCGCCATTAATAAATCTGACATAAAGCGCTTGACGAACATTCTCAGCGATGTAGTACTGTTACCCAAATATCCATTGGTTCAAATCGTAGAAGCCTTTTAAGTATTTTATAAGTTCACCATTATTGACGAAATTTAGCGCATTCTAAGAGGAAAACTGAACTCAATCCACGGTTGTCAATACAATTGTCGCCGTGTGACTACTTTATTCTGTGATCCGGGACAAATACATGTATTGATAAGTGTTTTATAATTCATTTCAGTATGGCCACCCTTTATAAAGCACATGTAAGAATTGCAAAAATAATTAGCCGCAAGTGATATAACACAGGATAAATCACGGAACGTCGTTCAGATGCACATATACATGTATATACATGTATCCATCGGTGCTACGCCCATCGTGATATATCCTTGCGCATATCAAGGTATCACTGGCGGGTATGCCGTTTCATTATTAATTCATGCTCATTCTCTCCTCTTGCTGTGGGGATGCTGTGTGAGTGTCTTTTATATTTAAATAGCATTCATTTTGTTTAGTTCCTTTTCTTGAAGAAATGAGCATAGTACAAGATCATAAACTGAGATTGGAGTCCAGTCTCAAATCTCAAACCGCTGATTAACTGAAATAGCAACCAGTCACTATTTCAGCCAATTGATACTTGTCTCCTGATTTAGTTTTATAATATTGGGCCCAGGTGATCATGGGCCCAGTCCCAGTCGGAAATGGAACCATTCTAGTGAATAACTGTCAAACGTTGCTTTTGTTGTTTAAATCCGTGTATGAGTGCGAGGTTTAAAAATTAAACCACGCTCTGTTTAATATGAAATCATAAAATGCAAAAAAGACATAAATGACATGCAAATGCATCATAAACATATTTATCGCGAACGTGAAACACTTTTCATTGAATGTATAATTTACATCGTTATCTTTGGATCTAACGTAATGGTCAGGCTAATTTTGCAAAAAGCTTGTAGGTTTGTGGGGAATAAATTAAATATGATAAATAAATAAATAAATAAATAAATAAATAAATAAATAAATAATGACATTTTACTGACACCCTTATTATCACAAAGAGAAAGATAACTAAGTTGTGACTGAAGGTTTTCAAGAATACTTTATACCTTTGCACTGATAACAGAAAAGCATTTTGTACACATATAGAATTTTGAGTTTTTGTTTTCAAATTTTACATAATTTAAAATAGGAAAGTGGATACTTTTTATTTTTGTTGCGTATTGTTTGTACGAACTTCTCAGTTTGCTTTAGCATCGCTTCGCAAAAAAATTCAAAGAGGCTAAATAAAATGAAAAGGCGTGTTCGTTGAACCTCATTAATAAGGCAATGCGGTAGGTAGCATTAATTAGAAAGCCGCCAGGAAAGTTTATTTACTGAATATTCATACGCTAATTTTTGTCATGGTAATGCAAGCAGAAAAAACAACATCTTTAGGCTACCATTATTCGTTTATTAAAATTAATTTGAATAAGTTTACCGATAGTATAAGTACGCGACTCGCGTGATTTTACTGTCATTTTATCGACTGTCTAGCTTTGGGATAAATATACGGATGAACGCAACAGAATGAATTACAAAATTATAATTGTGTTGTGTTTGGTGCTGTGTGCACTGACTGCCACCACGGAAGCTGCAGGTAAAGAAAAAATCAGTAAGTAAACAATTAGGTTTATTTTTGTAACTAATGCAAGTGTTTAAGTTTAATTAAGTATAAGTATCTCGTATTTATCTATAATCAAAAGGTCAATTAATGGTACATGGTTGCAGAGAATTTTCCGCTTCTTTTCGAGACCCTGGATCAAATCTCGAATGGAAATCTGCGGATGAGAAAAAAATTGTTCCGTCAGCATTACAACAGCTGTACAGAGACACAAAAAATGATGTAACGAATGAAACATAACATTTATATGACTCTATTGTAAAAAATAAAACGTAAATATGATTTTGTAATAACTTAAAAGTGTCGGCTTACGTCCTGGATAGGTTCAATTCAATTCAATTCAATTCAAAATCCTTAGGTACAAAACAACGTGAGGTATACACGATCAAACTGAGTCTCACAAATAATAGACAATGTGTTTGAGAAAAAGTGATTTCGGCAGATCGGACGAGCAGTTGCACAGATTAGGGACCAATTGTCTCTTTTTCTATGTTTTATATTTTATATTAACGATTAGAATGTCCATATATTTTTTTCTATATGCTTAATTTTAAGAAAAAAAAACAATGTTGTATGGGGATTTATTTTGTGGATATCGCAATAATGACTTTGAAAAATAATTTTGAAAAAATCATATCTAAATTTTTAAGACTTTTTTCAATTTTTTATTCTCTATATGGACTGCTAATCCGTTCAACGCGTGTTTTACACAGAAAAATATTGAGGTTGTCAGTTTTGTTAAACTTCATGGCGTATCTTGAAGATGCAAATGATTCATATTCACAAATAAGTCGCTTAAAGCCATGTAACCTGAGTGCTTTTTGTTGTAAAATGTCTTACTCAACACTCCCTATCATAATATATATTCAAATGTATATTTAATGCGAAGCTCTGCAATGGGTTTAAATGAGGCACTCCACGGGAAAAGAATGCCCAAGGTTTAAAAACTGAGCATGGAAACCAGTCTCAAATCTCAAGCATCTGATTGGCTCATATGGCGTATGGTCGCCATTTCAGCCAATCAGATGCTTGAGATTTGAGACTGGCTTCCAATCTCAGTTTTATAACCTTCAGCCCAGGTCTCCGGTCATATATTTGACATTTTAGTTCTTACAATATACTACATTTGGAAAGAACTTACAGTTATCCATTATTTTCTCATAACTTATTTGCGATTTTGCTACATATTTTGACAACATAATGCTATTTTACCGCGAAATGCATAAGTAATGTCGTTTGCTCAACTTTGTGACGTCATTTCAAAAATTGACGTCAGCTGCCCGAATGTTCCTTTGCTCGTGTCGCGCCCTATTAATGATTTCGCATTATCATTTAGCCCTTGTACAATGATGGCTATTTCTTAGCCTTTAATAATAATTGTGTTCGTGTTTCAGATCGAGTTGTTATGGAAGATGGTAAGTTGTTTCGTTATCACTATTAAAAGCTGTATCGTGTACACCGGACAGTCGGATATGACTGATCTTTAAATAGCATCGCATCAATTTTTATTCTATTACCATTATTTACTAACTAGAAAGAAACAAAAACCCACAAAACTACATGATATCCAAAGTAGAACTACGTGATATCCAATGTCATACCAATTAATATCCAACGTAAAACTACATGATATCCAATGTAAAACTATACGATAGCCAACGTAAAACTAAATGATATCGAGACGTTGCGCACAGTCTTTGACTAGTGACTTTTTTTCGCGGGTATTTTACATTTCGCCGTAGATTGATTAAAGTGGCATTACTTCAGTTTAACGCTCTCTTGTATGAAATATTACATGTATTTGGAACTATAGACACACATTTGCAGCATTAGTTCGGGCTGATAAAATTTAAATTTATTAAAATAAATTTGGTCCGCGCGACTTAAAGCGAAAGTAGGATTTCCGAAACGTCACAGAAATCGAGATCGCGCATGAAGTGGTCTCTTCGTCAAAGATCGGTGCTAAATATACCTCCACCACTATATTTAACTTCTTAAAAGTTCGTTAACGATAATTTAAAAATAAAATTGAAAATCCCGTCTATAAGAAAGAATTCGATCAGACCTTTTGTGTTCTGTTAGAGAGTTTATATATTGGAGTCTATATGGACAAATATGATTTTTCAATAGTATATTCTTACTTAAATTTAGGGCTGGGGCTTAAAAGGTAAAGCGTTAATTTTACAACATGTTATATATGAAACGAAGGAGAATTTTTTTTCCGATTACGGCAGTATTCCTTGATTAAAAAACTTGAATGCTATTTGAATATGATGTTAATATATAGTGCGTCGTTTTGGGCCTGCCCAGCGTAAAACGCGACTATTAGTTTTGCACGAACAAATGCTACAGTTTGTTTATAAATTGAAGGCAGCCCAACAAATCATAGCCATTGACGTTTACGTCACAACCATTGAAAACATCATCAACAGAATGAAATTCAAAATGCTGGAAGTCGCAATTCAGAATATTTTCTAAGAAGGAGTAATTTGTCACATTTTCGTGCAATTTCACGGAGCTCACGTTATAAACGATATTTACATACACATGGAAAACAGTTAAGTTATGATTTACACATGAAGAAATTGTAATTTTCCTCTTCTACGTTTCCAAATAAAATAAATTAAATGATCACTTCACTTAAATTACAGTTTTAAAATTACTGTGTCTAGCAAATTGTGAAAATCCAATACGGATCATGCAAAAGATAAAGCGAAAAAATTACAAGATCAATACGATCTTGTAATTTTTTCGCTTTATCATTACATATATAGTTTGTGGTATATACAATTATAGTTAAAACGCTACAAAAACAAATTCATGTCTAGCAATAATGTGAACTGTCTCATTTTTGGCGACGTCAGATAACGTTAGAAAATCTGAATGTTGTTGAGCCGTTGGGTTATTTCACCAAGACAACTTTTACTTGTTTTGTGATACGAGAACCTGTTGGGACAAGTGTGAGGTTGGTGCACCCTAGAACCTGGTTTAAACCCCGAGTGGCATTTGATTGCCACTGACCGTTCCAAGCCGGTATCCCCAAAAGTTCTCTTGAGTTGACATACTTTACTTATAACAAACATGCTCTCTCTCTCTCTCTCTCTCTCTCTCTCTCTCTCTCTCTCTCTCTCTTTTTTCTCTTTCTCTCTCTCTCTCTCTCTCTCTCTCTCTCTCTCTTCCTCTCTTCTTTTTCGTTGCGTGGGGAGGCTGTGTTTTGTGAATGTGGCGATTCCTGATATGCATGTATTACTTTTTTGTTATTTCTTTGAATTTCATTTGAGTAATATAATCTAAATAGAAATTATATCTTTTAAGTGCAGTGATTGATGTTGACTGCCTGAATGGCTATTTTCGACATTTATACGTGTTCATTAAATTAATTTGTGGTATTACGGTTTAGAAAACATGATGCGTCCGTTGGTGTCTTATATTTGAAATAATTTTAGCATGTTAAGTAATACATGGTCGTTCACTTTTGAATGGCCAAATGTATGTTTGTATATATCATGCTAGTATATTTACTTGCAAATGACATGACAATGTTGCACAACATTTAATTAGCTGTACTACAATTCCTATTTTTCTTTGCCTCAATCGCACTACGTCCTAAGCGCTGAAATGACGTTACGCTTTATAGTCGAACACTGTGCGCAACGTCCCAATGTAAAACTACATGATATTCAACGAAAAACTATATGATATCCAACATGTTGTAAGACTAGTGAATTGCTACATGTAATTGCTGCTGATCTGGAATCATATCATATCACTGGATAAAGTTGCCACCTCGACTTCTCTTCATATCACAATACAGGATTTTAATAAAACAACGATATTGAGGCTGGCCGGTTTAGCTCCTCGTCACATCATAATAGGATATCATAAAGATTACTTAAATGTTTTCAAACATATACTTATATTATATGAATACAACTGATATATTCTACTAATTGGTAATTTTGGTAATGACAACGATCGTTAATACTGAAATATTAGTACAGATGAATGCAGTTTGGTGTGTAGATATGATAATTATGAACGGCAGTCAAGTAAAAACGCTTTTCCACATACCAAACTGCATTCAGCTGTACCAATATTTCACTTTTAGGGACCGTTGTCATAACCAAAATCACTAAGGCGCACCAAGTATAAAAGCAAATATCTTTGTAGATAAATCGAATTGGAAGCTGTGGTTTCAAACAAATTGCAGGGAAAAATTGAACGTTCTCATGGAATATTAAAACTATTTAAGGTTTGGCAATAAAAAGATATTTGCGCCTAATTCATCAAATGACATATTTTGTGGCAAATGTGCACACTATTTCTGACAATTCTCTATCAATAATATTCTGTTTAAGTCATGATTTGGTCAGTAGATTCCTTTTCAAACAGGATATCAATCTGTATAATTTTTTTGCTAAGATATTGCGGGAAAATGTACGAATCAGGCTAATACTCACTTTTACCCACTTTTACATGTTCATACGCAACTGTCGTCGGCATACCCACGACATTCACCATATTTGGTTGAACGATGTGTTTCTATTGTTACAGATCCTATAATTTGAATCCGTGTCGCCTTTCAGAACATAAAACAACAAAGAAAAACATGCAACAATTTATTTTGTTTATAATGAGATAGCTTTGAAACAGTAACACTCATCAAGAATCTCGCTTACAAGTCAAGTTTTGAGGTCACAAGAAAAAGTTTACACTAGTCTTCTTCAAAAATAAAAATCAAAAACTACAGGCCAACATATAATAAACTGTTTCAGTATTGTTCTAACTTTAATTTGGCTTATAGTTTTTACATTACGATATCCATTTGATATTTATGTTTATATAGACTAAGTATGTTTATTTTTTCAGAGATGATCGATAACATGTAGCTTTTTTTCTTTTATTAAAATTACTAAAATAATAGTAGATTCTAATTTATTATAACTTTAATATAAACAATAAATTATAAAAATAATATAATATAATATAAAAATTATAATAATGATACAATTATAATTATTTACCATACATATACAAGACGGTATGTGTTATGCTTGAATTTACAGTGTTGATATTTTTATTGTAGCGGCGGAAACGGCTCAAGCTGGTGTAAAGGCGAAACGAAGCGTCAGAATGCAAGGCCCTGAAAAGAAGATTAACTCGGGCAGAAAGTGAATTTCATTCGAACTTCTCCATATTTTAGTGTAAATAACCTCATACTCAGTTCACTTCCAGAACGAACGTAACCAATGACGCCATACCCGGCAAGATAATCCATAAAGAATGAACAGCAATAGACATAGTTTTCAACATTAGTTTCTCCAGGCAACAAAAAAACCCAGACATCAGTAATATTGTTGATAATAACAAACAAAGTATAGCAGTATGGGTATATCACAAATGCTCTCTACGATTAACATACTAGAAATAAACATTTTCTCGTGCCTGTGGTCACTTTAAACCCTTTTCGCAAATTTGAAATATACTTCGTATAGTTGCAATCAATTGTGACATTAAAAAACCTACATAAACAAAAAAGGTATATTTTTTAGCAATATGCAATTTCAGCGTTGGTTGTTAGGCATCCAGTAAACAATATGTTGAAAATTTCAAATAAATGTAAATAGCCTGAAGTTGAGTTAATTTTTAAATTTTGAAAATTATCAGCGCCGAACTCTAACTTTTAGCGGGCCAGAAAATTGGGTGGCATTCAACGTCATTTAATTACCAGAACAAAATTATGCCACACTTGCAACTTGGAGAAATGGACATCCTCTCACGTTTCCTACAAAAAAGTGAAAAATACATATCAGGAATATTCAGAAACCAACAACTTGCACATGTCAGAATATATACTAAAAGAAATTAGAAACGCAATATCTTTAAACAAGAAATATATTTCATGTTTAAAAAAGTTGCGTTTATAATTTCTTCAAATACCTACTATATAGTAAAAGAAATTAAAAACGCAACTTCTTTAATGACGAAACATATTTTGTGTTTAAAGAAGTTGCGTTTCTAATTTCTTTAAGTATATATGCGTTTGCAAGCAAGTCATTCTTCGCTAAATTTGGTAACTGTAAAACAATGGTTCAGGCAATACTAACTTAAGGAACGTTCATTTGCAAACACATGCATTGCTCTAACATCTTTGCACAGAAGTGTAAAGATATTGAGATGTCATTTGTTATCATGTATACTAAACTAGAAAGACACGGACATTGCTTCATGAAGTCACTAGCACTACATAAAACTGAATGTTACAAATGTACAAATGATACAGCTAGTCGGCGTAGATACAGGGTATCGTTAAACTACAAAACTTTTGACCTAGGAGTGTCACTACGCGAAAACAAAAATTAGCCGGGGAGCGCTTTTTTAAAATAAATCTACATACAATTAGGCTAATGTTATCATTCCTAATAACAAAATCGGAAAATATATCTTAAGGCTAAAGTATTATTCCGTCACCAAAAGTAATTTGAAGGCAAATAAACAACCTTTCGAACGTGATGGTGAGTGTTTCACGTCGACCTCTTTATTGCCTTTTCGGGTAAACACATTGGACTGAATTTCAGACGTACGAGATATTACTTATTTTGTTGTCATACCGTACAGTCATAAGGTTATGTTGTCAACACACTTGATGAACCGAGGAATCCGAATATGACAATGATGTTGTACCATTTAAAAATTATATACCTATAGTTTAGTTTATTTATTATTAGTTCTTATCAAGGCTAAGTGTGACTTAAACGCGTTGTTCATTTTCTGAAATCGTTACATGATTTG
Source organism: Corbicula japonica (assembly GCA_038501625.1). Classification (NCBI taxonomy): domain Eukaryota; kingdom Metazoa; phylum Mollusca; class Bivalvia; order Venerida; family Cyrenidae; genus Corbicula; species Corbicula japonica. The sequence continues at coordinate 126,650 of JAZAYU010000531.1, read as the reverse complement.
TGTAAGTGAAAATGGGTTGTTGGCTGTTGCCCGATGACGTTATAAGTCAATTCGTATTCTAAGAGAAACTGATGATGATAGTTGCTTTGATGCTGATTTTTAAATCTAGACGGTCAATTTGCTTGTGGCATTTCATAGTAAACAATATGGCATGCGGTTAGCACAATAATTACTTAAACTATAGGTTTAACTGTTAAGCCCATAGTTTAACAGACTTACACCCAGGGTTTAAGAGTCTTAATCCTATAGTTTCAACTTTTCGGAATTAAAACTATAGTTTAAGACCTTAAACTATATGTTTAACAGTTAAACCCTATGTTTAAGACTCTTAAAGCTTTAGATTAAACTTTATTTCTCTTAAACATAAAGATTAAGTTCTTAAACCAAAGGTTTCACTGTTAAACCCGTAGTTTAAGACTTCATTTCACTGTTTTCTCTTAAACCTATAGATTAAGACTTTAAACCATTGGTTTCAACTTTTTTGCTTAATCCCATAGATTAAAGTTTCATTGTTCGTGTTTTTGTCTTAAAACTATATGATTAAGAGATTTAAATTCTTAAACCCGTAGATAGAAGTCTTAAACTATGGGTTTAAGCGCCGTTTGCACAATAATTACTTAAACTATATGTTTAACACTTAAACCCTAGGTTTAACAGCGGACCAATAGAAACTATAGTATTAAGCCGTTCAACCAATGAAATCGCTCTTGGTATTTCACACGTGATTAGCGTTGTTGATAAGGTAAACATGTCGTCTGTTTATGGTTAAATACTGGAGGTAAACGGCCATTTGCAAAATAATAATTATTAAGTAATAATAGCCTTTAACGGCGTAGTGAATAAGACAGAATTATTTTTATATAAATTGACCTGTATATACTTATTTTTATGGACTAAAACTGGATCTGTAGTTTTGGATTTTGGACAGTATTTCATAGAAAGTTAAAGGAAAGCTAAGATACCCTACCTATCCGAATGTGGACAGTTTTGCAGTTTTCTCATTCGTTTTCACAAGCAGAAGGAAAGCTAACACGCATTTTATCTTTTTGTTGTTGTTTTATTGTTGTTGTTGTTTTTTTTGGTTGGAGACGATGGGACCTTCCACCATGAGAAAATAACCATGTAGTAAGCCCCGACTTGGCAGATTTCATCTGGTTGGGCAGTACTGGCTCTGCAAGTTTGTCGCGTCATAAAATATAATATTGACGGATAGATTGGATACACAAAATGATTTGTCGTGAATAAAAATCATAACTGCCGACGTCCGATCAAATAATTTTTTATCAAGGTTAGCATTCTCAAATACATTTACTGTACACGTCGTGCAAACAGCATCGTCATTTACAATAACGAAATAAAACAACGTTGATATAATATTATTCTGTTCAACAAACATCAGAGATCGGCATAAAAACGCATAGTGACCAAAACACAGGAAGTATCCGTGTTAATTTTCTTGCAACACAAAAAATGGATCCATAATCGCGACATTGTTAAATCCCATTGATTAAAGTTTCATTTTACGTATTTTTGTCTTAAAACTAAAAAATTAAGAAATTTAAATACTTAAACCCGTAGATAGAAGTCTTAAACTATGGGTTTAAGTGCCGTTTGCACATTAATTAGTTAAACTATATGTTTAACACTTAAACCCTAGGTTTAACAGCGAACCAATAGAAACTATATTATTAAGCCGTTCAACCAATGAAATCGCACATGATGTTTCACACGTGATTAGCGTTGTCGATAAGGTAAATTGTCGTCAGCTTATGGTTAAATACTGGAGGTAAACGGCCATTTGCAAAATAATGATTATATGGCGTTGTTGTTAAGACAGAATTATTTTTATTTATAAATTAACATGTATAAAATGATTTCTTTAGGCAATAAAATTGGAACTGTAGTATTTGATTTTGTACAGGATTTCTTAGAAAGATACAGGAAAGCTAAGGCACTCTTCGTATCCGAATATGGACAGTTTTGCAGTTTTCTTTATTCGTATTCAAAGCAGAAGGAAAGGCTATGCGCATTTTTTTATTTATTTTGTTTTTGGTCGGAGACATTGAGACTCACCATGAGCAAATAACCATGTAGTAAGCCCCGAAGATTTCTTCTGGTTGGGGCAGTACTGGCTCAGTAAGTTTGTCGCGGCATAAAAAGTTAGAATATTTTTTAATTTGAAAAAAGGACCCGATACATATTGCGCTGAATCGAAAATCGTTCCCGGGGTTAACCTTTTTTTGCGGTTGAATGGTGACGGTTTAACAAAGTGGGCATTTTCAGCATTTAAATAAAACTATTTTGCTCCAGCTGTAAAATGAAAAAAAAAGCCAAATCGTAAAAAACATATGTATAATTTTAGTGGGTTATAGAGATTAGACCAAATGAATGCTTTGTGTTTTATGTCCAATATTATTATTTGTTGTTGTTTGTTTTGTTAATTTTTTTTGCTGGTGAAAGTAAACGATATCGCGTATTTACATGCTTTTATTTCCACAGGTTTAATTTATGATTGATAAACTTTGTATCAAAAGTTTATCGATAAACTTTTGATATTACAGATTAATTATAGTATTTTTTATGAATATGGATTTAATAAGTTAAAACCAAACTCAGGAAAAAAAAAGAGAAACTGCTGGAGTATACTGTTGAATTTCTTTGAACACAAAAAAAGGATCCATAATCGCTTCATCAACTTGGTTTCTCCTTGTCCGTGGCATTCCTTTCAATGCCCTTGCGAGTTTTAAACGAAATTATCCGTGAGGAAAATGTAACATAATCTCTAGACCTGTCAAAGTCAACTGTCACTTAGATAACAAAGCGAAAATATGAATCACATCCTCTCCAAGACTTTAAAACCCTCGATATGTTAATACATACGGCTACTTCCGCTTAAATAACAACAACAACTTCTCACGTGATTACAAACTCGAAAAATGATTGGATACCTGTTAAACCATAGGTTTAACAGTTAAACCCGTTTAAAGTCTAAACTATATAGTTAACAGATTTTGAGGATTATTGTGCTTATTAAACTTCAAAGTATATGATTAACTGTTAAACTATGGGTTTAAGAGTTCAATATATAGGTTTAAAGAAAATTCACCTAAAACTATGTATTTAAGTCTCTTAATACCATAGTTTAATGTAATTCTGTCGGAAATATCTTATACCTATAGATTAACGTCTTAAACTATGGGATTAACACTTAAACATAGGGTTTAAGCTGATAAACCTGTAGTTTAAGTAACATTCTGCACAATTTTCTCTTAAACCGATAGTTTCAACTCTTCAACTATATGTTTAACAGTTAAACCCTGGGTTTAAGTCTGTTAAACTATGTGTTTAACAGTTAAACCTATAGTTTAAGTAATTATTGTGCTAACCGCCTGCCATAACCAATGTTTTATCTACTTTTTGTCTTTGCCCTACTGTAGTATCATTTAATTTCGCGGGGATGAATTTTCGCGCAAAACCCATAAATAACGAATTCGCCGGGGCTTTAATTCGCGCAACTGTTTTATCATGTAAACAAGAAAAAGTAAAACAGTAACTTACTGTTTTACAGACGGTCTATAATTCAGAGACAACTGAACAATTTCTCACAGAATTGTATTGCAATATCTAGCTCATTTGTTGATTTGTTTCAATGATATTTTGAAAGAAAGCAATCCAACAAGCATTCTGATTTCAAACCTTGCCTATCAATATCACACTTGTTCTTACAAATTTCATTATTTTCACTTTTAATAGTGTTCTCACCACATGTTATTTGCCTATCAAGTATGATACATGTATGTTTTGTTGATTTTGAAGAACAATTCAATATTCTATGAATTTTATGATTTTTAACCACTACTATGGGTTTCAATTACCATACCCTTTAGAATACAACTTCTTCCCCAATGCTTATGTAATAAAAGTGTTTACAAAATATATAATTTAAAAACAACAATATCAATTTACTTTACCACAGAATTGACAAAAGTGATATTATGTCTTGAAGACATTCAGGCTTCCTCTAGTTCAGGTGAACTTAACTTAAGTCTTTGGAACCATTTTTACATGATAGGGTAATCTTTTTAAGACTTATTTTCTGGAATTTCTTACTGAATAGCTCATGATTGGACAAAAACATGAAAATGTGTTTCATTCTGTTAAATAATCTTAATCAAAGCGCTGAAAGCGTTGAAAGACTGGCGCGCTGGTTGAATCGAACATGCCCTGCACAGATATCATTACTTTAAACATATGAAACTTATGTGTGATTTTTTCTTTAAACTTTGCGACAGTTACTATCATCAACATTAGCAAATAATTCAGTATATTCAGGGATTTCAATAGATGCAGGTACTTGTATTTTGATGCAAGGAAATTAGGTTTTCAACTTTTAGGTTGGGGGTCTTTTTGATGCAGGAGCGTATGATTAGTGCTTAAATTTTGCTAGAATAACGATGATCAGGCTCCGCCACAACTGAGTCGTGTCAACAATGAAATGCACAAGGCGCACGTTCCTTAAGAGACTGAAACAGTTACAATCTTTACGTCGATCGCAACAATGCATTAACAAAAATATTCGCCAACTTACTTACGGTCTCCCCAGGGTTTTTGGAAGGGTTGTCGCTGGACTGTTCGTGATTTTAGCTCGCGAAACTTTATTTTTTAACTATCATTTTATACAGTTTTATATTTGTACCGAAGTTTACTGCAACAACTGTATATAGTACATAGATGTTTTTTAATCTCTTTAGCGTCAAGAAAGGTACAAAGTTAAAAAAACATAACTAATGCGAAACAATGTGTAAACAGTATGTCAACATGTGTTTTAATTACATAAACTGATCTGATCTCATCAAGTTAAAATGTCAACTACGGTTCTCTTTTTTGTTAAACAATCAACAAACAAATCATTTATTTAGGATCCCGATCTCATTTCTAGGATTTTGAAGTGCAGAATGCCCGATGGAGAAGGCATCAGCCTCACAAGGCCAGTTTCACTTGAAATAAGATAGAATCGACGAGTCGTCGTTCTTTCGCGCATGCATGCTTGAAAATGTGTCCGACGAAAATGAACTGATGATAGCGCAGTAAAATGCCACAGATTGCACTTATTTTGCAATTTAAGTTATAACTGCATCTTGCCAATAGACTTGTTTAAAACAAGTCAATTATCGCGCAATTATTTTCATACATGTATACAGTACAATTTTCGAAGTGTTTGTCTTCTAATCACAGAACTAAGAATAACCAAATTATTACTCATGATCGCATCTCGTAAAAATCATTGAACATTATGTCAAACAAACCCGCTTTTAATTGAGAATATCAACATCAGCAGAGCCAAAATACGATCAAACGACACCGACATACTTGCGAATTCTACCACGTGGAGAGGCGGAGTTATCCAGCTGATAGTAAAGAAATCGATTGTGATTGGTCAAATCGCCCATTGCTTAACCTTGAATGAGGTGTGTATTGAAAAGCGACCTGTGTTTACAATGCAAGAAACAGAAAATTACAAGAAAAATTTTGGTGCAAGGCATCAAAGTCGGCGGGAGAAGGATTTTCATGTAATTACAACAATGTAATCACACTGCTCTGACGAAATCTGAATGACTGAGATTATTACGTTCTATTACTACAAAAATCAGAACATACGCAGTGAAACAGTCAACACCCCGATAGTACGGGCTTCTGTCGTTTTCAGAAATCGTCACATGAAAAAAATCAAAGCACTGAAAGGGCTGCAAGCCAGCGGAGCGTAAACATAATCAAAATAAAACAAACACATAATGTTCAATGTAACAGGAATTCCAGTTTTATTTCAGTTATAAAGATTTATAATAACTAAACAGAATGAAGAAACTCCTATAGAAGACATGTTATGTGCTTGCAACATTGTGGGTTGCCTATGTTGAATGACATATAGATATGTGATATAAGTTAAATTGCAGTAAAATTTTCACTGTAAATAAACAAAACGAACCAAAAAAACAACAATAAAGAAGCTGTGTTTGGACAACACATATGCCCCGGTAGCGAAGTTTGTCATGATACAAATTTAAAATGATACCACAATGTTATAACAGCAAGAAATCACAAGTTAGTTCTAAATAATGGAAAAAAGAACTTTCTTGTGCCAGAACCTGAGCATAAAAAGAATTTTACATGAAAGTCAATTAATGTAACATATTTATAATCTAAGATTCTAATGTACAGATTATACATGACAAAAATTGGGAAAGTTACAGAATTTTATGTAATTAATGCTTAGGCATTATAACAAACACTGATGATGCAAGTATTTGGAGGGTGGGCATTTATTAGAGGCACATGATTGAAATTGAGAAATATCCAACATGCTGAAACAGATAAACCATTTCTCTAAGTACAAAATGGGAAGATAACCCCAGATATGAGGTAGCTGGAGTTATTTAACTTGTCAGGGTCATGACCTGTGCACTGTTAAGTAAGTGTGTTAATTTCATTTTACTGTTCTTTGCAGACAATGAGAAATATCCAACTTTCAGAAACAGGTTAACCATTTATCTCTTAGTATAAAATGGGGAGATAACCCCAGGAATAAGCTAGCCAGAAATATGTAACTTGTAAGCGTCATAAACTATGCACTGTTAAGTGAGTGTGAGAACTTTCATGCCAATGCCCTTAGTAGAAATTGAGAAATATCCAACTTGCCGAAACAGGTTAACCATTTATCTCCAAGTACAAAACGGGGAGATAATCCCAGAAAAAAGGTACACAGAGATATGTTTCCTGCCAATGCTCTTTGTAGAAATTGAGGGAGATTGCACAAAAATACCAATAACTCAGATACAACAATCATTGAAAATTATCCAATTCAATAGTTGCTAGAAATGGGAATATTCAACAAAATAAAACTGGTCAAAATATTGACAAAAGTAATTTTTGGGGAACTGTTTAAATAAATGAGAAAGGGGTCATTAAAAGCAATTGAACAGGACAAATACAAAAACATTACAGGATACCTGTATGTTTGATCGAGCAATACCAGGATCAAAATACATCACTGCCCAGAATGCCTAGTTTATGCAACTCAATATTTACACAAGTACCAATTTTGATGATAATTTTATATTCATGCTTTATAGCAACACATCACAACTTAAAGTAATGCCATTAGCATTATAAATGTCATTTAGTAAATGAAAGAGGCACAACAAATTTTTTGTGTTAGTCATATCAAAGACCTATATTATACACATTTATAGTTTTTCCACGCTCATCAAAACGTATTTGTCATTTATCAGAAATGTTGCAAATAGAAGTCCAATTATTTAAAATATTAAAGAACATTAACATAGTGCTGGAATTGTTAATATCATCATCATCATCATCATCATCATCATGCCACATCGCTACAACACGATGCGACAACAGTATCGCGTTGTCATGTTCGATATTGTGATACAATACTGTTCTCGCAATGCCGCATCTCGGGCGACAATGCGATATCACGATGCGATGTTACGATATGAGTATCGTTTTGGTGCGAAGTCGTATCGTATTCTTGCGTTTCATTATCGTTTTATCGCATTGTCGAGCGTCGCTTGACGGGCAACAACGCTACAAGGTATCGTGTCATCTGAAGGACGACATCACGCTGGTCCCAGCTGACACCGAATGGGTATGGCAGGCATAATCGAATCAAGGACGTGGAGGTTTTAAATTGTTTTGAGCTCGTCCTGAAGTGGGCGTAGGTATAATTACCAAGAGCTACATTCACATGGAATCCCTTTATCACAGTAAATATGTTTTAATGTTGTAAGTCGTAAACGTTACAACAAAAAACCACTCGTGATGATGATGTCGATGGTGATGTTTTGTTGACGTTAATGAGGGCAAGCCGCTGCTGCTGCTGCGGACAAAGATAATGGCAACGATGTTTAGAATTGGTTCATTGTATGAAATGTGTGAAATATACGGTCAGACATTTATCGCTAATTTGCACAAACGTATATGTTACATTAAGACAGTTGTGATTAATTCGGCCGAATATGTCACACACGCGTTACATACGTTTTGAGACATTTACGGTCTAACAGAGCCTGTCCATGTAGTGTTTTCAATATATTTATAATTGTATAATGGTGTTCAATATGAATGTGTAACAAGTTCATGAGGTCCAAGCATCCTACTACTGAGCCGGAGGTTATTGGTTCGGAGCCTCGAAAGGAGATAATCTTAAGCTACTTAACAATCTTTATATATGGTGTAATTTATGGAATGAAGGATAAATATTGCTTTTAACTTTTTTTATAACTGAGGTTAGAATTTATCAATGTATTTTTCCGTAACCACTACTTCTGTATTCAAACGAAAAGATAAAGATAATACTACATGGAAAATGTTGAAAAGATGTTTACTAAATTTTATTACTTTACTAAAGATTTATAAAAGACTGCAGTATAATCAATCTAAACCTATTCTTAAATCAATAATCAACTTTACTTATATTATATAAAAACATAAAAGTAATAAACAATCATTTGTAGCAAAGAACGCATTTTAACCAGCCCTCATTATTCAAACTCCGTTGGTTTACCAAAACAAATAAAAATTCGTTCCTTGGATTCTTCCCAGTTGCATTTAGTTTTCATTCACTTACATGTTAGCTTGTGTCGGTGTACATCGCAGGTTGGAATAATGTACTTATCGCTCGTATTTTCATGTATATGTATTGGGGTGAACGCCTCAATCGGCAGAAGACTAGATACCGTCGAAATTCGACTAGATGCAATAGAAATGCGAGTATCGACAGACAAATCTCTACTTAGAACAATGGAAGAGACTATTGAAACTTTAAATAATTCCGTCAGCAAACTTGAAGAAAATGTGTGTCTTATTTCCGACGCGCAAAGATCAAGCACAGATTATAGAAATCCATCGGCTAGTACGGATACAGTTAAAATAGAAAAATACATTATTGCCGGTACGAAATATGAAAAACGTTGGCTTAGAAACGAAGTGCAAAGTGTTAGAAATAATATGGACGATAAGGAAAAACAAATGCGTTCGAAGTTTGAGCAACTTGAGAGTAGTGTCTTAAACAATATTTCACGGAAAACAGAAGAACTGAAGTATTATGAGATAAGTATTAACAGTAAGATTACAAGTAATGAAAAACAAATGCGTTCGAAGTTTGAGCAACTTGAGAGTAGTGTCATGAATAATATTTCGACGAAAACAAAGAATTGAAGAACTATGAGATTAGTATTAACTCTAAGATAACAAGTACTGAAAAACATCTTATCGATCAAACACATTCTTTCATTTCCGAATTGGCGAAAGTGAAAACGGACTTTCTTGAAAATTTACGAAATGTAATGGAACATTTGTATTCAAAGATGAACGAAACTGACAAACGTATACGAGGCATTTTAGCAAATATTGAAATACAAACAAAACAACTGCACATTAATATAAACGAGACGAATGAAAAACTTAGAAAGGTTACTGATGACCAGGCTGATATGAAAAGATCTTTTGTTTGCAAAGATGGCTGGAAACCTGTAGGCTTCTTCTGTTATTTGTTTGTTGAAGAACGAAAAGACTTCGATGGCGCAAAAGCTGAATGTTCCAAATTTAATGCGTATGTTGCTGACCCAGAAAGCTCGTTGGAAAATAATTTCATCCACAATTTAAGAGGGGTCGGTTTACGGAGCACCGAAATGTGGATTGGCATATCGGACCAAGAGAAGGAAGGTGTATGGATATCTTCCACAACGGGAAGTGTAATCTCGTACACGTATGTGTTGCTACAAATACTTATAATAATAATTTGTATAATAATATACTACCAGAAATTCAGTGCATACTTCCATGTCGTGTCCTTATTTCTATTGCACCAGTATTTATTCAAACATCCATAGGAGGTAGCATGATTTTAATTTGTGTGGGTATGTAGAAGTTTCGCATGAATGTATATATAGATGTGTATAGATGTGTATGCTAATGTCTAAGCTTTCGAAATGTTATCTGTGAATAGTTATCATAATGGTTAATATGCGTTGTCTAAAAATTTAGGTATCAAGAACTTAAATGGCACGTGCGGTTACTATTTACGGCACTCTTGGCTAGGCGATGTCGCCGTGTCTCGTGGTTTAGTTTTGGTTTAGTTTTGTATACTTATGTCTGATTGTTTATTTGTTGATTTTGAGGTAAATTGTCTTTCTGTTGTAGGTTTGTTCGCATGAAGATATACTCAGTTCATTTAAAAACGCAAAGATTTTAATTTCATTTTTTGAAGGATTTATTTTTTTATTTTCACACGAGTTGCTGCCTTAATTACTCAAGTATTGAAAACCAGAAAAATGCGTTTTAATATGTCGACATTACAATGCAAGTGATTTGTTAAAATCGACTTTGCACAAGCAGTAAATGTGTATTTCAAAGCTCTCATTTTTATGGCTATGTACACATGAGCAGTCGACCGATGCACAGTAAAAACATGTTTAAAACCCTTTGTGCCGTTCTGCCACGGCTTGTTGTATAGCAGTTCGTACATCAGCATCGTATGCATGATCTACATAATGATGGGGCAAGGGTACATACAGCTGTTCCCACACGTGTTTTCTTAAAACAAAACAACATCAATATGTCTGACATTCTTGTCTTCAGACATGTCGCCGATCAAACAAGAGGGATTGTATGAAGAAACGCATTTACGCACGTGTTCAGCTACAAACAGAATCTTGCTGAGCTTAGACAATAGACTTAGACTGAAGAATGAAATACAATGGCACAAGAATGTATTTTGTTACTTGGTGTTTTTGTGATAAAACTAACATGAAAGTCTCTCAAATTTTGCAAACATCTGCGTGGATGAATAAATAATAAGTGTAAAATGTTTGATTACCTTATCTCATTACACTCTGTGTTTCATAATACACTGAGAGTAATATGACATTGAGTGCAAATATCGTTCATGTAAATGTATGTACAGTATGCACGTGGTTTATTGTATAACTACTACAGTTCTTGCACAACTACTAAATTTTCCCTATTCTTAACATCTTGTCTTACAGACATAAAATAACATGTAATAAGGTATTGCGAAAAGGTTTTTGAAACCACTGGCAAAAATCTGTTTTGGTATATCAAATACCAAGATGACATTTTTAAAGAAACTTAAATCAAATAATTTTTCAGGCGTTCTGTTTGTCAACGTATGATACTTCCACTTTGTACACCTCATATTCTAATTAGAGACAAGCTCACCAGTCTCATTGAAAAAACTTTTACAAGAGAAAATAAAACCTTTATCGCTTGCTATGAACATAGAGCATTTTTACAGATGACTCTTATGATAATTATGGACTTGTCAAGACCTAAAAGAAGCTCTTATTTTCTTACTGATGACATTTATGTTAGATTTTGTACCTCTATTTATAAACAAGTTATAGGCATGTTTTGTATGTATATGGGTATCTTGTTCAATAAATGGTGTTGTGCTGCATAAGTCGTTGAAGGAATGCACACGATATAACTAGTCTTATAATATATTGACGCGTTCTATTAATACCATCAACAATGAACTAAAATAAATTTTTTTAGTTTAGTTTTACGGAGCTGGCTATATTTTATTGGAATTCATTAAATAAATTTGTTGTGTTCTTACTGTGTCATAAGGTTTAGGTCTGTTGTAGAAGTTGATGATTTGCTTATAATCCAGTTCTGTGATAATACTTGATCAGCAATTCATTGCATACTTCCATGTTTTGTCCTTATACTGGTTATAAATCCAATTTTGTCAGGTGATTAATTGCTCTAACTTAAATGATTTGTTGGATTTTATGCAAAACCTAGGGACTACTGCGCCAGCATATGCTGCAGTACTGGTGTTTATATAAATACACGTTATATATTTTATAACTGTTGTGTATGTCCATTAATATTGTAAGTATCGAGTTACTTACTGTAACTGATGGTTAGTCATTTTGTAGCTATTGAGCTACTTGTTGTAAATATTGCTTAGTCATTTTCAGGTTAAAATAATTTTTATTCTTTACTCAAAAAACGCCGGTTCCATATTGTATACCACATGGTATATTTACTGTTTCGACATCTTTATTGAAAACTGTAGCAAATTCATTTAATGACCAACATATTTTCTTTATTTTAGTAACTGGAGACCAGGACAGCCTGATTCTGGAACTTCTCAAAACTGTGCAATAATGGGAAATCAGGAACCATTCGAATTATGGAATGATTATCCATGCAAAAGTTCCTATTCTTTTGTTTGTAAAAAAAAAGTTGAACTAAGTGGTAACTAAAGTCTACATGGTGACCATAGGGAGGTACAAAAATCTAAATGAAACAGATGCTGACATATGCGACGAGGCGACGAGCAAGTAGTCGTCTCTTATGTATGAATTTAAGAAGATTTGTATATTTGTGATATATTTGTATATATACGTAACTTATGTCCAATACAAATGAAGTTGAAGCAGGTCAATGATAAAGAGGAAGCTAATATGATATAGTACAATAAAAATGATGTCATGTTTGTTCTAGCAATCATTGATCTGGAGGAGAGAAAAACAGGAATAAAAAATATCAATATGTGTAATACAATGTAATGGCTGTCTTTTACGCTATTACAAAACTGTCGTTCCAGTACATTGCTTACAACACAGACAGTCAAAATGAATTCCTACATCTACATAACGTGTTATACGTCGACATTGTCAGACGTTGGAGGATACAAACCAACATAAACTTGGTAACTCTTGGTAACCCATTCTTTTATCTGGGAACCATACGCCGCTGAACATGGAATGGTATTAATCTGAAAATACCGCATTGAAGGTTCCATGTCCACCGCCATATGCACACCATCGTTTGGGATGGTCAAAATTGTACTGTTTATTGGTGTAAATATTGAATTGCGCTTAACCCGGGGCTAGGCGGCGTGGGCAATAATATGCACATCCATTACTGTCCATGAACAGGCTCAATCAAACCGAGCCTGCAATATTTTCATATTTGTCGTGTTTGATGGCTTTCAAACTTCTCTTTTCATCTATTTCTATCTGGTCACCTTGGTTATATGTATATGCATTGCTTACTCTGTTATATATACACTTATGTACTTAACACAACTTATTTTCAATAATAGGCAATTACCTGTTACACATTCAGCATTAATTCCGATTACTCGCGTAGCAAAAAAGATGCAGTGCCACAAATAACAACCACCTCAAACTCAAAAGTCACAGAACCTAGCATATCAAATAAAGAAAGAAAGAAAAATGTCACCCGAACATAAAATAGTATATATTACATATATTCCAATTAAACGTTATCAACCATGTGAATAGAAACTATTGCAAAAATTTAAAACAAAAAGATGTATTTCGAAACGTTGATTCACTATTTAATTTGCATTTAGATGCCAAAGTGTTTTCATGCTTTTGACAAAATGGATCTTAATAAAAATTGGCAAACATAAATGCTATTAACGTATTTACATAGGTTAAGATCAGTGAAAATAGCTAGACCTAATTGTTTTTTCTTTACTGTTCTAACTTGTCGGACATTAAACCGAGTATTAATTACATGATAAGTACTTTTCAATTTCGTTGCATACTTCACGGATAATAAGAACAGTTCCGAAGATAAAACAATACACATTTTAATAAAGCTTTGTATCAGTTTTGTAAAATACTCTACTACGTATATCTTGAGATGTTTGTTTCGTTTTGCTTAAAATATGTTGGCATATAAATAATCTTACCTGCATTGTAAATAATACGCCCCAAATACAAATTTTTAAGTATTTTTGTGTCAAACCACGGGATCATCTTCAAGGGGAATATAAATTTATCATTACGATTTTATTTAATAGTATGTATTCTTTCCAAAAGCGAAATAAAATTTAGACGTTTAATGTTCTACAAGCTGATATTCGACTTCATAGAATGGATACCGTAACGGGGTGAAGAATTACCGTTTTTAATTCACTTTTTACTTAGATTATCTCATGTTGGCCCAGCAATTCACGTATGGGCTCAGCATCTCTAGTATTGGCAAGATTAGTCTTCATTTGAAATTGATGTTTTTATTTTGTTTATTAATAAATTGTCATTGAACGAGCTAATATGGCTACCCTAGGCCTAATAATAAGGACAACTGTCATATACCCCACTCATTTTGCATTCATTAATACATTTCACAGAATTAAAAGGAAAGAATTTGTGTCAGTGTTGATTATTTTCTTATTACCCCGAGGTGAGGCATAAAGTAATCGCACTGTCCGTCCGTCCGGGTACACCAACAGGCACTTGTTTGACACCCAAAAAAGTGCCTAATCAACACACATTTTTATTCATTACGTTGCGTCCTATTGGGTCCTTTTGTTGCTTGTTGGGTAGCTTTAACAGAAGAAATACCCAACAAATGTCAATCTGTGGAAATGTCCGTTAGTCATTAAGTCAGTCCGATAAAATCTTGTCCTTGCTTCATCTCCAGAACCGCATTGGGAATTTCATTGAAACTAATCACTTTTCAGTGACAGCTCTCATTTATAAAAACGAGAACGTATTTAATATTTGTAACAATTTTAGAATTGCTTGAACTAGAGCTCTATGGTACATGTTCACATGTGCACATATTATTCATTAACAGTGCAGTATGTGAGCAAAACAAACTTACCTATCCTGGCACCCAGCTATATGGTCCTTGTATAGCACTATTTTACTAATTTCATCATTTTTACATGTACGTACGTTGTTTTTCTGATATATGTTTGTCAAATTATCTATGAGCTGAGAGCTAATTGAAGCTTAAGGTTGCCTGTCAGATTTTTTTTATATCATTTTGATAACCAAACGAAACCTTAGCATTAATAGTAAAACTCCGTCCTAATTTAAGGACCACTTTGAAAGATTACACGTATTGATAATTTATCCATTGAAGTACAAGTATACATGGGTGATTATGGTACATGCAGATTAAAGTAAATCGTGCGATACTGCATGGGTAAATAGGGGATTTTCATTTTGTTATGTTCACCCTGCGATATGGAGTGTTTCTTACCATTCTTTAAAACAGTCAGTTTTGAAGTGTTAATAGTTACGAGCAGGAAGAGGTCTTCTGAGGAAAACAACGGACCGTAATTACAATTATATTGTTAATATGGATAAACATGGGTGGTGCGAATCCGCTAAACGTTGAATGCAAACTTCCGTGTGGCGTCTGAGTTCAAATCTGTGAACATAAATGGGACAATCTCCAACGACGGATAAATTAGTGCGCGGCCAGCTCAACCACAGACCCGGTAGGACCTCGAACACGCGCTTATTTGGGAGTTGGCAAGAATTCCACGCCCTGCAATCAGAAAACTGATTCGCAGCTGCAATTCCATTTGAAAGGCTGTGTTTGACGCTAGAGGTAGTGATAAGCGATATTCACTCTACTTAGTGTGCGAATTTTAATATGTAACATTGCTGTTTGTAAACTTTCATTACCCACCCACCAATATGCAAACGGTCAAATTTCAGTAGTCACCACACCTTTGATATCACATGTGTTCACCATTGTTATTCATTATTACATCATTACGTACTGTTACAATTGTTGACTACAATTATTATGCAAGTCGCATAATAACTTGTTTTGTTTGTAAAAAATAGATTGATGAAACTATAGCCCTTTAATTTTGGGGTCCTTAAACTATTTTGAGGGATATATATAGATAATGTTTTGTTTTTTTTTCGTTATGAACACTTACTTAAGCTATTTTTACTAAAACTTTACCCAATGCCAATGGTACCACGTGTGGTCATCTGTGGCTTGAATTACTCGCATATAAGGGCTGAGATAGGGCAAATTTTATGGAAGCCGTACTGACTACAAATGTTCTTCCGTTTTGTATCATGCGCACACAATCGCTAACATTTTTGGCAACCAATGCACCAACTGTAGTATGAAAAGGCCCATTTTCCTGCGTAAAGCGCATACCCTTGTCTTTAATTAGGTGTGGTATACACATCTTATTATCTGTCGAAATTTAGATTTCGAAAATATATGGAAGCAGCTGTCTGTATTTTCATTAAAACCCCTACCTGCGTCAAGACAGAACCTTTAAACAACGCATGCTTTTTACAGCACAGATACACGCTCAGATGTTTTTTAACTGTTGTTTGTTTTCTTCCCGTAAATATGTAGACTCCAATTCACTCATACTATATTATAATCCCTAAATGATCTTCAATTATCGTTATTTAAATGTTGTTGTTGTTGTTGTTTTTATTTTGATTAACTTCACTACCGTTGAGTGAAAACAAAACATCGAAAAAATTATACCATTTATTGTAGAACAGAACAGGACAGAACATAACATATAATTTATCTTCGTCCAGTTAAACAACGTATTTATAAGCATGAATTATATAATAAATTTATACTAACAGGTTCCAGCGATGATGAGATCACGTACAGTATATAAAAGAAGTTCAAATTTTCGTATCGTGCTCTAAGTAATGTAATACAAAAGGGAACCAGTTTTCGTAAGGGGGGGGGGGGTTTGGTGTATTTACCACATTTTTTAATCTATCATTGCAATGTCGTATGAGAAAAAAAAACACAAAACCAACAACAAAATTATTTGATTCTGACTCTAATTCAGATCAGGGGAGCAATAACAAAAACCGCTCTTGATCCGCTCCTGTGAGTATTTGTACATGTAGCTTATAAATACATCGCGTCAGATGAGTCAACCTATTAATTTAGAGTAGAGCTTTTAATGTGACATTGTGACAGCCGTAAACATTAGAATAGAAAAAAGGAAAATTTAGATGACGTCCGATTATAAATTCACTAATCACTATGGCGATCATAACTTATAAAAGACACCAAATCAAAAACAAACAAAAAACAACAAAAATATATTGGTTGGATCGTTTGTAAAACAGAAAAATGTTCGACTGCTCTCCAGCATGATAAGACCTTAGTTAAAAAGAAGTATCGCAAATGTACAAACGATCTCCTGGTATAAGGTCGCCTATATCAATCAAGAAATTCAGTTGAACCTTCCTTAGCAGCCACCTCCATTCAGCGACCTGTCATAAGTAGCAAGTTTGAATATATCCTAAGCTGACATTTTGTTCAATTATCTGTCTTCAACAGCCACCATTGTTAAGCCGCAACTTTGTGTCATTCCCTTTGGTAGATGCTAAATACAGGTTTAACTGCATGCATGAAACACCTTTCCGTAACACGCTTTTCCAGCCAGTTGACCACAGTTGGTGTCTGTTCGGTTAAATATTCTGTCGTTTAATTACGTAGAAAGCCGCTTGAAATGTTTTGCTCAATTTCTTTTTTTAAACTGTACGTACACCAGGAATTATAAATTGAAAGTATGCGTTCCAATTATCAGTCTGAATTCGTGAAAGCATTCTAAATATCATTTTTGTTATGCTAGGTCCCATGCGTCATTAATTAGACTTATTTTGTCGTCTGCTTAGCCAAAGTTGGCTTTGGGTTAGAAAAAAAAACTTAAATAATTTCGAAAACAATATGCACGCATAAATTCCTTTTAATTAATAAAAATCTTTTCTTAACCGAACTTAATTTGATTAAAAACTATTTACTTAGTCTAAATTATCAGACCTGCAATCGAGCCTGTAAAAAGTCTCCCCGTACATTCAATCAGTGCTGTTATCAGTAACGTCCTTTGAAGGTCGTTGAGCACGATACTTATGTACTCAGTTAATAGTACTTCTAAAATTACTTTTGTTTTAATATTTCGGCCAGTTTAAAGATAGGTGGTTTTAATATCCCAGCCAATAAGGTTTTGGATATTGTCCTATCACCCCCAAGGATATACTTCCTGCTTTTTAAATTTTGTTTGGCGTTGTCTGTGATATGCAGGCTTTATATTGTAAGATCCCCTGTCAAAATTCTATTCTGTTTAGTTCCATCCATTGTTTTCTCGTTTAGGGCAACCCCATTCTTTATCTGGGGACCATTCGCCGCTGAACATGGAATGGTATTTATCTGAAAATACCTCATTGAAGGTTCCATGTTCACCGTCATATGCATACCATCCTTTGGAATGGATCGAAATTGTACTTTTTATTGGTGTAAATATTGAGTTGCGCTCATCCCGGGGCTAGGCGGCGTGGGCAGTGATATGCATTCCCATTACTGCCCATGAACAGGCTCAATCAAACCGAGCCTGCAGTATTTTCATATTTGTCATGTTCGGTGGCTTTTAATCTATTTTTTTTATGGTGACAGCTCCTAACCTCAGTAAATAGAAAAAAAGCTTCGAAATGAATTTTCTTTTGCCCATGGGACAGTCACGTAAGGTGCGAAACATTATAACGGATTGATCCGATTTTGGAAAAGTGGCTGAAGGTCATAAAACTGAGATTGTAAACCAGTCTAAAATCTCAAGCATCTGATTGACTGGTCGCCATTTTAGCCAATCAAATGCTTGAGATTTAAGAATGGTTTCGTTGCTCAGTTTTATAATATTGGGCAAGTATCTTGAATCGAGAATGTTGAAATTAAATTTTACACATTTAGATGTTAATTATGATTCTTAAATAGTAGACGGGTCTACATTATACCGGTCATTTCAGTTTTTGTTATTTTTGTAAAGGACAGTATTTGTTGGTTTTTTTCTAAAGCAATTTTGTTAATTGCCTATCCAGTAAAGCGAGTATTGGCCAAATGTGGTCGTCCGAGTGCAAAACACAACGTCAACAATGTCGGTCTTGTGAAGGAAATCATAATATTGTTAGAAGGACCACGACAAGTGATATGACAGTTTATGTGTTGATACGATATGACAAGTCATTCTATGTGCAAATATTGCAACAATAGCTAAGTAGGCATTAACGCTGCACGCACTTGGGTAGGCAGTACCTAGAAAAATTAGAACGTTGACGTCACGAGAGCTGCTTGGTCGCGTGTATAAAGTATAGGAAAATACAGATCAGGCCTGCCAAAACTTCTTCATTAAAAATCCGCAGATTTTGTCTAAAAATGTCAATGATGATGATGGCGACGACGATGATGTTGTTGTTGTTGTTGTTGTTGTTGTTTTAATATCTTGTTGTTGCTGTTCACTATGACTGTGACTGAACAAAATGATGATGGTGATGGTGATGGTGATGGTGGTGGTGGTGGTGATGATGATGATGATGATGATGATGATGATGATGATGATGATATTTTTCTCATATTCTTCTTTATAATTATATTCTTCAAAGAATTGTATAAATGAATTTTGCCGATTTTGTTAGAAATGGTTAAAGATCCATGGCAAAGTTAATATCAGTTATGTTTTTTAAATGAAACAATATAAATGGAATCAAATAATGTAACTTGTTTTAAAAATGACCTTTTTTCATTCTGTTTTTTACTGTTAAGACCTGCTTTTGACAATATTAGAATGAACATGCAATGAAAATACATAAAGGCAGGTGTAACATCGGGGCCCTTGTTTAGTTTATGACACGCGGTTATTGTATAGTTGTGCCAGAGGCAATTAGACTGCATGTCACTGACCATGTCCTCGTTATCTCGTATTAAACAGGAAATGTGCGACTAAAGTAGAATAACTGTTCTATTCATTGCACAACTTTTAAATAAGGTTTAATTAATCTATATTTTTGCAATTTCATAGAAATCCGGAGATTTTGACTATAAATCCGGAGATCCGGAGAAGTAACTTAAAATCCGGAGATTCCGGATAAAATCCGGAGATTTGGCAGGCCTGACAGATTATTTGTAAACTACTGTTTATTTCATGTTTTAAACATGCAGTGATATGCATGCTCACTCAGTTTTTCATTTAATCGCCAAATGTCTAAATCACAGGGGGTAGACCAACATATGTATTTCAAAGTGGGCTCCGCCTAAAATAATATGTTGTACTTCCGGGATTCCATATGTTAGTCGAAAATCGACGATAAAACGGTAGGTGACTTTGTTTTTTTTCGATCAAAGTTAATATTTCAATGCAGGATTTTGAAAAAATCTCAATGCTATTCGCCGTGGTATACATTTCGGAGTCTGAAGATGCAAAGATTTGTTTTGTACCTGGAATATTCGTGTAAAAATCGTTTTTCTAGTGCTGACCTAAATCTGTCAACATTGTCTCCATCTGTCGTTTTTCGCTAGATTTTGGTTATAACGATAAGATACTTGTACAATTTTGTCATATAATAAAAATTTACAATTAGGAGGACCCTAATGGACAGTTTGTTTTGGTCACAAAGACGAGAAATCACCAGATATAAACAAATTCAAATTGGGCTCCATATGTTGTCGTGGATTCCATATGTTGTATTTTTTCATGAAATCTTATGGAGATATTGTTGACGCGAAGTCGTCTCTTAGTTAACAATAAATGGATATTCATAGGTACTATAGAGTAGCTGAATGTATTTAAGACGGAGCTGTTTGATAATCATGAATATCTTGCCAGGGTTTATTATTTACTAAGGACAATCGTGGGTGTAAGTAGTCATAGATCCTACTCCTATTTATATGTTAAATAATTCACAAAATGGTTGCATGTCACTTAAAAGAGAGTGGGGTTTCGGGAGAATGATACGAGCATTCTATATATATCGTAAAGTCCGCCAGAGTTTTACTTCCTTGCGGTATAAAAATACGCCTTTAAACTACATCTGACTTTCCATTGTTAAGCAGTCCTGTGTAAACAAATCTTGCCATTATAATGAAGATCTGTGATTACTGTAATTTTCAGGAATCATTTCTTCGACACCGAAGACAGGCTTAGAGGCAGGAGGTCAAAGGAGAAGCCCGTTACTTTCTCCGTATTCAACCAGCCTTTGAAAGGAGACTAGCCAATCAGATCTCGTTATTCGTATAAAGTCAATGAAGCTAAAGTTTTAACCCCCAAGCGTGTTGGACTTGAATTTCAGAGTGACTAACCCATGCATATTTTCAAATGTTTGCTGTGACTACTATGTACTTGTGTATTCTATTATACATTTTGTACCACAGTTGAGTCAATTTATCTGTATGCCTATTCCTTGCAATACATTATAGAGTATAATTTGAAGTGTATTAGGTCTTAAGATGTTTTGATTTCTCTTTAGGTTATAATAATATATAATTTTAAGCTTATTTTTTGTTCGCTAAAGATCAGTTCATACATGTATGTTTGCTATACAGTTCAGGTCTTTTACTGAAAGTACTAAGGATGGAATTCACACGTTATTTTGTATTGGTACACTTGTGTCTTTTAGGTTTGTAATGGGAATTTCTATTATCTGTTTAATTACACTATTATTGTGCAGTATTAGTCCTTGCTTGTTTTTTGTTTGTTTGTTTGTTATTTGTGTTTATCGCCCGTTTTTAACAGTATTTCAGTCATACACAGGCGGACAGTTAACCATCTTTCATGGATAGTACCATTACTAAACACCATCCCCCCTAAGAAATTGCCTCCTTTCTCAATTTCAAGATTTTTCAACACCAGAATTCGACCCCACGATCTGATTGGCTGGTCTCCTTTCAAAGGCTGGTTGAATCCGGAGAAAGTTCTCCTTTGACCTCCTGCCCCTAAGCCTGTATTCGGTGTCGAAGAAATGATTCCTGAAAATTACAATAATAACAGATCTTCATTATAATGGCAAGATTCGTTTACACTTGACTGCTAAAAATGGAAAGTCAGATGTAGTTTAAAGGCGTATTTTTATACCGCAAGGGAGTAAAACTCAGATAGTGGACTTTACGATATATATATATAGAATGCTCGTATCATTCTCCCGAAACCCCACTCTCTTTAAGTGACATGCAACCATTTTGTGAATAATTTAATATATAAATAGGAGTAGGATCTATGACTACTTACACCCACGATTGTCCTTAGTAAATAATAAACCATGGCAAGATAATCATAATTATCGAACAGCTCCGTCTTAAATACATTCAGCTACTCTATAGTACTCGTGAATATCTATTTATTGTTAACTAAGAGACGACTTCGCGTCAACAATATCTCCATAAGATTTCATATGAAAAAATACAACATATGGAATCCACGACAACATATGGAGCCCAATTTAAATGTGTTTATATCTGGTGATTTCTCGTCTTTGTGACCAAAACAAACTTTCCGTTAGGGTCCTCCTAATTGTAAATTTTCATTATATGACAAAATTGTACCAGTATCTTATCGGTATAACCAAAATCTAGCGAAAAACGACAGATGGAGACAATGTTGACATACTTAGGTCAGCACTAGAAAAACGATTTCTACACGAATATTCCAGGTACAAAACTAAACTTTGCCTCTTCAGACTCCGAAATGTATACCACGGCGAATAGCATTGAGATTTTTTCAAAATTCTGCACTGAAATATTAACTTTGATCGAAAAAAAACAAAGTCACCTACCGTTTTATCGTCGATTTTCGACTAACATATGGAATCCCGGAAGTACAACATATTATTTTAGGCGGAGCCCATTTTGAAATACATATGTTGGTCTACCCCCTGTGTATAAATAACTGAAAAATATTTTATTTGCCAATATCTGCTATAAGGTCATGCTCGGTTATATGAAGAAATATAAATAGTGTATCACGTGACTGTCTAGTTATCCATATTCAGTTATAGAACGCCTATTTGTTAATGTTAACATGCATAGATCCTTAGAAATCTAAAAGTATTTATTTTTATTGTTTATCAAACATCGGAATGAAATCATGAGTATTCTGATAGTGTCTGGTTTACATTTTCGGTTTACCTCTAAATTTAATGTTTGAAATTTTAAAAACTTTTCATGGAAAGATTGGTTTATTAGTTGCGCTCATGATCAAGCTAGAATCAAAACATCACAGAAAGGTGCAGTGACTCTATAAATTCTAAAGGTCATTTCTTTTCATATGTCATGTACGTAAAATCTATTTTAGTTATTTAATACAAAATATTTTTCCTCAGTCTTTCAAATAAATTCCGGTTCGAATTGTTACAAGCTTCTTAACACTAAAATACATAAATATGTCATCATGTACATTTAGATGTTTTATAGACACGGTAATGGTGCGTTGTAAATATATAATAAAATATGTAAAAGTGAGAGAGTGAAAGACAAATCAAAATTTATTTTTATTATAAATGTGTTTTATGTTTATTATGTTTATTTGTCCATAAGTGCAATAAATGTACTATTTGTGAATATGCAAGTCGACTTTGTAATATTTGTCTCATTGAGATATCGAAAGCTTGATATTACACACCCCCCTCCCCCCTTTTCACAGGATAGATTACAATGTAAGTATAGCCAACACGTATTTACACATTCGCACCTCGGTGTAGACGCCGCTTAACGAAGGATGGTGGTCTATTTTCAAATCTGTGAATGTAACATCACGTCGGTCGTCGGCGGCGTCCTCAATTCGTTAACGACGTATATAAGTTTATTTTCACATCCATAAAGGCAACACCTTGTCGTCGGCGGCAACTGCGATAACGACGTTTATTAGTGGCCAAGTTAGTGACAGATGGAAATATTTATAATGTCATCTCTTAACATACACATTATTGCTGACACCCACAACTTACGTAACGCTGAATAACAAGAAATTTAACTCCCACTATATATCAACTCTGTGGTTGTCCTCAACATGATCAACTGTTAACAATACATGGTTAGGTCCGAAAGTGTTGCACACTACCACTGGGGGCTAACGCGTGTGACGACAAGTGCTGCGCAACGACAGTGCATGTACGTTGCACATCGAAAGATTGTTTACATTACGACGACATTTATCACGTGCTTGTTTCATTTTCGTGTATTTTGGACTAATTTTACTTCCAATGGAGATCCCGTAATGATGGTAAATGTTATTTAATATAAACTGACACTCTTGATGTTATTCATAGTGCTTTAGTTTAGATAATGTCATAAAACTAGTTTATTTTTAGGTTTCCTGCACAAAGTCATCTACATATTAACTTCTCAAAGATAATACTAATGATAATGTATAAAAATTCTAATTTAGTGTATAAATGATGTGATATGATAATTATAGGCTTATTGCTTCTGTGTTTCTGATTAAAAACCACCAGTAAATAATTGGAATGTGAATCAATGTGCCGATATAGCTGTAAACCGGTTTTAATACTGTAACCGGTTTGTCTTCGGAATTGCTTGTCCATCAATTACAAGATATAATCAACACAAAAGGAAACGCACATTTTTAATAAACGCCTGTAAGTTTCATCAAAGAAATGAATTGCAACTGTACAATTTTGATAATGTTTTTTAAGCAAAATTTTGGTCAGTCTGGCAACATCTTACAATACACAAGCTTATATGTTCAAATAATACCGAAGCTTTTCCGGAAGTAAAGAAAACCTCCTTATTGCATACTTCGTGTCTACCGTTGCTTTTCTCATTAATTTAATCACATAACATATCATAACTTATTGGCATTAACATAACATACATGTGTAAATAATAACGTGTGTATATGATAATGCATGTAAAAAGGGAGACATGTTAATTATCATCAGTCAGTAGTTTTCCTGAAGAACAAATACTTATATAGACAAGTGCATAGGGTATGCAATATTATGGAGTAGTTGTGGTTTCATTGTAGAGTATCGTACTTTTTGTTCATATGAGAACCTGTTGGTGCAAGCGTGTGGTTGGTGCACCATAGAGCATGGTTTAAACCTATTAATAAACCATTTAACAATACATCGAGATATCTTGACGATTTGTAAATACAGATCAGGTGTGAGGTTGGTGCGCCCTAGAACTTGGTTTAAACGCAAAATTGCACATTGTTTCTCCACTGACTGTTCCAAGGTGGTATCCACTCAGGTTCTCTTTTTCGTTTATTGTTAAGATGTTGCTTTTTATTTGATTATTTTAAAAACCCATTATTATTTTAATCTCTACTTGTTAGCTGCTTTGGGAGTATGTGTTTTCTGGGTGTTGCAATCCCTAATATACATATTTCACCTTTATTACACATCTTTTTATGGCATTATACATACTCTTAGCGCATTAACGCATTTCGAACTGCCATTTTCACGAAATAAAGACAACTTGTACTTGTTTTGTGATATGAGAACCTGTTGGGGCAAGTGTGAGGTTGGTGCACCCTAGAACCTGGTTTAAACCCGCAGTGGCAATTTGATTTGCCACTGACAGTTCCAAGGCGGTAACCCCTCGGTTTCTCATTTTTGTTTATTGTTAGTGGTGTCTTTTTTTAAAACTGATCATTTTATTAACCATGCTCTCTCCCTCTCTCTTCTTCTTGACTGTGTGGGGAGGCTGTTTTTTTCTGAATGTGGCGATCCCTTCACCTTTTTTTTTCTGAAATACATACGGTATGTCCATGGTAGATTTCCTTTGTTTTTGAAAACCCTGCTGTTTTTTAAATGGATATGTGTCTGCTTTTACAACCAAGCCGTAGAATGGCACGCTGGATACCCCTTTTTAGTGTCTCGTCCATCTATTTAGAAAATCTATCATAGTAAATTCAGGTTTGCCAATTAAAGCTGAAACTTGGTACACTTCTGTTAAGAAAAACTAAGATACTGAGCGAAATATTTGTTATCAAAATGACAGGATAACTAGGAGGCGTAGACAGAAATTTGCATTTCTATTACTGCCTATAAACAGGCTCAATCAAACCGAGCCTGCAATATTTTCATATTTGTATTGTTCGGTGGCTTTCAAATTTCCCTTTTAATATATTACGATAGACTTTGTTTAACCAATAATTCATCATGGAATTGCTTAAATGTGAAGTTGTTAGTTAAACTAAATACAAAAATATCTATATCAAATTTCATTCAGCTACAATGTATATTTTCTTTTAGTGTATGGTAAAAATTAAACAGTAAAAGTTATGGGGATTTGTTATATTTTCTTCCTTGTGTAATCAATCTCAGTTTTATGAAATTTATACCCGCAAAAACATAATCATTATATCGTTTTGTAGAAACCAAATATCAACGTTGTCATGGTTTTATATTTTTTGTCTGTATTGCAATATCGCGAAATGATACAGGCAAAAAGAAGCATAGGTACATATTTATATTACGAATTTTGTAAATTTTAGTTCAGACTACAAGAATAAGAATACCGGAAAAGAAAGATCAGAAAAGTCTTAAAATTATATGATAGTATTCATCACAACTATTAATTTTAAATTTTAATTTTTAATACAAATTAATACAAATGTCCAATGCAGGTTACTATTGCATGTTTTATTGCTAAATGCGGGATAAAGTTTCTCTAGGTAGCGCTGTACTGTTAAACGTCGCATAAACCTACACCGTACCCGTATATTTCACAAGGAACAAAATAAAACTTCCACTAATCCAAGAAAGCGGAAGTTAATGTTAAAAACAAAGTTTTACAACAAGATAAAGGAAGTTTTGTAAAATTTTAGTGAAATAAGGATTACTTTTCAAAATCGTAATTATTTTCTACAACAATGGCTAAGCCGCCTCTGTGCCCGCCAGAGTTCACGTTCACCCCGCTTCGAGCTCTGCGTATGACTTCACGTCGGAAGTTGGCTGGGTTTCTCGACCTTGACGGTTCCTTGGTACTCTGTGGAGACCGCGATGTTGTGAACGACTGGAGCGGACTGGCTGAGCTTGTCGGGTTCAACTACCAGGAAATCATGAGTATGAAGCGACAGAATAGTCCGACGATGGAGCTTCTGGACAAATGGGTTAGAAGTGCGTATGTCGGCAAACTCTGGGGCTTCCTGTATATGATGGAACGAGAAGACATCCTGATAGACTGTCGCAATTCCATAGTCAACGACTGTAGACACTTTGCGGAGCAAGAGCAGATTGTGCACGACGTAAACAATATCGCGATAGACCAAGACCCAACAGTTTCAACCTCAGAAATGTTTGTGGACGAAACAAAAACTGCCAGCATCGAAGATATTCGAACCGGTAAAAGGACAATGTATGATGCTTTTATCTGTTACACACCTGAAGATGAGGATGACCTGAAGTTCGTACGACATGAAATCATTGAAGAACTTGAGGGAAAGCGAAACCTTAAGTTATTCATCCCAGGTCGAGATGACATACCAGGCTCTGCCGAGCATACCCTCACTGCTTACTTGATTGAAGTCAGATGCCGCCGGATTGTGATTTTGATGTCCAAGAAGTTCTTGCAGAGTCAAGCCTGCGACTTCCAAGTGAAGTTTGCGCATGCGCTTTCACCAGGAGCACGAAGCAAAAAATTGATTCCAATTTTAAGGGAAAAGAATATCCAAATACCAAGGATTCTTCGCTTTTTGGCAGTCTGTGATTTCACAAAGTCTGATATGAGAAACTGGGTATGGGATCGTCTTCATGCAGCGATTATTGCCCCTGTTGGACCCGTAACCTACTTCGAGCCGGAAGACCCATATAATCCTTTTAAAAGTGAAGAATGTGCAAGCTTGAAAGATATACGGTTTCCAGACCATCGACGATTATGTGACAATTCTGAAACTGATTTAATTTACGAACGCAACCCAGTAGAAAGAGAAGTGACCACGAGCGAGTGGAACCAGCCAACTTCAGGTTTGTCACTTGAAACCAGCAGCGGAACCAATACATCCTTTAATTTTCCTTCAAGGTCGCCACCCCCTGTTCTGGAAAGTCCAAGAACATGAAAGGCAGGTCAGGTTTTAGTAGAAGTCCCAAATAATTCAAAAGTGTAGAACTGCTGTGAGGAAAAAACATTTCTTGTCATGTTCAGTGGGTGTTTTGCCTCTTTATGTGAAATCTTAAAATACTTGGATCTGCTTCTCCAACGCTGGACTTTTACACTGAAAACTGGAAGTTGCACTAATACTAAATAAATATAATTTTTGTATGTTTTATGAAACGAACATTTTGCGATGTAGTTTTCTAAACAACGCGGTGTTTATATCGGATTTATGTGAACAGGTAGCTACCACACCATACAGGTACCGCACCACTCTTCGACTACTAAGAACGCTTTCTGTTAACCCAAGCTCAATTCCAGTGACTGATGTACTTTTAAGCCATATTTGGTGGTTGCTGTCTAGTAATCTCCTACACAGATCCGTACCGTTCCGTACTCACACTAACACAAAACGATGATGCATTTTTGCACAAAAAATGATGGGCTAAATGTATTTCTCACAAACACTCTTTACCTCTTACTTTTATGTGGATTTCAGTATTGTATTGTTAATCTTAAATCAACTGTATCTGTTACAAAAATACAAAAACAATTCACACTAAAGTCCGATGCGCTACCACTGAGACACGGGACCTTGTATTTTATTTTAACTATCTATAATCTTATGTGTACTTTTGCTGTTCGTCTCGGATGGCAAAACAAAACTTAAAAAACTGTTGATGGTTTTTAAGACTCTTTGAAGACCAGTTGATTCATCTCATTTTTTAAAAAAAAGAATTTTGGGTCAAATAAAAGCCAGTTCCTAATGAGGAATGCCGGGCCCCAAAGCATATTTACACTTTGCTGTTTTGTTGTACAATAGATATTCAACAGAAAATATATGAAATGCATTTAAATCTTAATTCAATGGGACTGTTTTGAAAGCAACAAAATAATTTAAAACCATGAACAAGTATTTAGCTTTGTTTTTGAGACAACGTGTTGAGCAGTTTTTGTCAGTAGAGAATAATGTTTGTTTTCATCACAAAGTGACACAGTTGTTTACTGCTGCTGTTGTGTGTTATTTGAAAAAAATGTGTTTGAGAAACAAGGACATGCATTAAATGCAATTGAATCGGTTGTATTTACTACTTCAGACAGATCGTGAACTTTCAGGGAACCCCTAGATTTAGTGCATATTGTTATTGTATATTTGGAACAGTCATAGTTGATTTAAGATTAACAATACAATACTGAAATCCACATAAAAGTAGGAGCCTAGGAGATATGGTCTTTTAAATACATGATAGATAAATACAGTAAGCCCAGCATTTTTGTGCAAAAATGCACCAAAAAGCCTAGTTTTGTCTCGACACATGACGTATAAAATTGTGTGTTAGTGGGAATACGGAACGGTACGTCTCTTTGTAGGCGATTACTAGACAGCTGGCACCAAATAAGCCTAAAGGTACATCAGCCACAAGAATTGAGCTTAAACCTTAACTTTTTGGCGATAGAACGTTTTCTCATGAACATATTTTTTCGGAAAATTAAAACAATCTATTTTGGACATATTTTGGCGTAAACATGCTCCATTGGGACATATGTCTTAAAAGATATTGAAAACACAACGGATTTTCGCGAGGGACAATAAAAATCCACAACAAACCTTGCAAGGTTTTGTTTCAATAACTTGTTTTGTTAGGACAGCTAGGAAGCTCAAATAAAAACCGAGTCAAGCGTAAACATCGTAGATCCGAATGGGATATGTCAATAAAGGAAATATTTGAATGTAATGTGAATACCGTGTTAAAATATCCGCACAAGTATAAAAATTTCACGATTTTATCCGCCATTTTTGTAAGCAGCCACCAAATTCCTCGCTTAAAGTACGGTAGCCACCATTAAGGATGTACCCCTTGTTTATTAGTCACAGTATTACCGAAAAGGATCCGGTGTCTAAAATAAAGACTATTCCTACCAAACACCATTGATTTTTGTCTTATTTGATTATCAAAAAGACACATTGATAATGAATATCCGAACTGTCCGAATATAATATCTACCGCTAAACTTCTCAATAATTTCTCTCCAAAATCTTGTTGTTTTACTGTTGGACGTTCATAGTGCAAGTTCAAGTCATGGGACAACTCATTGTTATGAAAAATCGCTCGTCAATCATTGCATTCAAAACACATATTTGCAAAACCTTTTCATACACGGAAAAGAGAAATTTTTTGTGACCACCGTCTGACGGTGTGTGAAAGCCGAGACTACATGAACTATCTATGCGGTCTCACGTGTAAGATAATTGTCTCTAATTTATTTTTATTTTCAAAAATACTCACACAAATAATGATTACTAGTTGTTTAGTTGAAAGTTGAGAGAGAGAGAGAGAGAGAGAGAGAGAGAGAGAGAGAGAGAGAGAGAGAGAGAGAGAGAGAGAGAGAGAGAGCATGCTTGTTAAAAGTATTTCAATTCAAACAGGACGCCACAATCAATTAACGAAAAAGAGAACCTTTGGGGATACGCCTTGGAACGGTCAGTGGCAAAACAAACTGCCTCTGGGGGTTTAAACCAAGTTCTAGGGTGCACCAACCTTACACTTGCCCCAACAGGTTCTCGTATCACAAAACAAGTACAAGTTGTCTTAGTGAAATAACTACAATCCACCCATAGGCTCAACAATGTTGCATGCAAAAGCACGCACACATATAAAACATAAGAAGCTAATAGCATTGCAAAGTCAAAGGGCGGGTATTCAATGATCTTACCGAGACCAGAGCTCCTGGAGTAAAATCAGCAAGAACACGATGACAGGGATAAAAGAAACGAATCGAGCTTGTAGGTTCTTTAAGAAAAGATTTCCCCATAAACTTTCATAAACTCTTAAACCCTGCCACCGTCGTGCAACCAAAAAGGTAAGCATAATGATTGACTGTAAATGGGTTAATCACCAGGCCTGCAGAGCGATGTAAAATATCATGTTGGTAACCTTTATTTTAAAAATTTACAGATGGTTTTTATGAATAACCGGGAGAAATTAACAATGCCTTTTATCTTTTTAAGTTAGCAAATTAAATCTCCATAAAAAACCGGCTGCGAAATACCTTGTTGCAATAGTGACTTTAAACTGCACCTGTATTTATGAATTAGATCTGAGTATCGGCGATAAAACTTGCAAAATGTTTTCCATAAATTGTGATACCGATAACCCTCTTTTAAAAGTTTTTCTGTAATGCACAGATTATGTTCATTAAAATCATTCACATCGTGCTCTTGAAAAGCGAGCAAGCTGTGAGATATATACCCCGTAAGATGTTGCACGATGAACATCGCTGTCTAAAAACGGAAAATTTACTATATTAAAATTATAATAATCTCTTTTATCATCAGTGACGTAACCATTTTTTATTGGACAGATTTAGATCCAGAAAGTTTGCTTGCTTTTCTAAAGTGTTCGCTTTATTAAGCTGTAGTTCTTTTGGATAAATCTTATTAACCAGTAATGGAAAATGGTTATTATCTATATTTTTAAAATAAATCATCAATGTACCTCGAAGTTTCATTAAAAGCTGTAATAATATCATCTTGATGTTCGGTAGAAAGAGATAACATAAAGTCTCTTTCATAACAGCATAAAAACAGATCAGCAACAAGGGGTGCACAATTAGTACCCATTGTAATGCCTATTAGTTGTTTATAAATAGAGGTACCAAATCTCAAATAAATATTATCCAATAAAAATGTGAGCGCCTGGATATGGTCTTGACAGGTCCATGAAGTATAATTATCATAAGAACCATCTGTAAAGAATGCCCTATATTTATTACAAGAGATAAATGTTTTATTTTCTCTAGCAAAAGTTTTTACAATGAGACTGGTTAGCTTGTCTCTTATTTAATTATGATGGAGAGAAGGATAAAGAGTTAAAAAAACATAAGTAGACAAACAGAACGCCTGAAAACTGATTGATTTAAGCTTCTTCAAAACGTCATTTGAATTTTTTATAGACCAAAATAAATTTTTGCCAGTGGTTTCAAAAACTGTTTTCGCAATACCTAATTATATGTTCTTTTATAGCTGTAAGACAAGATGTTAAGAGCACGGATAATTTTGTTGTTGTACAAGAACTAGAGTTTGCAATAAATCTTGCTTTGTACTGTGTTTTGTGCATTTTAGGCAACTAATACATAATAGAACTACTTTGTCTTGTTTCGACTCAACACTGATTCTAAATTTTGTAATTTGTAGAGTGTGTGCATTAACAATATCACTTTCAGATGAAGAAGTCAGCGTATAAGCATTAGTGCTATTAAGCTCTTCCGTTTGAACATTAATATAGTGTATACGTCACACTATAATTCCATTATTTGCAGCCTTATCAGCAGGTGTTAAAACAAATCTGTTGTGAAAATCTTGAATACCCTTTTTCAAATGACGAAAGTTAAAACGAGGTCGAGGTGGTAATAAAGCTTTGTTTCGTTTATAGAAGGATATACGAGTGTCAATTATTTTGAATATTTTTTCCAGTTTGGAAGAGCATTAGGCTCAGCATGTTCTCGTTTTCACCATTTATTGCAAAAAGAGTTTAAAGACTCTGCAATTTCTGCGCGACA
This sequence comes from Corbicula japonica, assembly GCA_038501625.1. Lineage (NCBI taxonomy): Eukaryota > Metazoa > Mollusca > Bivalvia > Venerida > Cyrenidae > Corbicula > Corbicula japonica. The sequence goes on along the minus strand of JAZAYU010000531.1, from coordinate 94,382 downwards.
GGTATTAAAGTCGATGTCAGATGAAATTCTATATTTCGGACCTTTTAAAATTAAATTGCGGATTCCAAAGTCTTTGATAACATTTAGATCCCCTGTTACGATGTGACCGGCAGGTTGATAGCAAAATTTTGAATTGGAACAGTCTCATGATATTGGTGTATTCTCAACAATCTGTAAATCCGAGGTGATTTTGTTGTAATTGAAAATTGTGTTTCTTATTGGTTTGTTGTATTTATAACAAACGATGGGTGTTTCAGTATTCTTGAAAATAGTTAGGTATAGCCGATTCAACAGTTTTATCTTTAAATATACTTGGAAGGTCAATAAAATCTATACCTTTATTTAAAAATGAAATTTTCAGGAAATATGTTCACACCAATCCTACATATTTCCCACGCAGTATTATTTATTTGACTATGTGGGCATTCTGAAACAGTCACTTTTGATAAACAAAAACATTGCACTTACATTTAGTCGAGTTCTAAACTAACCAAATTCACCAAAAATACCAAAAAGCATATATGGCAACACCCGAATCTATTATTTGTCAGCTAGAGGCCTGTAAGTATTTTGAGTCTGTAGTGAAATAAAAGAAGTCCTGATTGGGATGTGTATGCAAAATTGCATCTTCTGGCATTGGCCGTAGACTCAAACATGTATTATCCTTTAAATGCACCCTCTAACCCTTTATTCTTATATGTGATATGGCTCATATTCCACCGTCTCAGCCTGCCCATCTTTGCAGTCTGATTTATATCTAGCGTTTAAATTCGTCATGTTATATAAGACTAAGGCTGAAGGTTATAAAGCTGAGCATGGAAACCAGTCTCAAATCTCAAGCATCTGATTGGCTGAAATGGCGACTGGTCGCCATTTCAGCCAATCAGATGCTTGAGATTTGAGACTGGTTTCCATGCTCAGCTTTATAACCATGTGCATAAGAAGCGAATAATGTAGATCTAGATCAAACGGCAGTGATCTAGATGTTTACAGCTTGTTGATAAAAGTCGTATCTATGGTGCAAAGAGTTAAGTAGCTGTTGTCGGGTCAGTGGTTTGTGACTATTTTGAGTATACAAGTTAAGTGCATCTATTAAAGTCATATCGTAACGTTACACTTCTCTCGCATATTTACTACAAGCACAGAAATTTAATACTTATTACAAACAAGTATTAATAGTCCCTTACAATTCAGACGTTAAACGTCAGCAACAGGTGTGAATGTTATAAAAGCATTAAAGTTAATTTAATTCTTACTGTCAACAACCATTAAGAATTTATTCATTATTTATTTTTTTATAAAATTTGGACATTAAACGTCAGTAGAAAGAATAAAAGGTAATGTTACATGTATGGGCGAACTTCATTAATGTTTTAATCCAATTAGTTTTGCATTCCGAAAAATTCTATACAAAAATCATTACTGTTGGTATTATGGTTTATCCGAAAATTATAAATGAGGAATTTCAACGTATGTTCCGAGGGCAGAACAAATGTCTTGTCATTCTAAATCCAAGACGTCAGTCAAAACTTATGAGGAATACTGTGTTTTTTTAGGTAGACTGCCCGAGTGTATTGTGAGGTACACTGCGCGATTGTAATGTGCGGTACAATGCGCGAGTATATTGTGAGGTTCACAGCGAGAGTGTATTGTAAGGTACACTGCGCGATTTTAATGTTCGGTACAATGCGCGAGTGTATTGTGGTACACTCCGAGAGTGTATTGTGTATTGTGAGGTTCACTGCGCGATTGTCATGTGCAGTACAATACGCGAGTATATTGTTAGGTACACTAAGCGAGTGTATTGTGAGGTACATATCGTGACTATTGTGAGGTACACATCGTGAGTGTATTGTGAGGTACACTGCGCAAGTGTATTATGAAGTACACCGCGCGAGGTACATTGTGAGGTACACTGCGTAAGTGTATAGTGAGGTACACATCGTGAGTGTATTGTGAGGTACACAGCCCAAGTGTATTGTGAGGTTCGTGCGCTCAGCCAGATGGAAAACAATAGCAGGACCTGAACTGAATAATTCCTGAAGTATAATGTAGTCTGGATATTATACAAATAGAAAAACGTTAATAGTTTTGGGTTGTGTATGGCTGAAAATCACAAAACAGTGAGAGGATCCTAATCTGGTTATCGCGGTAAGTCTCAAAACTGACCAGCCAGAGATCTTGCCCCCTTGACTACAGAACTTAGAAACAGAACAAGAGTTCTAATCTAGTAACTGAATGTTTAAAGTAAGTTTGTCTTTGACTTGTATCGGTTGTCTGTGCTTACATAAGCTTATTTTAAGGAGAGTTCATATTATATACATGACATGTAGAACTTTAATGAAATAGTCAATAATATTGTTTAGGCATTGTCCATATTTTTCACAACTCAGCGTCAAGTTGCCTTGACAACAGTTTTCTTACAACATACAAATATCTTATGAAACTCATAAAACAAGAATGTGGTCGTATGACTGAAATAATCAATAGCTTTTTACTTGTTTTTATTTAATGATAAAAACAATCTTCGATTCCCGGTGTTGTTTTCTCTACCGAAAACTAAAACATTAAAGCAGCACATTCCTATACTATATGTCTACAATTCTTATTCAGTCTATTATTAATATATTTTGTTGAATTTTTACTACAATAAACCTATTTGATCAGTAATTTTCGTACCATTTTCCCGTTTTTCTACATCACCTCCTTTTTTTTACTGTTTTGTTTGTTAACCATGTCATGTGTGAATTTGTTATTTATTATGAATCTCATGTACCTGTATTTAATGGTTTGAGTTAATAAAGTATTGTTCTGTTCTGTTCTAATAAAGTCACTGTATTCACACAAACTTTAACAACAACAAAGAGATCTAAATATCTTTCAAGGCTGTCTTCACAAACCCATTAAAAATAAACTGTTAAACAAAATAATGTGATTCGCTAATTGTTTTTCTAAGAAAAAGGTTTAAGGTATGTCAAAAATAGACGTCACAAAAATGGCCGACAAATGTCAATAGTTGTAAACCAGTTTACAAGTTTTCATTTGAACTATCACTTCTTAAGCAATGAAGATCCATAAAAGCCGAATAATCAGATGAAATGACGAAGTAGGAAGTATTACCCCCGTTTCCATCGTTCAGCTATGATTCTTATTGCTAGACGTCAGATTCATTACTTTGGGCGAAGTATCCTATTAGGTTTTTGACGTGTGAATGGATACAGATTCGGCCCGAATTATGTAAGAAAATTTTATTCTCTAACGTTTAGCCAAGTTCATTAAACATAAGTTAGGGCTTCTGCTCAATTGAGCGATACAATTCACAGAAACCAGCAATAGAGTTGCCGAAACTTGAAAAGCAATGCCAGGGCCCAAGATCATAAACTAAATCAGCAGACCAGTCTCAAGTCTGGCTGAAATGGCAATCAGATGCTTGAGATTTGAGACTGGTCTATAATCTAAGTTTTATTATCTTGGGCCCAGTTGACATCCTAGGACAAGTCTTGAATTCAGAGCAACTTTAGGGCCCAAGATCATAAAACTAAGATTTGAGATCAGTCTCAAATTTCAACGATCTGATTGGCTGAAATGGCGACTGGTCGCCATTTCAGCCAATCAGATGCTTGAGATTTTAGACTGATCTCCAGATTTAGTTTTATGATCTTGGGAACGGGGAAAAACTTATTGGTAAAATTGACCTAACAAAGGCACAGCTTTTGAGTGGCTGTATCTGCAGTCGGAACTTTGCGATCTGTGGAATTTAACAAACCACTCAATTTAACTTATATTCAACAAAATCACAGGACACGAAATAATATACAGTACATTTGAATATATAAGACCAGACACACTTATGTTTGTATAATAATCTTTATTAACGAGAACTTAACAGAGTAAAAACATTACGATATATATAATTTCAAACACCGCTGACAAAATGTCAAGTTTCCCGTGCACAGTGTGGCTGTGCCATCAGAGCAAGTCGTCATGTGACCGGGACTAGGCCTTTCATCAATCACAGGTGTGTGCGAGGCAGGTGCTCAAGGTTATAAAACTGAGCATGGAAACCAGTCTCAAATCTCAAGCATCTGATTGGCTGAAATGGCGACCAGTCGCCATTTCCGCCAATCAGATTCTTGAGATTTGAGACTGGTTTCCAATCTCAGCTTTATAACCTTCAACCAAGGTGTACACAAGTTGTTCTAACTAATAACAATTTGTAACAGACACGTTTGTCTATTGTGTTTTTGTCTTAATGCATAACAAACAAGTTATAGTCCTAAACGCTATCCAGTTCTCAATTGTACGCCACATTAATATATTTAAAGTTTATTACTTTATGTAAAACGTCTTTCAAAACAAAAAATAAAAGCCTGTCTAAAGTTTTGATAAATTCAATATTTAACATCTTAAGCACTTTTGCTTGTACATTTATTAAGTAATTCAAAAGTCCCGGGTCTAAATTTCTATCTGGATGCCGACGAATGATTTGTTCGCAAAATACATCTATGTAAAATGAAATTAGCACTGTGGGCTTAAATTGCATTTTTTATTTTTTTGTTGCTGTAGTTGTTGTTGTTTTAAACATTTACTGCATTGTTAAAGTTCGAACGTTGTTCTTGTTGTTGTGTTGTTTTAAATATCTATAAAAAATTGCACTGTAAACATGGGAACCATTTCTGTTCCTTTTTGAGATACTCCGCACAGTTCATAAATCTTTTAGGGGATTAAACATGAGTTGATGATGACTATGACACCAGCTGCTAGTGCGAGACCGCCAGCAGCGGCGTCAAGACCGAAAGACCAGCTTAGAGCCGAGCTCACCAGGCCGTCGAATCCAACACCGTACACTATCACTGCCGCTATTATACAGCCACCTGCAAAACAAAAGGAAGACAATTATTAGTTGATGACTGTAATTTATTAGCGAGTTATATTCACAAAGCGACCTACACACAGTTTTCAAAGTAATGGTAACCATCTTGACTTTATTAGAATAGACAAAGTTCAAAGGAGCGGCAAGAATAATACTTTAAAATCTTATTCGCACGCCTACGAGAGTTTTTTTTTTCAAAATCTAACATGTCTTTCTTTTGAATGAAGATGTACTATTGGCCTATACATACTTTGGTTCCAAATTACAATCACTGACCTCGTTAAAGGATAAATACAAATTATAGGACGTGTCCACGAACTTAATGATCACACCTCGTACATGTATGTACACTCGGTACAATAAAACCATCATATTCCTAAAACAGTGTGTAATTGAAATAAGGCAATCACACATTTAGCACATATTATTTATTTATCAATGCATTTGTTCACAGCCGAATTTGAAACATTATGAAGTTTGTTTTCAGAACAAAATACACCAAGAACAATAACTGGTACTGAATTACAAAATCAGATGTTAAATAGCAAGTTTGACTACCATTCGCTCTTAAGGCTACACCTTTGCGTCGCATTGACAACGATGTTGACCGTTCTACGCCATATTATTCCATTTCCCAGTCAGTGCTTGTCAAAGCTCAGCAAGATTCTGTGGTGGCTGGAAACGTGCATATATGCGTTTCTATAGATCGTCCCAAGCGAGTTGGTGACAGGTCTGGAGACAAGGATGGCTAGTCTAACACATTGAGGTTGTTTTGTGCTAAGAAATTACATAATGCAATAGCTGTATGTGCCCTGTCCCAACATGATGAAGATTGTAGAGATCTCTTACGATGCTGATGATGTGCATACCGTCGGCTTGGAATCGAACTTATCCAGACCGTGGCATGATCAAGTGTACATAGCAATAAAAATGCGAAACCTTTAATACACAGTTACTGCACGTTCCAAGTGTGGATTTTAAAAAGTCACGTGCCTCATAACTATAACACATTAAAATTTTAGTGTCTTTTAGTGACTTTTAATGCTTTGCTCACAGTTCTGGATGAGTAATTAATGCAGCAACTTTACTTTTGTAAAAATAGAAATTCCTGCAAAAAATACATGACATTAAAATCTTTGCGTTTTAAATGTACTTAAAATCTTTAGACAGCTTCGGAGAATAAGGCTTTCACAACACAACTGACTACTTAAAAGTCGTATTTTTGATGTATGTATTTCTAAATATTTTATTAATAGTTTTTATCTACAACTATCGACTGACTGATTAAGTTGTGAAGGTATTGCAGAATATTATTCGTAGATATTCTTAAAACTTCAATTCCAGTCGCCGCGATACATTTATCTATAATTTAATAGGTTTGCTTGATAAATAAATATTATTTATCACACTGTTTTTGCATGTACTCGTTCCAACGACAACGCAAGTCTTTAAAATTTCTCACACTTTTAGATAAAAAACGTGGAGTTTTTATTTCTAGAAAATCAGATAATTGCTAACGCATGTTTGTTTTCATTTGCCAGTTTATCTGCAGACATCCAGACGCTTTCACAAATAATTAAATTTCAGAACTGAAAATCAAGAAGAGTGTTCATGAAGTAACTAACGTTTGCGTTTGAAATAGATGAACGGGGATCATTAAATCCACAAAACACACAAATATTGCAGGTTGAGTCTGTTCATAAAATGGTTTAATGGTGTTTAATATTAATTAGCAACAAGTTCATGTGTTCAAAGCATCAAGCCTTCAAAGGAGATAATCTTTAGCGACTTTCAACATTCCTCGTATAAGTGTGATTAATAGTTTTGAAACCAATGAAGCAGTCACAAAAAAGAATGAATTTGCAAAACTGATATCTGGATTACGGTATCTTACTTTTGTAAAATTAAGGTTAGAATTCATCTATGTACTTTTCAGACATAACTACTTCCAGACTGTGATTCAAACGAAGTAAACATCGAACTAAGTTTTTGTATGGATATAAGTATTACTACTCTATGGAATCAGAAGACACACAGGTTACCGATTCTAGTTTATTCTATGTAATTCAAAACTAGTACAAGGTCGACTGCTGACTATTAATCAGTCTTTGGTCTTCGACAAAATTGCATGTTGACTAAACATCCCGTTCATGCGGCTGACTATTTATGTGTGACCCATGAACAATTAAATTTTCTATCTAAATGCTTAATTTCCATTTAAAAATATAATTAGTCAAAACTGCGTCGATTGGCTGAGACAAGATTTGAAAATTCGCACAAATTTTTTTACAGTAAATAACTACATGCAATTAGATTGACAATAGTTAAAAATCAAAACTCGCTTGTGTGTTTGTCTTAACTTGTTAATGACAGATATGGAGAAACCCCCTGCAAAACATAATTACTTTTTAAAATTAAATTCTGATTAAGAGTTTTAAATAACGCTATATACATTAGCCCGACAAAACCTACTTGCATCATGCGAACCTATGGCAAGCCAAATATGCTTGAAACAAGAGATGAGCTTTACACGTTGCGTCTGTGCAATTAGGTTTTCTCGTTTTTCGATTCACGGTGCGCATGCGCACTATAAATCGTACAATCTGCACGGTTCTGTACATTTTGTCCATATCCGTACAAAAATCATCGTGACATATCATACAACATTGTAACACTATGGTGTCAGCAAGTTCTGAACAAACCAGTACACGCATTTCACATCCGTACAGGATACCAGTAATCTTAAAAATCAGTACTACAATTCCTCCAACTGGACATGCCTATAATCTTTGTGGAAATTACTTGACATCATATTCTTAAACATTTGCAGTAAATTACAGCTGCAGAAGTTTTAGCTGCAATAAAATTCTTTAAAACTTCGTAGTAGTTATTTTCGGTGCATTTTGGAATTTTTAAATGTTCCGAACTTTAGCATATAGATGTTGACAAATTGATTGCTATTTAACACAGACAATACTACATGGAAAACATAGAATACGTTTTCCTAATGTTTAAACCAATAACTCTAAGACTTATGAAAACCAAACTGAACTATACAACACATGATCTTATTAGTTAATAAATAATGCATTTACTATACATGCTCATAAACATTCTAGTATTAAGCTACAATCATAAGTAGCAAAGCATGCTGTAAATGAGAAGATTTTAGTCAGCCCTCATTATTCAGCACGGCTGGTTTGCAGAAACAAGCAATTTGTCGGAGTTGGATTGAATTCTTATTCATTTATGCAGTCAAACTAGACAAATACATTATTGCAGGTTCGAGGTATGAAAAACGTTGGCTGAGAAACGAAGTGCAAAGTTTTAGAAATAATATGGACGATATGGACAAACAAATGCGTTCGAAGTTTGAGCAACTTGAGAGAAGTGTCTTAAACAATATTTCGCGGAAAACTGAAGAATTGAAGAACTTTGAGATAAGTATTAACTCTACGATTGCAAGTACTGAAAAACAGATTAACGATCAAACACATTCTTTGAGAAACGAAGTGCAAAGTTTTAGAAATAATATGAATGATATGGACAAACAAATGCGTTCGAAGTTTGAGCAACTTGAGAGAAGTGTCTTAAACAATATTTCGCGGAAAACTGAAGAATTGAAGAACTTTGAGATAAGTATTAACTCTACGATTGCAAGTACTGAAAAACAGATTAACGATCAAACACATTCTTTTTTCATTTCCGAATTGGCCAAAGTGAAAACGGACTTTCTTGAAAATTTGCGAAATGTAACGGAACATTTGTATTCTAAGATGAACGAAAATAACAAATATATACGAGAAGTTTTAGAAAATATTGAAATACAATCGAAACAACTGCACCTTAATATTAACGAAACGGATGAAAAACTTAGAAAGGTTACTGATGGCCTGGCTGATGTGAAGAGATCTTCATTTTGCAATGATGGCTGGATAAGTTTGGGCTCCTTCTGTTATTTGTTTGTTGAAAAAAAAAACTTCGATGGCGCAAAAGCTGAATGTTCCAAATTTAATGCTTATGTTGCTGACCCAGAGAGCTCATTGGAAAATGATTTCATCGACAGTCTAGGAAGAAGGGGCAGTTTAATTGGAAATGAAATGTGGATTGGCATATCGGACCAAGAGAAGGAAGGTGTATGGAAATCTGCCAGAACAGGAAATATAATCTCCTACACGTATGTGTAACTACAAATTCTTATAATTCATTATATATAATAATTGTTTTTATTTTAATTATTGTTGCATTTGATCGGCATATCTTCGATGGGACGTTCGACTACGTATATGGCTGCTGCTCTGGTTTAAATCTTGTGTTTGAGATAAGGTGACTTTTTTCTAATTATTGTCCTAGTTCTTGGATGTTTGGCGGTAAATGCAAACGAAAAGCTGATGCATATAATAGCCAGTGTGTATGTTCCTCTCGCTCGGATAGCGAGTTTTGCTGTATTAAGCAAAGAAGATTGAACATAAATATGTGTCGGAGGTCCAAAAATTCATTCAACTGTTTACACAGAGTTAATTTTGCTGCTTTAATAATTATAGAAAAGCTGAGGAATGCAGTCAAAAAGAAAGCGATGATAAAAAATGCAGTAAAAGGTATTAGGTTGGGAATCACGGAAAATTCATGTCCCCTGTAAAAAGGTGAAATATGCAAATCAGGAATGGCCACATCCAGCAGACACATCCTCTCCACACACCCAAAAAGTAGAAGAGAAGAGAGCATGGTTATACAATAATCAGTTTCAAATAACCGCCACAAACTATTAATGAAAAAGAAAACCAGCGTGTGTTATATTTTGTACCGCATTGTAACAGTCAGTAGCAAAACAATTAGCAACTGGGGATTTAAACCAGGTTCTAGGTTCTAGATCTAAGAAGTAAGGTGAGACTTCGTGTTCAAAACAGATTTTTCAAGCATCAACATATACTTGTTTTAAGAGGCACATTAACCTGACGATACTTTCTTTCATTTCCTGAATGATATTCAAATTTTGCACTTTTATGAAAATATAAATGTTAGCAAAAGTTTGACGATATGTCAATTTATTTGCAATTATGCTGCTTTTTTCAGCATATCATAGAAAAGTCGTCAGCAAAGTTAATGCACTATGTGAAACAGAGATTGAATGATTTCTTTATTAATGTCGCTTTCGTTATCACAGATGCAAGATTCTGATTTTTATTTTATATCTTGAAATCTTCTAATTTGTACGGGGTTGTCAAATTTTTAATTTAAGGCTCAAATTATGGTCTACTTATTTAAATATTGATTCTAAAGTGTTTAGAACAATTTTACGAGATTCTGAATTATGCGATTGATAAGCTATTATACAGAATCTGTTTCTGCAGTTTTAGCTGGTTTCGGTATACCCTTGTTACAAAAGCTAAGGTAAATTTTATCAATTTTAAAATTGATAAATTTTATGAATTTAGGTTTTACTGAATGGAATTTTCGTTGTAATCTCATGAAAACAAGTAAAATAGTGTACGTTTTTTTTTGTTTTAAAAGAGTCTACTCAAATATTTGATCGGTGTTTATAGAAGATTGTTTAAAAAGTGAATCTGCATATCTGTATGTGTATAAGTGTATCTCCAAAACTATAATACAAATGATCATTAAAATTTGCAAAAAGCGTCGTGTAAAGTTACCGTGATGCTATGTGCAAAATTGATCTCATTTGATGCAAAAACAACAAAGTTTCGTTTATACCAGTTTCAGAGCTCATGGTATTAATCATATCATCAGACTGCTCTGTACCGGCAACATAAAGTTTTGTAATAATCTTCGGTACTCAGACGAAAACATATAAAATGACTTGTAGTATCATGACCACTGTTTGTTGCACCCTGATCTGTTACCGGCATCGGCGTTTCTGTGAACGTAAAATATTCCCGGTAATAAAGGCTCAATCGAAAGGCCTTCGATTCGATTACAGCCTTTAAAATACACCCACACCGCAACTCTCCATTTTTTATTGTGTGTGCGCTGCGTGTGTCGTATTTGGATTACATTATTCAACTCTTTTTTCTGAGAACAACCCTGTTCATTTTGGATCATTACTTGTATATATGTACAGTTTTGTTGTTAAGCATATAGATAATTCATTTTATAAACAACATATTTTGTTCATTTTAGTAATTGGAGAACCGGACAGCCCGATGGAGGAACTGGACAAAATTGTGCATTCATAGCAAATGAATCACCATACGAATTATGGAATGATATACCTTGCCCGAGCATTTTTATAAAGAGTTTTGTTTGTATAAAGGGAGCGACGTAAACAAGACCCATTACTAATAAGAGATAATGTTAAAAGCATAAATACAAATAAAACAAATCTGTGTCTTGCTGAATTTCAGCAATGATCTCACACTTGGTAAACTGATGTCATCTTTTTTCTACAAGTTCCAGCTAACATGTCAGAAATAAGAGATTATAGGCCTACTGAAAATAACGTGACTCGTACATACGCTTAAATATATTTTATGGCTTTTTGTAACGAATATTTCAGTTATCTCCTGAAGGATAGATCTCGAAATACTTACCCAGTCATCTCATTAGATTGTATATTAACAAAAAAAATGAAACTGAAAGCCAGAGAACACGACAACATCAAACTATAACAGGCTCGGTTCAATTGAGCTTGTTAATAGGCTGCCCACTCCGTCTTGGTTTAAGCGCAACTCAGTATTTACACATGCATATGTATCGTGTTAACGGCCTTCAAGGGGCGCTATTAATAACAACACTGATTGAATGTATGATTGTGAGCTCCTTTGAGATCGATGCCTTTGTCTCAAACTCACAGTGCCTATCCATATCGGCGGACTCGGCAAAATTCGCTATATCGGCGGTTTCGGCAACGGCTGTTCTTTGCTAAAAACAATGGTAGGCGAGTCAGTGTCCCCAGTTGACGAGCTCTGATTACAGAAAATGTGTATGATGTAGCTGTTCTTTTTAAATCGTATTAAATTAACAATAAAACAATAAATATGGATTAGTGATAATATCATGGTGCAGCCGGATTGTGAAATTTAACGATTACGGATTTTCTGTCATGAGACTCTTGACATACAAGCTTCAGCGTCAAAAAGCACAAAACGCCGCCAAAAAAAACGTGAGAGTCTTTCAATATCACTAAAGTCAGATCTATGAAAAATATAGCGTAGCGGTTTTCAGAAGATGATTTTAATCAGATTTGAGAGTCTTTGTATACTTGGGACATGTATAATGGCTTTTCCAACATATATGAAAAGGTAGAAAATCAATATCCGATATGCAAGAAACACTATATAGGAAAGCTGTTACATGTACAGCAATATAAACCCTAAATAACGTTCTGGGTAAAGACAAAAAACAACAACAAAAAATATAAAAATTCGGCCATGTACTGACAGTTCTATAAACCATCAGTATAGGTTTTGTATTCATAGACAGAGTAAAATTGTTCAGGTGTAATTTTCACAAGCGTGGTAATAACCAAAGTTCACGCAATCAATGTTCTAGCTACACCGATCGTATTATTTTGATTTCTCTGCGTGGAATTGGAGTACACTCTTTAAACTTATTAAGTTTTGAATCACGGAAAGTAAGATGCATCATTTTTATTTCGTTTGATGAACGAACCATTTAAGATGCCTATTCAAAGTTCAGGGCGGTATACGGTCGGGGCTGCCAAAACTTATTCATTAAAAATCCGGAGATTTTTTTCTGAATATGTCAATGATAACGACGACGAAGTTGTTGTTGTTGATGTTGTTGTTGTTGTTGTCTTATTGCTGCTGTAAACTATAACTGTGACTAAACAAAAATGATAATGATGATGATGATGATGATGATGATGATGTTATCGTTTTACTGTTTTGTTGCTCTGTTGACTATGATTGTGAATGAACAAAAATAATGATGATGATGATTCATTTTTACCTTTCTGTTAAACCTGTTAAAACCTGTTTTGACAATATTGGAATGAACATGCAATGAAAATAGATGAAGAAAGGTGTAACATCGAGACCGTTGTTTAGTTTATGACACGCGGTTATTGTATATTTGCCAGAGGCACTGAGGCAGCATGTCACTGACCACGTCCTTGTTATGTCGTAATAAACAGGAAATGTGCGACTGCAGTAGTTCATTGCACAACTTTAAACTAGGTTTAATTAACCTATATTGTTTTGCAATTTCATAGAAATCCGTAGATTTTGACTATAAATCCGGAGATCAGGAGAAGCCACTTAAAATCATGAGATTTCGGATAAAATCCGGAGATTTCGCAGCCCTGTATACCTCAATGTCTCAGATGTAGTTAGGACATTGGTAAAGTGAAACACCCTTGCAAATCTCGCCTGTAACAACACAAAACAAAATAAAAATTGTCAGTGCCAGCATATTTTAATATTACGTAACATGTTCAACAGATTATTTGTCATTTTAATGATTGTACGGTAACGTAAACACCACACGTAATAATTGTCACACAGGATATTAAATCATGTTGGTATATGTTCGAATAAATTAGTTATCAACATATTGTTGACAGTATCATATTAGACATATAGGCATTTAAAATTGTGTTTTGTGTTGTTTAGTTTTTGTATATGGATGTAAATAGAAATTCGGAGAATTTTTAGATTTTTCTTTACTTTGCTAACCATTCTATCATTTGCAAAATAAAGATACATTAAATAAATTTGTTATTTGTGCAAAGGTTTATTAAACTGCGTTTTTGCCGTCAGAGAAATTTTGATAATTTTCTGTTTATGAAGAATGCAGATGGCCTTTTGAGTACAAGATAATATTCCTTCTATTGCTAATTACTTGTAAATAGTCCACCGGATGTTCCTACTCTTGCGAGTCTGACAATGGCTGACACTAAATAGTCCCAATTGTTTGGCTTTTTGGATGCATTGACCTTGAGAATTTGGCATCATCTCGAGCGTGATGTCATAAGCAATATAATTTGAAAGTTTGGTAAAGAAATATTAAGAAATAGAAAAGTTATAGCCAACGTTAAGTTTTCGTAACAAACTCTAAATACAAAGAGGGGCTTAACACCATCAAATGTGACCTTGACCATAAGAATTTAGCATCATCTCGAGCGTGTTGTCAAAAGCAATATAATTTGAAAGTTTGATGAAGAAATATTTAAAAAAAATGGCAGATTATAGCCAAGGTTAAGTTTTTGTGTCAAAATCTAAGTACAAAAAGGGACATAACTTCATCAAATGTGACCTTGACCTTAAGAATGTGGCATCCTATTGAGCGTGTTGTCATAAGTAATATAATTTGAAAGTTTGATGAAGAAATATTTAAAAATGGCAAAGTTAAAGCCAACGTTAAATTTTTGTGTCAAATCCAAGTACAACAAGTACAAAAAGGGACATAACTCCATCAAATGTGACATTCATCTTTAGATTGTGGCATCATCTCGAGCGTGTTGTCATAAGTGTTGTATTATGCCTTGCTTTATCTCATATGCATGCAAGATTTATCTGCCTTTCATATATTATACTATGTACTTGATGAAAATGAATCATTCTGATAGTAGAGCTCTAAAAGTATACATTAAAGATAGAACACAGCAATAGTCGTTCTTTATGACTCCTCACAACAGATAATTAAGGAATGATTCTTATTTTGGTGCGGTTCATGCAGATTGGACGTACACGCGAGAGCTGGCAAATCCATAAAGTGCGCTAGCGCTTTATGGTAAATTTGCCAGCTCTCGCGTGCACGTCCAATCTGCATGAACCGCACCAAAATAAGAATCATTCCTTATATTTACATTTTATTCATTTTTTTCTTTAAATAAACTTAAGTCGAACGCTTTCAAAAATTAGTATTAAGTGAAAAGGGGGAGCAATACGTGGGATTTTTCAATAGTAACAGCCATTACGTCATTACGGGTCATGCGGTTCATGCAAAATGAACCGAATTTTTTTAAACGAAAAAATCAATAGGAATGTAAATATTATAACAATAAGCATTATAATTTGAATGTTTGATGAAGAAATATTAAAAATGACAAAGTTATAGCCAACGTTAAGCTTTCGTGTCAAAATCCAAGTACAAGAAGCATAATTGCATCAAATGTGACCTTGACCTTAAGAATGTGACATCATCTTGAGCGTGTTGTCATAAGCAATATTATTTGAAAGTTTGATGGAGATATATTAAAAATGGCAAAGTTATAACCAACGTTAAGTTTTCGTGTAAAAATCCTAGTACAAAAAGGGGCTTAACTCCATCAAATGTGATCTTGGCCATGAGAATTTGGCATCATGTCGAGCGTTTTATCATAAGCAATATAATTTGAATGTTTGATGAAGAAATATTTAAAACTGGCAAAGGCATAGCCAACGTTAAGTTTTCGTTACCGACGGATGGACCGAAGGACGGACGGACAAAGCGATCCCTATGTATCGCCTTTTCTTCGAAGTGCGAAAAAAAACAACAACAGACCACCGGTTTTAAGGTGTCAAATCTCTGTTAAGTGATAGATGACCACTACTTTCCTTGCTGGAAGTAGACAGTAGAAACGCTTAGCAACAAAAGAAGGTATCAAATGGTACAAGCTGTGATTGCCAGCCTCTTGAAACATGTCATGTTTACTATAGTTGAAAAGGGAAGTCTATTTACAGGTCTTATACCAAATATTTAGGCATTAAGAAAAGCAATTATAAATTATGAAAAATCACCGAAAACAAAGTGAACACATCCTTTATGAATTGATAATAAGTTAAAATGAAAAGAAATTTTGCGGTTTTGACTGTTCCGTCATTTATGAGTTTTAAACGTGAGGGTAATATTAATTAAACTGCGTCATGTTAAAATTTAAAAATGGAGTCTTGAAACTGGAGCATGCTATATGTATTATATATACATATATAATTGAGCTTGTTTATGAGCAGTAATGGAAATGCAGATTATTCCTAAGGGCACCTAGCCTCAGGTTGAGCGCAACTCAATATTTAATCCAGTTAACACTGTACAATTTTAATCCATTCCAAACTATAGTATGCATATAGCGAAAAACATGGAACCTTAAATGGGGACTTTTCAGAATTAAGATCTGAACTGAATAGAATAGAATTTTGGCATGATAAATAATATTTTAGTACGCGTGTCCTTAATAAAAAACAGTTTACTCACAGTGGTAATTATATAAGAAATAATGTAATATTAAAATAAATTTTTGCAATCGGTTTATAAAACTTTTAAACGGTAAGGTGATTTTGTTTCAGCCAGAACAAGTATCATCAGGCTCGTTATCATTAACAATATGGTATTTCATTATTTATGTTCACTGACAGATTTCATTCTGTCATCGAGCCATCGTGTAATAAGTAAACAAATTATAATAAACTATAAAAAGTGCGGATGTTTACCTGGAAGTCGCAAACCGGTATTGGTAAGAAATGTTTGTTTACGGCGACAAACCCGGATGAAGAAAATTAAAACACATTTTCTAATTATTCTTTCTTTGTTTGTTGTATACTAATAATTCCAGGAACAGCGAGACAGAAGAGTATATAAGGAGACTGTGCATGCGTTACTTCTGCGGTAAAAAGCAGGAAAATGTATCCTAAGTTGTGTTTGTTTTTGGTTTTCTGCATAGGCTATGCTTTGGCACAGTCTGATAAAGTTATCTATGACCTCACTTCACAGGTAAGTTTATTTCATTAAATAATTCTTTTTATTTCATAGTTTATATTTCCATTTATATCATGGGAACCAATCAGAGTGGAGGAGGAATGGGAGGAGGCGGTTGAAGAGAAAGTTTAGCGTGGCTTCTTGATAACAAAACTAGAGAAAGAATGGCGTTCGATTGATGCCATTGGTTAAAATGGATCATGTGATTAGCATCTCGATTCCGATGGGTTCCCACATTAACATAATGCATATCAATAACAATGTACATGGTAATATATACATGAAAGATAGAAAGATTTAAAAATACATAAATTATTTTATAATCATAAAATATATTTATGTTATTTGTTCAATCCCGTAGGCGTGAAGGACAACTTTCACTGGTAAGAAAAAATAATAGAAAAACTCTTGTTTGATTGAAAATGGGTATTTATTTAAAAAATACCATAAAAGGATAAATAAAAAATCATTATTTTTTCTTATCTGGGCGGCAAGAAACGCCACAAGGGAAAACCGCCCCCGCCCAGATGTAAAAATACATAAATTATTTTATAATCATAAAATATATTTATATCAGTGCTCTAATTATCTTGATCGTAGAAAGTAACCCCGTACATCAGTCAATCTGTTTAGCTGTTTTCACGTATGCAATCAGTGGAATTGTCATTTTTAACAAAACACACAGATTAAACATCACCAATTTATTGTCCAGATGGAAACTTTTATTAACATTACGACAATATACATTTAGAGTTTTTTACGTTTCGGATAGCCCGTAAAACGGAGGTGAAATTTTCAAAACACTGCAATGTTTTGTTCATTAATAAATGAAATATGTGTTTTGGAGCAGCTGATGATGAATAAAACAAATACAGTTAGTAAGTAAATGTCAACTTGTTTTGAATTAACTCATATCTACAGTTTGTTAAAAATGTTATCACATAAATACGTATGTAATTTCAGCAGTTGTACTATTCTTTGAGGAAAGCTACCTTTCCATAGACATACATGACATATGTTGACCAATGTAGTATAGTAACAGAATAATATGTATAATTAACGTTACATGTTAGCCTATGAGTTTAAATGAGGTATATGTACCTACTGCATGGTTTGTGCTTTTTTCAAATAGCTAATATTCTTTTTATCTCAATTTCAATAGTAATGTGTTATATTGCAGGCAAGGTGTACTGAGGTTGAACGAGGTCCAACCAGAGATTGTCGCTGGGCAGCGGGCTTGGACATGGCGGACTTGAAAATTGAGGGAGGTCGAATTGCCGCCTACAAAATCAAATGGTTCAGTGGCAAATGGTCGTCATGGTTCGTGCCAGGGATCAACGACATCGATGGCACGTTCAATCCAACAGCTAGAACATGCGATATGTCATATAAAGCTAATTCTCTGAGGCGTTGGTGGTCCGTGTTCTACGACCATGATCACAAGTTCATCATCTGCAAACCACATTAAATGTCGTCGCTCAAAAATTTCTAATGACAACTGATTAACATTGCCTACCTGCATCAGGTATTCAGAGGTATATTGATGTACAGTTGTACAAAACATTATAACATAACTATCGTTTATTTTCGTTAATTATAATTTCTTCTTGTTTTCGAAAATCGTTTGTGATCGTTTGCCTGATACATATCTTATGCCATCAATAATCTTAAAGATACATATACATGACATACATTAAAACGTACTCAAACAGTAATGAATAACTAATTTTGAATAAGGAACCGTTTCAATTTAAGTGACGTAATTAATTATTCAAGCTGTGTGTTAAAGGGCACATGTATTATATACATTATAACAAATATATTTAGAAACTTCTTCGTTGTTGTGTTATTTTAATTACATCTACAACTTAGCAGCTCTCAAATGTAACTTTTTAAAAGTTAAATGCGATGTAGATAGATTACATCGGACTTTAAGGAAACCGATATATACTTGATTAGGTGCTTGCGACAACTTTTCACCGTTACACAGCTGAAACATTGTAAAATGTGGGTAAATCACTTCAGTTCTACTTTCCACATCGCTATTCCTACAAAGCCTGCCCACGTGACAGTACTTTTTGTTATCATTACAAATGTGTCTATTAGTGATTCTGATTCCAGTAAAATCTCAAAGAACGAGTTCATATTCAATCTGTTTTTCTGATATTTTGCGTGTCCGGAAGTAGTTTCTTAAATACTTAAGGAAGTTCAAAGCTAATGTTGATCAAAGAATGTAATGCACATGTACTTTTCCATGCCAAATAGCTTCCGAGTAAATTTGCTGACCACTAATTATGCTACTTGTTCACAAACGTGCTGAAATTAAGAAGAAAGTGAGCTAAAGTTTTACTTTAACCGATAAAAAAAGTTAAGAAGTTACATGCAAGTAAAGAAGTTAGCTAAGATCCTATCTTGAACATTCTTGTATGTTCTTTTTCAGGAGATTCCTAAATCAAGTTCAAGTTCAAATCTTTTATTAGGCATAAACATAAATGTATTTTGCCCTTAACAATAGCAGAGAAGTATACAGTTTATATAAATACAAGAACATGGTCAATCTACAGGGGAAAAGTCAAATTAAAAATCATTATCGTGCCGTGTGATGGCTGTAAAATATTGCCCATTAAAGAAAGACTTCAGTGCCCAAGATCATAAATCTAAATCTGGAGACCAGTCTCAAATCTTAAGCATCTGATTGGCTGAAATGGTGACAGGTCTTGAGTTTAAAGTTTATGGTCTTGGGCCCTAGTCTACTTTCGGCGTTAAGGGCAAACATTTTGCTGTATTTTTAAAAGCCTGTCATTATTGCTCATTGACAGGACATGAAGGGTGTCAATGAAAGTGTGCTTCTTCTTTTCAGTATCATCTCTACAATATATAAAATTAGGATATATGTATGATTAATATGTAATGATCAAATTATGCAAATGCATGACTTCTGCCACGACAATAAGCATTGATAAGGCATAGTTTAAATAACCTCTTTTTCAGTGCATCCAGTATTCATTCTTATCTGTGGTTGTGTGGGGAGATAGGGTTGAGAAAAAGCAGAAAGGAACAAAATTTATATCATCAATAATTTAATACAAGCTGATATAATTACAGTGATAATGTACAACTGCTTGAACATATTTTCCTATACAAACATAAGACTAAGATTTCATTAACAGGTTATAAAATCAACCAAACCTTACAATGAACTAAAAACCTTCCCTGTGTACAATGGGTAGTATTTCTAAGCTTTGCCAAAATAGAACAATACAATGTGCAAGCGTTTATATTTCTTTGTCACCTTACACTAAAAAAGTCAATTTGTAGTTTAATTTCATTAACAGTTAATAAAATCAACCAAGATTTATAAAGAACAAAAATCCTAGCCTGTGTACACTAGGTACTATATTATATTTCTAAAGCTTTGCCAAATAAAGCAATACAACGTGTCGGCAAATATATTTTATCTGTCCTCTACCATAAACAAAGAAGTCCGTTTGCAGTGGAAGTATAACCAACAAACATCAAGATAAAATAAGTTGTAAGGCGTACTGCTAACTTATGGGATCTACCAAAACCAACTTGCCATTTAAATCTGCTGTTCTAAGAAAAGCACACTACAGAATAATCTCATATACATTTATCATAAAGATAAATATACATTTATCATAAACATAAATCCTAAAGATTTCTTCCCTTTTTGTAAAGTTTCTGTCAGTTAATATGATAATTCATATCATAGTTGCATGTTCAAAAGTAACGACTTGGTTAAGATAAAAGCTTTAAAAATATGTAGTTCAAAAACAGCACTTAATAAATGTAATATTAAGAGTTAACCTTATTGAAGAGATAGTTTTGAATTTTTGAGCAAAACTGTTATGTACAATAAAGTACCATAACATAACATAAAAAAACTGTTGCCCTCAACTTCAGGCAGCCTACACATGTAACAGCTTAAATGATGCAAACTAAAATGCTATAAGGCATGACTAAAGATAACAATATTTGGCATAAACTGCATAATTCTTACATGATATGCAAGTTTTATACATGGCGCCATATTTATAAGATCATGTGGCATATTTATACTTACAAGCATTATAGTTAAAGGATAGTAAACATGATGATGATGATTATAAAACTTAGATTTGAAACCAGTCTCAGTTTTATAATCACGGGACCTGATGATGATGATCAAAAGATTATTATTCAATCAATGTTGTTCAAGGTGAGAGGTTACAAAACTGAGATTGGAAACCAGTCTCAAATCTCAAGCATCTGATTGGCTGAAATGGCGACCAGTCGCCATTTCAGCCAATCAGATGCTTGAGATTTGAGACTGGTTTCCCTGCTCAGTTTTATAACCTTGGTCACGGGCAAATTTGTTATGAAACTGCAACTACATCAAATGTTCAGCAGTTCAGTGTTGAATACTTTAATGTCTCAGATTGTGTTAATATTAATTGTACCATTATGTTATGCCTTTATATTACTGAACAGGAGTAAGTTTTGCCAATATATCTGATCCCAAGGTTATAAAGCTGAGCATGGAAACCAGTCTCAAATCTCAAGCATCTGATTGGCTGAAATGGCGACTGGTCGCCATTTCAGCCAATCAGATGCTTGAGATTTGAGACTGGTTTCCAAACTCAGCTCTATAACCTTCAACCCTGATCCTTGAGATTTGAGACTGGTTTCCAGTCTCTTATGGTTTATATTATAGTTTTTGGTATTTAAAAACACTTTATATTTTCGTCCTGATAAGTGAACAGGCACCTTTATGTTTAAAAGAGCTAAAAGCAGAGCATTTAAATATCATTTTGGAAAAATGTATCACAATTTTTGAATAAGAAATTCAGCATGTAGATTTTATGAAGAAATACTTCTAACAAATTTGGGAAAATCAAATGTAATATTTTCTCAGTTTGCTAACATAACACCATGGGAAGAAGAAAACCAAACCTGTTCAAGGCTATGAAATTTTATCCTTTACTTCATATTTTACCTTTTATCACATAAGCAAACAGTGTAATTCCTGATCAAATAGCACATCTGTGCCATCTGATCGACACATCTGTGTCATCTGATCTGGATCTGCAATGGTCACATCTTGGTCAGATATAACCTAATGATTCAAAAAGCAAACAGCATAGACCCAGTGCCCAAGATCATAAAACTAAATCTGGAGATCAGTCTCAAATATCAAGGATCTGATTGGCTGAAATGGCGACCAGTCACCATTTCAGCCAATCAGATCCTTGAGATTTGAGACTGATCTCAAAACTTGGTTTTATGATCTTGGGCCCTGATCAGGCTGATATGGATCTACACTGTTCATCAATGTGATATAGGAGTGTGTATGCAGTGAAGGGTTATAACACAATAACATATCATCTATTGTATCCTTTAACTGTATTATCACAGGGCTACCTTACAATTATATAAATACTTTTAACTCATTGTTTTTGTACCGGTGACTAACAAGTATGCCATTACATAATATAATAAATCATTCCATAATGTTTGCTTTTTTCTGCAGTATTCTACACAGATGTTTCACATGTAAACACAAGAAAATGTTCACCATCATGTGATGGGCAAAGTCATGTGATTATAACCAAGGATTATAACCAAGGATAGTGTTCTTTTCAAGAGGGTCAAAGGAGCTTTAACTTTCCTGTCACAGAATCGACCAAATCCACCTTTCCCATAATACCCAGAACTGTTTGGGACCCTGCAGCAATCTGAAAGATTTGTATAGACAATTGATAGATAAATGTTAATTAAGAGTTGATAGTTTGTAGTATTTATGCCTACTGTAGTACCATTTGATTTTGTAAGGATTCAATTTTTGCGAATTTTGCCCGAAATTCAACTAAATGGAATGAAAACTAGTTGACAGTGTGTTCCAATAGAATAATACAATTGCGCAAATTCATGTCCTGGGAATATGTTGGTTTTGCATGTAAATTCTTCCCTGCAATATTCAATAAAACCACAGTTAATCAGGAATTATGCATCAGACATCATGCCATTTCTCCTATTTTTCCAGCAATTTTGAAGGATTTTGAAGAAACCTGACACAAATGTTAACCTCATTGAGACGTCGTGAAGAAGCCATGTTTCAGATGGCTTGCTTCAAGGTCAAGGTAAGGGGTCAAAGGTCATATGACTTTGTTTCCCTTCCGCTATGTAATTCTTGAACCACTTGAAGGATTTCGAAGAATCCTGACACAAATGTTTACCAAATTGAGACAATATGCAGAAGCCATGTTCCGGATGGCTGGCTTCAAGGTCAAGGTCAGACTTAGGGATTAAAGGTCATATGACTGAAGGGTTTCAAAGAAACCTAACACAAATTTTTACCACATTGAGATGATGTGCAAAAACCAAGTTCCTGACGGCACACTCCAAGGTCAAGTGCAGACTTAGGGGTCAGAGGTCATATGACTTTGTTATCCTTCCACTCTGTAACTCTTGAACCCCTTGAAGGAGTTCGCAGAACCTGACATATGTTCACCACATTGACTGATTGAGATGACGTGCATATTGCATATTCCGGATGGCTCACTTCAAGGACAAGGTCACACCTAGGATATAGGTGTCATATAACCGTGTGTATATTGCTCGGCATTTGCTCTTGATTGCAGTGCTCTTGTTTTTATTTGGGAGATCCTTTTTTTGTTTGCTTGCTTTTTTTATTGAATTACTTCCCTTGTATGTTACTATCAATAGCATATTATGTAATGTTTTTATTATTGGTAGTATGGAAAAACTTTTTTTTACATTTTTTGTACCTGGTTAGGGGACTTAGATTTTTGTTTAATTGGACCATTTTGATGTGTGTTCCTGTCCCTTCGGTTGAACAGTCTAAATTTTGCTTGCATTCTCTGATACAACCCTTTGGGCATATATTGCCCTGCTGCGTGGTGCTCTTGTATATGCATTTAAATTCATGTGCAACCAACCAGCACATCCATTCCATCTGATAAGGATCTACACTGTTCACTTTTAGATTTGTTAGATTATTTATCGAGATGTGACCAGTGTAGACCCAGATCTGACAGCACATATGGTGCTAGCATATGTGCCAGCTTAAATGGACTTAAACTGGTCGCCCACACATTAAATTGCAGATATATATGGAGTAAAGGATAGAGCGCAAATATGGGAAACGAAGATACTTACCTGTGTTCTCCCTGCATCATGAACAATGTAATTCGGTAATCCTAAGCTCTCTGCTTTCTTTGCTAACACTGACAACTGTGCCGAGTTATCTCCCTTTAACACAATTTTGGTTTCCCTACAAAAAAACAACCAATAACATTGATGCCATGGAGCCTATTTCAAACTGATGTAAAATTGTAGATTACGTAGAAAAGGAAATAACATCAATTTATCACAAGTGATTAATACCATCATAACACCATATACCTGCATGATTTGCAAATCAACTGCCATTCCCTCAGTGGTATATAACGGACCAAGTGTTTTTTTTATGTGCTTGAACAGTTTATGAAATTACATCACAAAGTTTCACACTAGTATCCCCTGAACACTGTTTTAACTATTATTTTATAGACCCGTCCCATCTGAAACCTCCTATTGTACCCATTGCACTTTCTTACATCATCTAACATTTATGCCAAACTCGAAAAAGTTATCATGGTGAATGATAATTTAATAGACTCCTACTCCCTCTTTAATCATCTGCATTCGATAACAATCATCTATTAACTGTGTTGCCAGCATGAAGAAATAGGATTCATTACAATATTTAAATAAAAGAACAATTCCATCTGAAACAATAATGAACTGAGCCTCACTAAAGTTATATCAGGAAAACTGTAGAATGAACATTGCAAAGCAATTTGATGAGTCAATGGGCGTGACAAAAAACAATTATTAAATTTATAAGAAAAATAAGTTCTGTTCACCCATAGTGAATAATTTGTGTGATACAGGCACCTTTAACACTTGTCCTCTCAAGATTTACTAGAGTAAGCATCAAGGTGTCTTTTTGTGTCTCCATAAATTGTAATTTAATTGTAAGTAAAAGTCATGTTTACTGCAAATATACCTCATTTAAACACTGACCAATGCAATATTGTCTTCAAATATACTATTAAATATTATTATTGAAATATGGTAGCAAAATCTGTTTAAAATGGCAATGTTTTTGAAACAACAATATCAATTACATCTACTAATTACATAATAATTTTACTGTAGCAGATATGATAATGAATCAAGGTTATTTTACATTGGCAGTACATCAAGATCCTCAGCAACTAATGAAATTTATTCTTAGAGTAAAAAACCTTTACCCAAACTGTTCCCAGCTCATCATCATCTCTCCGAATCGTTGGGTGTTATCTATCATAATCCGGTGAAGGGCCAGAGCAGCGTGCGCACACTGTGCTGCCACTTTCCCTACACCCATATTAAGCTCCATATTGACTACAAACACCATCTTGTAGAGTTCAAGGTCTTCTGGGAAATCACCTTCACCTTCATCAACCACATATTCAAATTCAAGGTCATCCTGAAGGTCAAATTAAATACAGAAAAAATATTTAAATCTCCTTATTTAAATCTCCTGTCATATTTAGCTCCATACTGACTAAAAGACTATTTTGTATGTACAGCATTTGGGGAAATTGTCATCCCATTCTTGTCTTACAATATTTTTCACACCTTTGATAGGATTAAGTAACTGGGTCATTAATATGAAATTAATATGGTAAACTGTAAACCTGTTATTTAACCGTGTATTTGCTATTTAAAGGCATGGCAATAATATACTGTTGTGGCTTGTTATGATGACCAATTATGTAACATTACATGTAGTTTGAAATATGTAATCACCAAGTCAATTATGTATTCAAAGTTTTCAGTTTAACATGTACATGTATAAAAAGATATAAAGCACTATTCATGTAGAATTATAGCATACATTTACTATACAGTACTAACAATCGCAATATGTACCTCTAACGGACCATCCAAGTTTTTATCCTGGTTTTCAATCACCCATGCCGCAGCAAGATCAGCGTTATAGTTCCCTGTATAGTAGCACCCCTGAAAATACAGCAGGATCAGTGTTATAGTTCCCTGTATAAGGTAGTAGCACCCTACTTTCATTCCTTTGACTTGTTTGAAGATAGTTTTTATAAAATGCAGTAGGGTCAGGGTCTACAGTACACTGTTATTTAATGACATTTGTAATAAATCTATGTTAGCGCTAGCAGTTGCCAAATAAGCCGTGTCAATGCACAGTGTGCGTACGCTGCCATGGCTATTTACAGGATCATATAAGCCATTTGGCTATAACTTAATCAATCTGGCTCTATGTTTTTAATAAACAAGTGAAGTTCTCTCCTAAAATAAAGAAAATAAATTTAATTCATATTTATAAATAAATTTAAAATTATACCTAAGGAGTGCATATTGCTACAACTTAATTGCTGCCAGTGCAAAACTAGACAATGCTTTTAATAAATTTCTGTAAAACACCCCTCTGGACAATGAATGGACAAGCTAACACTGAAATTAACCCTTTCCTCCAAAGACACACATTTATTGCGACGACCAACAGTTTAGATCCAGATAAGCCTGAACATCCTTGCCATCTGATCAGGATCTAAAATTTTTGCTTTTTGATTCATTAGGTTATTTCTGACCAAAATGCAACCAGTGCAGATCCTGATCAGTCAGCACGGATGTGCCGGCTGATCTGGATCTACACTGGTCGCACATGCATAAAAATGTGTATATGTGAAGGAAAGGGTTAAGTTGAGTTTGTTACATCCATCAGATAAGGGTTTAAATAAGGCTAATTTTATCATCTCATCAAGTGTACTTAAACCAGGAAGGTATATAGTATAACAAAACTATTTGAAATAATTTGTTTAAAAAATCTTGATAGCTATATGTAACCTTTTGATAGCTATATTTAGCTTTTAACAACTTCTAATCATTATAGTGAATTTCCATTTAGAGTAATTCTTAGAGGTAAGTTTAAAATTTCACAGCCAAACTATTTGAAAAGTTATGTTTTCCTAAACCAAAAATACACCACAATACTTATTTGAGCAATTTTTTGACTACAAAAGTTTGTTCAAAAGCAAAACATCAAACATAAAGTATATTCAAAAGTTTAACCCTATTTATAATATATTATGGAAGAAGAGATGATATAAACAAGAACAGATCATGGACACTGTTGTGGTCCGGAGGAGAACTGGTTACCTATTTACTTAGACCCCCAGTACCCACTATTAGTCCACATCTTTTTGCTATGCCAGTGTTCTTTTATTGCAAGTTCATTAACAAATACCAAGTTTTATAAGCATTTTTTTTTCTGAAAATCTATGTTTTTGTAAACTGTTTTATGGAATCAACATACCGTGATGCTAACTTAGTTAGTTAATTAAACTACATGTATAGGATATTGCTCCATTAAACAGGGTTGGCAAAATGCCGGCAAATATGAGTATTTTCCATGCCAGCGGTATTTACCGGTATTTACCGGCAAATACTGGCAATTACTGGCAAATACTGGTCGATTGAATTGACCAGTCTAGAATTTATACTTTATTACCTATTATCATCATTCATATAGATAATTTCAAGTTTACCCATCAATTGCCATTACATTTATACTTAAGTTTAACACTTTTATCACTTTATCCATAATAAATAAAATATTTAAGTACTGAAAAAGTGGCCATTTGAATTGACCACCCATGGAATGTATACAATACAATGTATCCCTTATAGTCAGCATGTGGATAACTTCAAATTTTAATTATTAACAATAATGGAGTCAGCTTTTTAGACGGTTAATTTTAATGATAAACAAGTTATGTACACAACTTACAATAAATATACATGAATACAATAACACATAAGGTTAGATAAAAAGAAGTCTCTGTCTACCAGGCAATCTCTTCTTTCCCCATAAAGTATCTGTAACAGAACACCAGTTTGGCAGCTTTCTGGAGTCACACCAATACACAATCATTTACTTGCACCTACATGACCTAGACAAAATGTATATGTTATTTATGACACTGTTGCCTGTGTTGCCCCTGGCTATTACAGCCCCTTGTATGAAACATGTTGTTTTAATAGTCTAGACCTTATGGCCTTGCTTGTTAAGTGTCAATGGCCAAGTGAACAGGTGGACCAGAATTAATTTCTCACCTGCTGTATTGTAAGGTTCTAAGTAAAAAAAAAAGACATTTCTTTAAGATTTATTTTTACTTTAAGTGGTTAAAGTGATCACCTGATATGAAATTTAATTAAAATATCTAATTAATTAAATTATTATTATGATAAAACATTAATAACAGTCAACTAAGTTAATATTCCTGCAGTAATTTTAAGGAAAAAAACTCATCTGTGTAGTATTTGCCAGTATTTTCCAGTATTTGCCATTTTGGGGAGTATTTTCCAGGGCGGTAATTACCGGTAAATACCACTGGTAAATACCGGGGGTGGTATTTACCGCCCAACCCTGCCATTAAACCTTTACTCTTCGAGAAATGACTGTTATCAAACAGTGTAGATCCAAATCATACATGCATGCAGTCTGATCTGGTTCTACACTGGCCACTTCTTCAGGGAGCTTTTTTCACCACTTAGGGAACATGACCCAACTCATACCCCTGGAAATAGGAAATTTGCAATGTTGAGCCAGAAATTGGGAATATATTTTTAGCATCTTTGGGGAATAAAAGTTTTACTCTTATCGGCTCTTTTTATTATCATTGCTACACATTAATATTGTCAATAATCTCTTTGTTCAAGGAAACAAATGATGAAGATCGTTTTGTTTTCCTTTAGAAATTTTTGTTTTGTTTCAATTGGGATTTTTTTTTCACAAATTGGGATATGTATATGTTTTGACATTGGGAACATGACCGAATATCGGCTATAAAATGGACCGAAAACAAGCTCTGCTTTTTGGTAAGAAATAACCTTGTAAATCAAAAGCAAATGGTGCTAATCCTAATTAGACATCCTGTTCTCAAGATCATAAAACTAAGATCTGAGATCAGTCTCAAATCTCAAGCATCTGATTGGCTGAAATGGAGACCAGTCGCCATTTCAGCCAATCAGATACTTGAGATTTGAGACTGATTTCAAATCTTAGTTTTATGATCTTGGACCCTGGATGTGCTGTCTGATCTGGATATACACTTTTCACCCATGGGATGACAACCACATCCCATGGATTACCAGATTAATGATAACCTTTTTTCTTTTGCTTTGATTACAAAACAAACCGTGAATACTTTTCACAAAGCTACATGTATGTAGAGGGCAAAATCAAGGAGAACTGAAAGACTACAGATCTAAAATCTCCTTCTTAGTCATTCAAGGGGAATTTCTAACGCAAAATTCACATAATCAGCACTGGATTTGAACTTTTTATACCTTTATTGCTGCATTCTTAGAGAAGCCCATATTCATCAGAGTGTTTAAAATGTCCTCCTTGGGTGTGAAACCCGTGTCTGAGCCGGCTCCGGCAGTACCCGGCTCTTCTTCCATAGCAGGAAATGTAATCAACCAAATCAACACACCATACAACTTCACCTCCTCGCTACTGTTCTCAACCAGACTGAAACTATAAAAAAGTCAACACAGGGTTGTCCATGACCCTGATTTCATTTCAATCTGAAGCTTATAAAAATCATTAAATAAGAATCCATAGAGGATGAAAAATCAATTTGATAATAAAGTCTTTCTTATTATTTTTTTTTTCAAACAGTCAAAAATATTGCAAATGTGGGATCCCATTCCCTCCTTCCTATTGCATTTTTTGGTAAATACTTAAGGTAGAGTATTTGTTCCTGTGCACATCCTGTCACGGCCCTTTTAAATTATCAAAATTCCAAGTTTCATTTATTTCCTTTTCATAGTTTTCCAGATATCCTTATTAACATTAATCCCATATCATCCCCTCATTGCCAAAATGGTGTATCCCCACGTATTTTTTAGTTACTTACATCATTTTTGCACTAATGTGCCAATATATAAAATAACAATTGCTTAGTGCTAATGTGCTAAGTGCCTTCATATGAATTTCAGGCACAGCCCTCATTAACTGGTTTAACACTGATGCACTCTTTGTTATTTCTCTATTGAAAGCCAGAACTGGCTAAAATAGGCAATTGAAGAAAGAAGGCCCCTTCTGGCTTTCAACTGAAAAATTTAAAATTTTATTCCATGGATACACCTTTTTTCGCATGGGAAACGTGAACTGTACGGTTGAACCAGGTCAGCACCCCTGATCTAACTCTACAGTCTGAAACAACCTAATTAATCTTAAAGCAAAGAGTGTAGATCTGGATCAAACAGCATGGATGTACCAGCTGATCTAGATCTTCACAGGTTGCCTTGAGAGTCATATATATTCTAAAGGATAAAATGACATGGGCTGTGTGTGTTATAGACTAATCTTATGCTCAGTTTCACATCATGATAAACTATGAACTAACAAGGTTAAATAGGTAAACCATGCAGTTGAATGCAAAAATTTTAGCATACCTTCAAATGATTGTGTAAACATAAATGTTCATAGTCAATCATGTGCAAAAATACGATCTGTACCGGAAAACAGGATTTAGAAGTAATTTCAAAAATGTGAATAATATATAAAATTTTATAATTACAGTCAGTGTTAATGTCTGGGTTTTTTTTTCAATTTTGATGGACAAAAAATTCTTGTCTCACATAATGTCTTGAGAATATTTGATAATTTAACATTTTTTTAAGTAATTTGTTTCTATTTATTTGCAAAACATTCATTAATGATGCAGACTGACTAATTGTTTAACATATGATAGCTGTGTTAATGATGAAATTTGTGTGAATGAAGTTCTTTATCAAAATTTTCATACAAAGCTAAATTAATGGTGTGATTAAAATTTTTAATTGAGGAAACATAACAAGAAATAATTTTTGGTATCATAATTTACTATATTTTAACACATCCATTAATTGCTTTCTGAAAATCTTGTTGATTTTTTTAAATTTTGAAAATTGATCAATTTTAGGCATAGGTGCTAAGTCATTAAACATAACTTTTTACTAGACTCAGTATAATATTCTCATTTTCATTAAATTAATATAGTAATAATCCAATGTACCGAAACATCAAAACCATTCATACTATAAAATCAATTTACAGATACTGTTATTTATTATATACCCATGATTTTAGCATAGTGCAGTGTTAATCAGCAAAATTGATACAACTCGTCAGATTAGTAATTCCGTATTGGACAATGTCCGTTTTCCAATTCTTTTATTTTTGCTGCTTCCCATGTTCTATGTGACGTCATAAATTACGTCACATGATTTACTTGTAATTTTCCGGCACATAATGAACTCCAAAATAGGAAATTTCTGTCTCAGTTTACAACTGTTATGAAATATTCACATTGTCAAGAACTAATGAAACGACTCGTTACTTGGCTTATCACGTGACTTGATCAGAACGCTCCGAACAAAAGCGTCTGGGATTTCCGGAAGTCGCACGGTGGTGAAGAATCTATGAAAAAATAACCTGCATTTCGGAGGCCGTTTTTTGTTGAATATTACGCGTATTTCAAGCTTTTGGTGAGACTTTTTGACATTTACTGTTAGATCATACCCTCTTGCGTTGAACCAAACAGCTGTTAGGCTGGAACCCACAGTATTGTAGGAGAAACAGCCTCTTGAACGGGGCTAGGGTCTGGAGCCGTTCCTGACCATTATTCAATTATATACATAGAAATATAATTTTTTTTAGAATACGATTTTGACGGTGTATTTTCGCCTATTTTAATAGAATGGAATAATATTTGTGACTTGACACCATTTTTACAAAAAAAGGGCGTATTAGTAAGGGTTGGCAGGGGGTGGGGCGGCTGGTCAAGCGCCAGTGCACCAACCAGCTCCCTCAATTTGCAATTATTTATTTGGCCTAAATATTTGTTACGTTAATGAACAGCTGTGAGTAGTTTCTTACATGACATGACTTTATTTAACCATACATACCAAGTTTCGTGCTTCGTTCAAGACTTTGATCCGCTATAAACTGGATTTTGTTTTAAAATTCTTTTCGCATGGCGGCTGACATATTGAATCTCGATCAACGAACGCTTGTTGGGGTTGTGGGGGTAAAACCCTGACCAGACCCAGACCATACCTCGGAAACTAACGATTAGGTACGGAAATCTTCGCTCTTTTCCGACAATCGTCTAAAACAATAACGATGACTATTCTCTTATTAATTTAATTCTATACTAAATAATAATACGATAATTCAAAGCTGTACATAGTATTGTAAAACGACTACAATATATAAAAGCATCAACAATGTTGTAATGTTTTAATAATAAAGAAAAAGGAAATGCAATATATCACAAATGTGTGATGATAACTAATTCTCAACATTAAATCTACTTTAGAGTGATAACTTGTTTCGATTGTGTGTGTGTGTGTGTGGGGGGGGATTATTGAAATTCTTTCAGGATTAAACATTCTTAAAGATGTGAGCGCATAAGATATTTTAAATCAAATTCTCTTGTCACTGTGCGTTTTGCCGGATTGAGTCGCCGACCACTCCATCACATTATTATTTATCTTAATTCCTTTGTATATGTACAATGTTATTAGTGATGTTTACTTCATAGTATCGGTGTGTTCAAACTTGAATACTGTAACCTGTCAACTTTCAGACTTTGCCAGATTTCTGGTTGCTAAAGCAACTATTTAAAAGTAAAATATAATTTATCGAACTTAAAAAGTCATTAATCCCTGAACTTGAACTGTTTACTGGTTTAAATATTGAATTGCACTCATCCCGGGTTTAAGCGGCGATGGCATTTCCATTACTACTTATGAACAGGCTAAATCAAACCGAGCCTGCAATATTTTCATATTTGCCCTGTTCGGTGGCTTTCAAAGTTCCCTTTTCATCTATTTCAAGAATAATAGCGCATATTATAATGTATGATGCGTTTAATTTAGGTCTCCAAATAAAGATCTTGGGGTTTTGTTGTTTGACAGATTTTTCACAGAAAAAAATGTAGAGTCGATGGATATATGACTTTTCACATTCTTTGTGTTTAAATAAAGCTCTTTATGCATTTTTTCATAGCAGAAAAAACAACGCCTACCGCGTAAACTCATTGATAAAATTTACTTTCTGTTTAAAACAATGCAATTATTTTGACCCTATGCACCAGCGAAATTTCCGAAGTCTTATAGTGGCGAATAGGGATCAAAATCACACGTAAGGTTAGTCGAAAGTTAAACATAAATTTTATTCTCACTTCTAAATTTGTTGAAATTTAGTTTAAATTCTTTCTCAGTTTAAAGTACAGCGGGAATTTGTAGCAAAAAAGTGGGAAAAAGTTACATAATATAAACCATGTAAACGTAAACAGAAAACAAAATAGAAATACAAATCAAAAACGAAAGTTGTTTTTCCATGAGCAAATACGATATCAAAACTATTAAAGTTATTTAATGTAAATGCGTTGTTTGGATAATATTTTTCTTGTCAACATAGTTTAAAGTTTAATCTCTCAAAGGTGCAACCCTAAAGATAAAACGTAAAGAGACGATCATCTCTATGCGAACGATTAAGATAGCCAAATCGAAAGAGGAAGTTGATTTCAAGTCTGTAATAGTATGGCATCAAACCGAAATGAACAGGTAATTTTTTACTTTATCACCCGAGATTTTAAGGACATTGCAAGATCTAGATATGTATCAATAAATAAGTAAATGTTATATTATTAGAATCAGCATGTATCATTAAGTAACTTATTTAAAAGAAAAGAAAGTAAAGACGAACTGAAATTTCACTTTCTGTCTAGGAATATAAGTTATAGACTTAATAATGAAAAAAAACATCATTCCACATTTAAGCAGGTAACAACATTTCAAGTATATAATGATATTGGTAATTTGTTACTACGTTAAGCTTGGCGTATAATATTCCGTTAATTGTTTGCCGAAGAAGAAACCTAACGCAGGGGATAGAGCCTAAATGCTGTCTACCGTACTTTAAGCGAGGAATTTTGTGGCTGCTTTCCAATATGGCGGATAAAATCGTGAAATTTTGATACTTCTTCGGATATTTTCACACATTAAGCACATAGATTCAAATATTTCCTTTGCTGATAT
>JAZAYU010000531.1:0-60173 GCA_038501625.1 Corbicula japonica | reverse complement strand
CCATATTCATCAGAGTGTTTAAAATGTCCTCCTTGGGTGTGAAACCCGTGTCTGAGCCGGCTCCGGCAGTACCCGGCTCTTCTTCCATAGCAGGAAATGTAATCAACCAAATCAACACACCATACAACTTCACCTCCTCGCTACTGTTCTCAACCAGACTGAAACTATAAAAAAGTCAACACAGGGTTGTCCATGACCCTGATTTCATTTCAATCTGAAGCTTATAAAAATCATTAAATAAGAATCCATAGAGGATGAAAAATCAATTTGATAATAAAGTCTTTCTTATTATTTTTTTTTTCAAACAGTCAAAAATATTGCAAATGTGGGATCCCATTCCCTCCTTCCTATTGCATTTTTTGGTAAATACTTAAGGTAGAGTATTTGTTCCTGTGCACATCCTGTCACGGCCCTTTTAAATTATCAAAATTCCAAGTTTCATTTATTTCCTTTTCATAGTTTTCCAGATATCCTTATTAACATTAATCCCATATCATCCCCTCATTGCCAAAATGGTGTATCCCCACGTATTTTTTAGTTACTTACATCATTTTTGCACTAATGTGCCAATATATAAAATAACAATTGCTTAGTGCTAATGTGCTAAGTGCCTTCATATGAATTTCAGGCACAGCCCTCATTAACTGGTTTAACACTGATGCACTCTTTGTTATTTCTCTCTCTCAGAACTGGCTAAAATAGGCAATTGAAGAAAGAAGGCCCCTTCTGGCTTTCAACTGAAAAATTTAAAATTTTATTCCATGGATACACCTTTTTTCGCATGGGAAACGTGAACTGTACGGTTGAACCAGGTCAGCACCCCTGATCTAACTCTACAGTCTGAAACAACCTAATTAATCTTAAAGCAAAGAGTGTAGATCTGGATCAAACAGCATGGATGTACCAGCTGATCTAGATCTTCACAGGTTGCCTTGAGAGTCATATATATTCTAAAGGATAAAATGACATGGGCTGTGTGTGTTATAGACTAATCTTATGCTCAGTTTCACATCATGATAAACTATGAACTAACAAGGTTAAATAGGTAAACCATGCAGTTGAATGCAAAAATTTTAGCATACCTTCAAATGATTGTGTAAACATAAATGTTCATAGTCAATCATGTGCAAAAATGCGATCTGTACCGGAAAACAGGATTTAGAAGTAATTTCAAAAATGTGAATAATATATAAAATTTTATAATTACAGTCAGTGTTAATGTCTGGGTTTTTTTTTCAATTTTGATGGACAAAAAATTCTTGTCTCACATAATGTCTTGAGAATATTTGATAATTTAACATTTTTTTAAGTAATTTGTTTCTATTTATTTGCAAAACATTCATTAATGATGCAGACTGACTAATTGTTTAACATATGATAGCTGTGTTAATGATGAAATTTGTGTGAATGAAGTTCTTTATCAAAATTTTCATACAAAGCTAAATTAATGGTGTGATTAAAATTTTTAATTGAGGAAACATAACAAGAAATAATTTTTGGTATCATAATTTACTATATTTTAACACATCCATTAATTGCTTTCTGAAAATCTTGTTGATTTTTTTAAATTTTGAAAATTGATCAATTTTAGGCATAGGTGCTAAGTCATTAAACATAACTTTTTACTAGACTCAGTATAATATTCTCATTTTCATTAAATTAATATAGTAATAATCCAATGTACCGAAACATCAAAACCATTCATACTATAAAATCAATTTACAGATACTGTTATTTATTATATACCCATGATTTTAGCATAGTGCAGTGTTAATCAGCAAAATTGATACAACTCGTCAGATTAGTAATTCCGTATTGGACAATGTCCGTTTTCCAATTCTTTTATTTTTGCTGCTTCCCATGTTCTATGTGACATCATAAATTACGTCACATGATTTACTTGTAATTTTCCGGCACATAATGAACTCCAAAATAGGAAATTTCTGTCTCAGTTTACAACTGTTATGAAATATTCACATTGTCAAGAACTAATGAAACGACTCGTTACTTGGCTTATCATGTGACTTGATCAGAACGCTCCGAACAAAAGCGTCTGGGATTTCCGGAAGTCGCACGGTGGTGAAGAATCTATGAAAAAATAACCTGCATTTCGGAGGCCGTTTTTTGTTGAATATTACGCGTATTTCAAGCTTTTGGTGAGACTTTTTGACATTTACTGTTAGATCATACCCTCTTGCGTTGAACCAAACAGCTGTTAGGCTGGAACCCACAGTATTGTAGGAGAAACAGCCTCTTGAACGGGGCTAGGGTCTGGAGCCGTTCCTGACCATTATTCAATTATATACATAGAAATATAATTTTTTTTAGAATACGATTTTGACGGTGTATTTTCGCCTATTTTAATAGAATGGAATAATATTTGTGACTTGACACCATTTTTACAAAAAAAGGGCGTATTAGTAAGGGTTGGCAGGGGGTGGGGCGGCTGGTCAAGCGCCAGTGCACCAACCAGCTCCCTCAATTTGCAATTATTTATTTGGCCTAAATATTTGTTACGTTAATGAACAGCTGTGAGTAGTTTCTTACATGACATGACTTTATTTAACCATACATACCAAGTTTCGTGCTTCGTTCAAGACTTTGATCCGCTATAAACTGGATTTTGTTTTAAAATTCTTTTCGCATGGCGGCTGACATATTGAATCTCGATCAACGAACGCTTGTTGGGGTTGTGGGGGTAAAACCCTGACCAGACCCAGACCATACCTCGGAAACTAACGATTAGGTACGGAAATCTTCGCTCTTTTCCGACAATCGTCTAAAACAATAACGATGACTATTCTCTTATTAATTTAATTCTATACTAAATAATAATACGATAATTCAAAGCTGTACATAGTATTGTAAAACGACTACAATATATAAAAGCATCAACAATGTTGTAATGTTTTAATAATAAAGAAAAAGGAAATGCAATATATCACAAATGTGTGATGATAACTAATTCTCAACATTAAATCTACTTTAGAGTGATAACTTGTTTCGATTGTGTGTGTGTGTGTGTGTGGGGGGGGGGATTATTGAAATTCTTCCAGGATTAAACATTCTTAAAGATGTGAGCGCATAAGATATTTTAAATCAAATTCTCTTGTCACTGTGCGTTTTGCCGGATTGAGTCGCCGACCACTCCATCACATTATTATTTATCTTAATTCCTTTGTATATGTACAATGTTATTAGTGATGTTTACTTCATAGTATCGGTGTGTTCAAACTTGAATACTGTAACCTGTCAACTTTCAGACTTTGCCAGATTTCTGGTTGCTAAAGCAACTATTTAAAAGTAAAATATAATTTATCGAACTTAAAAAGTCATCAATCCCTGAACTTGAACTGTTTACTGGTTTAAATATTGAATTGCACTCATCCCGGGTTTAAGCGGCGATGGCATTTCCATTACTACTTATGAACAGGCTAAATCAAACCGAGCCTGCAATATTTTCATATTTGCCCTGTTCGGTGGCTTTCAAAGTTCCCTTTTCATCTATTTCAAGAATAATAGCGCATATTATAATGTATGATGCGTTTAATTTAGGTCTCCAAATAAAGATCTTGGGGTTTTGTTGTTTGACAGATTTTTCACAGAAAAAAATGTAGAGTCGATGGATATATGACTTTTCACATTCTTTGTGTTTAAATAAAGCTCTTTATGCATTTTTTCATAGCAGAAAAAACAACGCCTACCGCGTAAACTCATTGATAAAATTTACTTTCTGTTTAAAACAATGCAATTATTTTGACCCTATGCACCAGCGAAATTTCCGAAGTCTTATAGTGGCGAATAGGGATCAAAATCACACGTAAGGTTAGTCGAAAGTTAAACATAAATTTTATTCTCACTTCTAAATTTGTTGAAATTTAGTTTAAATTCTTTCTCAGTTTAAAGTACAGCGGGAATTTGTAGCAAAAAAGTGGGAAAAAGTTACATAATATAAACCATGTAAACGTAAACAGAAAACAAAATAGAAATACAAATCAAAAACGAAAGTTGTTTTTCCATGAGCAAATACGATATCAAAACTATTAAAGTTATTTAATGTAAATGCGTTGTTTGGATAATATTTTTCTTGTCAACATAGTTTAAAGTTTAATCTCTCAAAGGTGCAACCCTAAAGATAAAACGTAAAGAGACGATCATCTCTATGCGAACGATTAAGATAGCCAAATCGAAAGAGGAAGTTGATTTCAAGTCTGTAATAGTATGGCATCAAACCGAAATGAACAGGTAATTTTTTACTTTATCACCCGAGATTTTAAGGACATTGCAAGATCTAGATATGTATCAATAAATAAGTAAATGTTATATTATTAGAATCAGCATGTATCATTAAGTAACTTATTTAAAAGAAAAGAAAGTAAAGACGAACTGAAATTTCACTTTCTGTCTAGGAATATAAGTTATAGACTTAATAATGAAAAAAAACATCATTCCACATTTAAGCAGGTAACAACATTTCAAGTATATAATGATATTGGTAATTTGTTACTACGTTAAGCTTGGCGTATAATATTCCGTTAATTGTTTGCCGAAGAAGAAACCTAACGCAGGGGATAGAGCCTAAATGCTGTCTACCGTACTTTAAGCGAGGAATTTTGTGGCTGCTTTCCAATATGGCGGATAAAATCGTGAAATTTTGATACTTCTTCGGATATTTTCACACATTAAGCACATAGATTCAAATATTTCCTTTGCTGATATATATCCCATTCTGATCCATTAACGATGTTTATGCTTGACTTGTTTTTTTTTATTTGAGCCTCCTAGCTGTCCTAACAAAAAATATTGAAACAAAACCTTGTAAGGTTTTTGTTGTTTTTTTGTCAATCGCGAAAATCTGTTGTTTTTAGACACATGCCCCAATGGGTCATGTTTACGCCGCCAAAATCGGTCCTAAATGGATTGTTTTAATTTTCTGGAAAACTATGGTCATGAGAAAACGTTCTATCGCCAAAAAATAAGGTTTAAGATCAATTCCTATAACCATGTATTTTCAAGCCATATTTGGTGGCTGTTGTTTAATAATCTCCTACACAGAGCCGTACCGTTCCGTACTCCCACTAACACAAAACGATGAACGTATTGTGTCGAGACAAAACTAGGCACTGGTGCATTTTAGCACAAAAATGGTGGGCTTAATGCATTTATCTATCATGTCATTACCTCCTACTTTTATGTGGATTGCAACATTGTATTGTTAATCTTAAATCAACTATGTTTCAAATAAACAATCACAATATACACTAAATCCAGAGGTTCCCATGAAGATTCAAGATCTGTCACGAGTAGTAAATACAACCGATTCAATTGCTTTTTTAATGCATGCCATTGTTTTTCCAAACATTTTTTTTAAATAAAACAGCAGCAGCATACAATTGGGTGACTTTGTGATAAAAACAAACATTATTCTCTACCGACAAAAAACCTTCAAAACGTTGTCTCATAAATAGTTTGCTTTGCCGTAAAAATGAAAGTCTCTTTCTTGATTTTGTATTTTAAACTTATTTCTTAAGAACATTGCAAACGCTGATTTGAAATTATTTCTTAATATATGATTATTCATGCGAGAGTTTAATCCAAGATCATACCAATGTAAATAAAATTCCACTAAGGATGTTTTCAAAATCGGCATTACTCTTGAACGTTTCGTTCTACAAACAGTCTTTACAGCAAATCGCGCTAACTTCCAGTAAGTCTACAGTCTTGTTGTTACTTATTAATCTGTGCTTCCAAATCCTTTGATACAGAATTGAATATTTTTAGCCACGAGCTTTAATTCATGCCCCGCTTCTTATCCAGGACAACTATGCGGCAACTCTGCCAGTGCGAGCCGAAGTTCTGCAGAAGCGACTTGTAGTTGCTGCCATCGACTTCGGAACAACATACTCCGGCTATGCCTTTGAAACTCGCGCTAAGTTTATGGAGGACCCCCTGTCGGTAAGTTCTGAAAATTGTTCTAGCTAACAAAATTTTGTTCTGCTATTATAAGGGATTGGAAATTATCCAATCAAATTTAATTTGTTTAAAAAAGTGAAATATACATATCAGGAATTGCCATATTCAGAAGACACCAGTGCCCAAGGTTATAAATCTGAGCATGGAAACCAGTCTCAAATCTCAAGGATCTGATTGGCTGAAATGGCGACCAGTCGCCATTTTAGCCAATCAGATGCTTGAGATTTGAGACTGGTTTCCAATCTCAGATTTATAACCTTCTGTCTAGCTCTTCAAACAGCCAAAAAGAATAGAGGAAAAGAGGGTATGGTTTATATATGACCAAATCAAAATAGACACCACACATATATAACGAAAAATTAGAACCTGACGAGTTTACCATCTTTGAACGGGGAAGGTAAGTGGGAAACAATTTGCCACTTACAAATTTAAAATTTAAACTGTCAATTAGGTATATGTGTGATCTTAGTGACGACAACCAGTCTTTATGCAAAAGCAATAATTTTA
Source organism: Corbicula japonica (assembly GCA_038501625.1). Lineage (NCBI taxonomy): Eukaryota > Metazoa > Mollusca > Bivalvia > Venerida > Cyrenidae > Corbicula > Corbicula japonica. The sequence goes on along the minus strand of JAZAYU010000531.1, from coordinate 53,693 downwards.
ATGTGTGTTATATATGCGCAAATATACGTTGTCCTATCTCTTATGTTCCTGTGTCTAACAGGTTAAAGCCTACAATTGGGTGGCCAGATCCGGTTTATCGTATAAAACCCCGTCAAGTATACTATTCGACAACAACAAGCAATTTCATTCCTTCGGACTTGACGCTGAGAAAACGTATAGTGATGCGTTGGCAGCGGGCGAGCAGTATGACTGGTACTTCTTCAAAAGATTTAAGATGATGCTTTACAATGTTCAGGTACGGGTATAACATAGAAAGAATTTATCAAGGCAAAAGATGCACGTGAACTAGAAGTGAAATACTGATTTTAGAGTTGGTTACGCACCCCTTCAAAATGTTCAGTGCTCAAGGTTATAAAACTGAGCCTGGAAACCAGTCTCAAATCTCAAGCATCTGATTGGCTGAAATGGCGACCATTCGCCATTTCAGCCAATCAGATGTTTGAGATTTGAGACTGGTTTCCAATCTCAGCTTTATAACCTTCAACCCAGAGGAGCAATCTTCCGAACCATACGCTCTAGCTATACTCCTTCATTCTGGTTCTTTATTTGTCGATCGTTCGCGCTGACACTTCAAACGTGCATATTATAAATTTCCACCCGATTTTCTCTCATTTAAATGTGAGTTTGGGAAACAGTCTTCCATATTAGGCATTTTCTCAGCTCAGCAATTAATAAACAACATAACCGATGAATGTTTTAGGAGTTGAGTAGGACAACCACCCTACGGGACATAAATGGTAGGGAGATGCCGGCATTGGAAGTCTTCTCTGCATCCATCAAGTTCCTCAAAGAACACTTGTTGCAATCTTTTCAAGAAAAAGAAGCGGACATAAAGCCTGGAGATATCCACTGGGTGATTACAGTACCGGCCATATGGTCCGACATATCCAAAAGGTTTATGCGGGAGGCTGCTATTAATGTAAATATCGTATTTGCCTGTACAGGATTATTGAGATTTTACCTTATTATCTAGGTATTTAAGCAGCTAGCCATGAGTAATATAAATAAACATTTGCCATACAAGTTATAGAGGAAAAATATCAAACAAAATAGTATAGTATGTAGCTAGTTACAAATGTAAAACTGTCGCTTTCAAGGATGTTGAACGTATCAATTTATGTAAAGGATCTAGCTGTGCAATGCTTTGCGAACAGTCAACATGCCACCAATATTAGTTTTAAAGAATTTCCTTTCAAAAACGTAGACTATGGTGTCGCAATTATGGGGCCTCGATTTCTTGCACTTTTACAATATGGACAAAAGAATTAGTAAGAATTTATACTAGCAGTTGCTTTGTATGCTAATACGTAAGATAATAATACTGGATTTTATCAAAAGTAAAAACTGCTTGATATATCAACGAATGTATTAGTTCCGATTTTGAACAAATTAAAGATACAGAGATAGATATTCCTACCTTGCAGGCTGAGATCCACACGGACAAAGTGTCACTGAGTTTGGAACCGGAAGCCGCCAGTTTGTACTGTCAGTATCTGCCGGTGCAGAGAGTGCTCGGAAAAGACCGACCAGAGATCCTTTCATTCCAGAAAGGGGACAGATACATGGTTCTTGATGCTGGCGGTATAATATTCATAACTGTCATTTACTATGTATTATATATTACGCTTGACCTGAGTCGGAAGGAGAAGCCAATAGATGTATCCCCAGTATACAATTTACCAATCACACATAAAAAGTGGAAATTTGAGTCAAATTACTCTTATTCAAAATGCACTTCGGTTTATCATCTTTGTAGCCTGGAGCGGTCAGACGCTGTCCAACATATTTACGGATTTCAATATATAAAAAGTTCTTTATTTAGCTGCTTTTTGTTTGTTTTGTTGTTGTTAACACATACGAAAAATAAACTTGTTAAAATTCAACTTAACTGCCCTCTTACTTAAAATCCATATTCGAAAGTGTTATTAATTAAACGTACTATTGTACTTAAAGTTACGTTTACTTTTTAGAAAAACTACCAATACTTTTGAATACTAGTAGTTTTTTGTGATTTTATGATAATTTTATCACTTGTGATTTGTTTCAGGTGGCACCGTTGACATCACTGTTCACGAAATCCTAGAGGACAAAACTTTGAAGGAGTTTGCCAAAGCAAATGGCGGCGAATGGGGTGGTACTAAAGTGGACGAAAAATTCGAAGAGATGCTGAATGACGTGTTTGGTTCTGATGTCATTGAGGTATGTCGCCAGCGTTATATGGAAGACTACCTAGATTTGATGCAAAATTTCGAGGTAAAGAAACGGATGATTAAACCAGGAACATCTGGGCACCAGAAATTTAAGGTCCCGCCTTCATTTTTGAATACCTATAAGGAATTGAACAACGAAGATGTTGACAAATGCAGCAAGATTTCTGACCGCTTGAAAGGAAAAGTCAGTTTCAGTTCAGATAAGATGCGGGTCGATGCAGAGATTGTGAAGGGACTCTTCAAAGAGGTATGTGGCCAGATCTGTGCCACTGCTAAAGAATTCTTCCAGAATATGAGCCAGTATAACGTAGACACAATCTTAATGGTTGGTGGGTTCAGTGAATCTGAAATGCTTCAAGATAGTATGCGTAAAACCTTTCCGAGACACCGTCTTATCATACCGGAAGAGGCGGGGCTAGCTGTGCTGAAGGGGGCGGTGCTGTTCGGCCACAATCCCACAATGATCACAGCTCGTATAATGAGGTATTCCTATGGAGTTCGAGCATTTAAACACTTTGAACCCGGATTAGATCCCATCGAGAAGAGAGTCGTACAACATTTTGAGGAAGATCCGACTGATAAAAGTCTTGTATCAGGTGATGTTGTCCTCTGTAAGGACTACTTCAGCAAGCATGCGACCGCTGGGGAAGAAATAAGCCGGGATGAGCAAAGGTATACACAGGAGTATCGTGTCTCTGAAGCTAACGGCTCCGAACTGCAGATCGGCATCTACATCTCACCCAGAAGGCATCCATTGTACACCGATGAAGAAGGTTGTAGAATGATTGGTGAAGTAATTGTCCCCCTTGGAGAAATAAAAAGCTTCAAAATACAGATAGGATTTGGAAAACCTGAACTTGTTGTTAGAGTTATCGACGCTACAACGGGAAAGAAAGTGCAAAATGCAGATTTCAAAATGTTGTAAAACAAAACATAAACACCACTGAAAGAGTAAAAGTATTTATATTAACTCATACATAGTTTTAGCACAATCATGCTTTTTCTTGGGCATTCATTGAAATTCTGGTTAATAATTAAGTGACTCCAGTATTTTTATCATATTTAAAAGACAAAGGTGTTTTACCCACGTTCTTCTTAACGTGTTAATATAAAGTGTTACATGTATTCCCAAACTGTTCATATACCATATAAGCTATATTGTTCTACGGATTGTTTCCGGATTGTTGGAATACTACCATACATTTTATCTGTGATAGCGTAACAATAGCAAAATGCAGCTAAATTCTGTGTTATTCCTCTTAAAATAGTATTAAATAAATAAGACTGTTTAATACTGATATTTAGACAGTCACATGAAGCCATTTTATTGCAACAATATTTCAACAATGCTGTGGCCTTGATTGTGGCTGAGATTTCCACAACCGCCCATGTACAGTCAAACCGAACCTGCAGTATGCTAGTTGATCGTGTTAGGGACTTTTTTAAAAGTACATATTTATATATTTTTTTTTAATATTACAGCATAGCCGCGACAGTGCAGTGTGGCGACTGTCAAAATTTTACCCGTACTTCCAACCAGTGCTGACTTTTGAGGTAGTTTAGTACTACACATTCGTGAGATAATTGTAATTTAAATATTTATTTGTTTAATTATTTCCGTCCATTTTGTTTCTTTTGATAATTCAGCCAGTATTACCATCAAAATTCTATTTTTTTTCAATTCCGCTCGTGCACTTATAACTGTGCACTGAGCCTTCGATATTTTATTTGTCGTGTTCGATGATATTCAAAGTATACTTTTCATCAATTGTTAATCAAATTCAAGTGAGAAATATTAGAGAAGAGATATTCAAATAAATGTAAGTGTGCAAAACTGCTTTTAAAACGAAATTATCGATGATGTGACTGTCAATTTATCAATAATGTTTATGTTTTACCTCCGTTGTATTTATGAAATATACCCCGTATAACGTTTAAATAAAACTGACTACTGAAAAAAAAACAATGTTCGTATATTGAACTTCAAACTAGACTCCCCTGGTTGTTATCTTCTTATTAGCTCACCTGTCACGTAGTGACAAGGTGAGCTTTTGTGATCGCAATTTGTCCGGCGTCCGTCCGTCCGTCCGTAAACATTTACTTTAAACGACATCTCCTCTTAAACCCCTGGGCCAAAGTTGATGAAACTTGCCACAGATGTTCCTTGCATGAAGCTCTTCCAAATTTGTTCAAAGAAATCAATTCCATGCAGAACTCTGGTTGCCATGGCAACCTAAAGGAAAAACTTTCAAAATCTTCACAAGGCCTAGAGCTTGGATATTTGGCATTTAGCATCCTCTAGTGGAACTCTACAAAGATTGTTCAAATTATTTCCCTGGGGTCAAAATTGGCCCCGCCCCAGGGGTCACTTCATTTTACATAGACTTATATAGGAAAACTTTAAAAATCTTCTTGTCTGAAACCACAAGGCCTAGAGCTTAGATATTTGGCATTTAGCACCCTCTAGTGGAACTCTACAAAGTGTTCAAATTATTTCCCTGGGGTCAAAATCGGCCCCGCCCCAGGGGTCACTTCAGTTTACATAGACTTATAAAGGAAATCTTTAAAAATCTTTTTCTCACAAACCACAATGCGTACAGCTTAGATATTTGGTAAGTAGCATTGTCTAATGGATGTCTACTAAATTTATTCACATTATGTCCCCTTGGCCAAAATCCGCCACGCCCTAGGGTTCTCTTGGTTTACATATAGTTATATAGGAAAAACATGAAAATCATTTTTCTCCAAAACTAATAGGACTAGATCTTAGATATTTGGTGCTGTATATTGTGTAGAGAACCTTTATCAACTTTGTATAAAAGTTGGCCCTGGGGTCAAAATTGTCCCCGCCCCGGGGGCCCTTAATATGTGAAAAAGGCAAACTTAAAAAATCTTTCTACTAGAAACCTCAATGCCTAAAGCTTAGATATTTGGTATGTAGCATTGTCTAATGGATATCTACCAAGTCTGTTCAAATTATGTCCCCTGGGCAAAAAATTGGCCATGCCCCAGGGTTGTCTTAGTTTACATTGGTTTTTATAGGAAAACATGAAAAATCATTTTTCTCCGAAACTAATTGGACTAGACCTTAGATATTTGGTGTTGAGTATTGTGAAGAGACCTTTACCAACATTGTTTAAATGTTGGCCCTGGGGTCAATTTTGGCCCCGTCCTGGGGGCCCTTAATATGTAGAAAAGGAAAACTTTAAAATCTTCCTACTGGAAACCTCAATGCCTTAAGCTTAGATATTTGGTATGTAGCATTGTCTAGTGGATATCTACCAAGTTTGTTCAAATTATGTCCCCTGGGCCAAAATTGGCGACGCCCAAGGGTTCTCTTAGTTTGCATTGATTTATAAAGGAAAACATGAAAAATCATTTTTCTTCGAAACTAATAGGAATAGGTCTTAGATATTTGGTGCTGAGTATTGTGAAGAGACCCTTTGCCAACATTGTTTTAATGTTGGCCCTGGGGTCAATATTGGCCCCGCTCCAGGGGCCCTGAGTATGTAAAAAAGGCAATTTTTAAAAATCTTCCTACTGGAAACCTCATGCCTTAAGCTTAGATATTTGGTATGTAGCATTGCCTAGCGGATATATACCAAGTTTGTTCAAATTATGTCCCCTGGGCCAAAATTGGCCATGCCCTAGGGTTCTCTTAGTTTGCATTGATTTATATAGGAAAACATATGTAATCATTTTTCTCTGAAACTAATGCGACTATCCTTGGATATTTCGTGTTTAGTATTGTGAAGAGACCCTTTACCAGCATTATTTAAATGTTGGCTCTGAGGTTAAACTGAGAGTACTTTTGTACTCAGGTGAGCGATCTAGGGCCACCATGGCCCTCTTGTATATTTCACTATTGTTTTACCAAAACAGAAGAAAAAACTCTGAATTTGAAAATTATGTTTTGCCAGATAGCGGCTTCTAATAGGGTTTGAGGTTCAACCTCTAAAGAGATCAGTTTTGTAGACTTCTTCTGTGTCATTGAGGCGCGTTGTCGGAGCAACATATGACTAGCCTGGTTGGTGACCTTGCAGTGCAAAAAAGGCTTGCCTTAAAAAGCGAAACTATACCATTTGCGGACTTTTCGTGTTATTGTCAATTACACTATTATCGGCGTCTTTTATTTTTCAACAACTACGACTCGTCTAGCGCTAAGCAGTTTAGCATTTGAGGCATGATCGAACAGTATATTGGTCTGTTATTGAAAGTTGTTATAGTGTTTAATGAGAAATAAAGTGGTCGTATTCATTGAATGCTGATGTCCAAAAGTACGAAAATATACTTTATTTTCTAGTAGAGCGGCCTTGAACTTGTTTATTTTTATTAACAATTTTGTATATTTGTTTAAAAATACAGCAATAAAACAGTAACCAGTTTTTCCTAATTGACTTTTAATTAATTAGCACTTTTTAAATGAAAGTGCGTTATGTTATGCTTTTTAGTGTTTAGCTTATTGTACCCGAGAGTCAACAGATAGCTAATTCGTCCTGTGTTAACTTTGTGTTTTTCTGCGGACGTTCGAGCCGATAAATGAAATATTTTACAATATTAGGGGAAGCAAGCACGACAGGTTAATATACAGGTATTCCTACAAACCGGACTTGGAGTTGTGCATACGGGTAATAACTCATGTTATTGATTTGGGGAAACCCATCACGAGTTAACTTTCTTGAACGTTAGGAAATAGCTCTATCGGATCAATGGACTCGTATAGCCATTAAGGTTATTTCTATGACACTGCCAATGTTATGACTTTGAACAATAGCTTTAAACAATGGTTACAAAAGTGAAACTTCGTTGTTTACAATATATTAGATTTTACACAAAAGACTGGTTAAAATGTTAAGATAATCACTGGTTTATAATTACCCTTTTTCGTTATCGTTTATACCTGTAATTGAGTGGTTTATTCGGATTGACGGAGCTTTGGAAACGGTTTTATAAAGAATAAAAACGATAAGGTAAGACTTATTATCTTAATTTTATCAGGAGATTTACCAAAAATTTGAAAAAAATGTGTTAAAATTATATCCGATTTTGTTTGATCAGCTTAACAAACACAGTTTATAGCTTTTGATTTCAAAAATAAGATGTGCTGATCTTACATTTTTCCAGATTATTTTTTAAACGAGAAAGCATTTGTAGTATATAAAATATACTGATTATTTTAATATAAAGATTCTATTGAATTAACCGTTTGTTTCGGTGTTGAAGAATAGAACTCTCTAAAGACATGTTAAGCAGCGTGGATATTTCATCCACATCAAACGAAGATAGCTCTAAGAATGTTTGTCCTAAAATGCCTAGAATTTGGACATACGGTACATACGTACGCATGATTACAGCCGCGAGAATGGCAATACTCAGGCTTAAAAATGATTAAGTCTATTTAGTTAATATAGAAACACTAACTATTGGTAGACGCACAAGGTCTGAAAACATTGCTATTTTTCGCTGACATTACACTGTTCGAACATACAATTTAAACTTCATGTCTTGTGAAATATTCTATACATTTTTTACTCAAGCGTGCATAACGACGGAACAAAACTATGTTATCGCAATATTAAATTATCTTCTGCATTCAGCCCCGCAACCATACCCCAACCCATTTTAAACGTGTCCATATATTGTAAAATCGCAGCACTTTTCACATCCAATCGTAAACAAATGCGGTTACAACCGTACATTTAGTACAATGTATTCAAAAGATCAGTATTGTACTGATCAAGTGAGTGCTTAGAATTGCTAAAAATTTGTCAATTTATACATATGCAAGGGTTTCATAGGAAATTCGATGCGGTTTTCATTTTCTCATTGGCTTTCGGAAAGGATAATTATTTTGAAGATAAAGTGTTATCAAAATAAGTTTATATTTTATTGACTTAACACTTGTACTGTATTTGAATTATAATAAGTTTTGTGGGCGAGCACACAACTTTTATTCTGATTTGAAACCTCGGTCATTTGTGTGTAGTTATTGACCATTTGTAAACATTGATGCCAATTTAAAGCTAAGCTACTTGTATATGTGTTAAAGGGAACAACTTCTTATGAAATGGATTAACTATTTTCTTTCCATAGTCGAATTTTAATTTTATAAGTCGTTCTAGGTCAAGAGGTTTCACCGTTGTATATTAAGTATTTAATGCAGACCGCATTTCTACAAGATCTGTGCCCAAGGTTATAAAACTGAGAATGGGAACCATTCTCAAATCTCAATCATCTGTTTGGCTGAAATGGCGACCAGTTGGAAACCAGTCTTAAATCACAATCATCTGATTGGCTGAAATAGCGACCAGTCGCCATTTCAGCCAATCAGATGATTGAGATTTGAGACTGGTTTCCAATCTCAGCTTTAAAACCTTCAGCCCAGATTGTTTTTTTTTTACAAGCCACGGAAAACGGTGTCTTCTGCCAAAATTTTGAAATTTTAGTTGTTTCTAGTTTTTAGAAAGATCTTAGGTTTATCTAATGTTTACTCATAACAAAAAAAGTGATTGTTTTCACATTTTAACAATAAAATGGTATTTGCACTGTGAAATGCTTAATAACTAATGTCGTCTGCTCAACTTTATGACGTCATTTCAAAGATTGACAACTTGACAAAGAGCTTTCTTGTGGTTCCGACAGTACACCACCGCACGCATCTGCAATCTCTTATCCTATCCCCCATTTTTCCCCACTACTTGATTCTTTAAAGTTAAAGGAAAACCGAAACAAAACTAGTGGAACTCGTTACGGTAAAGTATGCTAATGTTAATGGAAGAAAACTTGGTCTGCCTCATTTTTGGAGAAGAATTGGTAAATAAAGCTTTGGTATTTTTCAGAGTTATACTAAAAATCATTAGATCTGAGTACGTATGTGAGAAACTGTTTAACCTCGTCGTACTCATCTAAATTGTCTGCTTTGGTAAGGTTTAGCTTGGCAGAAAGTCAACTTGAATTTTGAATTCAGATCTACATCATAATTTTCCTTGCTAAAGTGTCTCATGAGCATTATTTTCTTATTATCTTTTTATACAATATTATTCCCTTTTCGTCTAACAGACAAATCGAGAACTTCTTAATAAATTATTCAGTCTTGTACATGCTAGAAAGAAATCTGTAAGATATTCTAGGTAATTGTTACGCTGTCTCACTGAAGGCAGATCTAACAAGCTGATAGCATAGCGTTGCGGTTTTCATGGAATGATTTTTATCAGACTGATCGTTACATCTGTGTGCATGCGTAATGTCCATGCTGATCTTCAAGTTTAAAAAGCCAATTTATTATTTACTTATGTTAAAAGGTTGAAGCTTGATAGGAAATAAGTTTATGCCGTATACATTGACTACACGACTAAAATGACGGCTTTTGCCAAGACTGCTTATATAATGGTCAGCATCGCTTTCCCACATTAAACATAAAAAACAAACAAAAAACAAACATTAAACATCATGGTGTCCAAATTATTGTGTGTATCATTTTACAGACAGATGCAACACTTCACGTCAGCCTGGTCGAGTCATGTAATAGTTGCATCCTTAAGCTGCGTTCAGTATTCGAACTTCCGGCTGTGTACTACGCCAAATTCACTAATGCCCTATGCGATGCTTCATTCGTTGACATTTTTTAACAATTATTGAGATTAATGACATCAATGAAAGTCTGACGAGCATCTATGTTTAAATGTCTGAGAAGTATTTTAACTGTCAGAATGGTCATTCTCAATAATATGTTTAAAACGTGAGCGACGGCGTAAGTTGCATTTTTAAAATATTTTTTTCTGATATCTAAATAAAACATAATGGAATTGTAAACTCCAGGGAAAGTCACAGAACAAAGTTATGAAGTTAAGGCATATACCATTGATATCTTTATTATGTAATAAGCCAAAAAGGCCCATGAACATATAAACAGAAAACACAATCAATAAACAGTATGACATGGTAAGACATACAAACATAAATAGTAAATTATATGCAAATATATGCAAATGCCACCCACTTTTTAAATGCGGGAGAGACCATTTTAACAGCACAAACAAACAAAAAAACAACATACAATATGTAATGATAATAAAGATATGCCTAAAGTTATAAATATTTTAACAAATATTCTCTCCTCTCAAAAGCTTTAAAAACAAAGATAGCAATACTTTTTATGATCTTATCATTCTCTGAATTAATTAGCTTTATAAACTTAATAAAATTTGGTCTTTTCCAGAGAAAGACCACATTTTAAAAAGTTTTTAGAAATAATTAATCATTGATTTAGTGTGATACTGCATGTTGCAACCAGTTTGTATGCTGATTAAGTGTGGATTAGCACGATTCGCTACTGACCCGAGGCGCCGGCAGTCCCCGGACCCGTCCTTACGTATTCAAACTGCGGAGAAGAGTGGACTAGCACTCGCTACTGACCCGAGGCGCCGGCAGTCCCCGGACCCGTCCTTACGTATTCAAACTGCGGCGAAGGTTTTGAATAGTGAACTTTACATTAAGGATATTAATTATAAAGGATTGTAGTTTTATCGTTTATTTGAGTCTCATCATAGAACATGTATATACAATTTAGATTAAATAAATACTAATAAAAGTACAATGCCACATAATTGAGTTACATAACTTTACGCGTCAGATGTTTGTCTTTTTTAAACAACATGAATACATGGAGTAAATCGCTTTATTCGTAAACAAGGTTATGTTTAAAGTATTAGTCTTTGGCTTAGAAAAAAGAAAATTCCATCAGCTCACTATTAAGTGAAAACGAAATTCGGAGCATTTTTCATTTATTACTGAATAACATTCTGTGGTAAAGCGCGATTCTTGTTTATTTGTTATATTTTATTTGGTTTCCGTTATGAAGATTAGAAACGATTTACTATCACATTTGTTAACTCCTAATAGTTAGAAAGCTTTTATATACTCAAAAATCTACGTGTTTGTTTTAAATTACAAATGAAAAGAACGTGTATCATGCACCCGGTGTACACTCTCTTATCTCCCCGGGTGATAAATCTAATCCCCAGCACAGTTGCTCGGTTAGCAACAGAAGGTTGAAAATGAGGGTCTGTGGAATCTCGCTGTGTCAGTTGGTCGTTGAAGGTTTACTCTTTAACACTGTTATCACATTTATGCAAGGAACGTTCTACAGGTAGCAAATTTTCAGGATTAAAGTGCTAGGTTATTATGATTACACTAAGAATGCGATTTTGCTGTAAACTATTCGCATAACGAAATAATTTAAGCGACTGTTTTTCTAAGATCCCCTTAAAGGCATACACAAATAGTGTAACTGTGTGTTGATTTTGTTTGTCGGTGAAAAAAAAGTTTTATTTTAATAAACCGTGCAGTTAATGAACCATAGACCCGATGCTTACCTAGCTATTTTTTGCCAAGACTTTGAGCTTCCGACGAAGGAAAACATTTCCCGGTTTTTTTTAATAACTTTTAATGGGATGGTGCCTTTGAATCTTGTTAGAAATTTTCATGGAAACACCATTTGCACTATTTGAGAAGCCATTTTTGAGTTGGTGTTTTTTTCTTCTATCAAAATTGCGTGACATATATTTGCATTCAAATATTACAAAGTTAAAGCCGTAAAAGGGAGTATTTTATTATATATTTTTCTATTTTCATGGTATATTTCTAAATAGTAATAATTGCGGGTTCAAATAAAATCTGCTGTCACAGAACTCACTGGCTTTTTGATTTAAGCGCATCTAGTGTTTTTTTCCGCCAAAATCAAACCATAGTAAATCCATCGCCACTATAAAATATCTCCACAAGTTTCAAGATAACAAAAACGTTAACAATGACTGAGTTTAAACATTAAGAACAGTTGTTTTTATGATAAATATTTGCCGATGACACTTTGATAATCTACCCTAATGATTGTATTGATAGAAGTCCTTCCAAAACGTCGGCCATGAAAATTATTGTTGTATCATTTAATTTCGCGGGAACCAAATTTCGAGAAAATGACATAAGTGACATTTTCGCGAGGGCTTGAATTCCAGCACTAATACTATTCTAATATGACTAGATATTCAATGGTTTGATTTCGCTAGGTTTTTATTTCGCGCACTTACCCCAGCGCGACATACGCGAAAATTAAACCATCGCGAAATATAATGATACCACAGTATTCAAATGTTTAAACGTTAGCCCTGATCAAGCGAACTGGTCATCGATTCTAATTAAAACTACAGTGGTTTAAACAACCCTGTGTCAAATGTATTTAAATCGAATTTTAATACGTTAATTGAGAAACTCCGATTACGTGCTTTTTGAACACAGAAAAGCGTTAATATTTAATCTCTACTTAACATCTAAACATATTGATCGGCCAAACTTTATAATCGTGGTTTAAAAAGATTTTATAGACATATTCTTCGTGAAATATTGTAAAGTATAAAGGTGTTTTATGAAGATTTCAATGAATTGCAATGCATCAAAAAACAAATAAACAAACACATTAAACATTATTTATTCAAGGATGTAAAAGTTTCATTTTGGAATTTATTAATGGATCGTACATTTCGTAAGTAGCACAATTTTAAATTATTTGTTTAAAACGATAGAAAATTCAAACATGTTCTCTTAAGCAATTCTTCAATCGGGAGCTAAGACTGAGTAAATATTGACTGTAATCTTGACTTTCTATATGTTCTATCATTGACATTTGTTACCTTGTGATAAATGTTCATACATACTGAACCAAACATCTAATGCAACTGGGCTGAAGGTTATAAAACTGAGATTGGAACCAGTCTAAAATCTTAAGCATCTGATTGGCTGAAATGGCGACTGGTCGCCATTTCATCCAATCAGATGTTTGAGATTTGAGAATGGTTTCCTTGCTCATATTTATAATCTTGGGCTCTGAAGTTTTGACGTTTTCTGTCTCAACTCTTTTTCTGCATATTTCTTTGTGATGAACTCGGCTTTCTTTCTTGAGTAAGTCGATTTCATTCATCGTCAATCGGCAATTTCAGCTCCAAATCAGAATTATTTTATCAAATTTATTAACTGAATAGCTCGCAGTGTAGTCCCTGAACGGAAAGCACTGACGTGTACGCTGATTCAGCTCTACACTGGCAACAAATGAGACAACAGTCGTGCTTACATTTAGAACTTATATAGTTATATGACAGAATACTGAAGCGGTTGGACATCTTTTATTCAAAATCACCCACATTTGCATACATTATATGGAAATTTTAATTTTATTTCAGCAAACCTCTTTTTCCTTTTACAGGATTTCATAACTTTTTCCAGTATTCATTTAAATTCAGTTCTGATGGAGAGGTTTAAATTATTTGATCTCGGGAAAATGCAAAATTTACCAATGTGATCAAAAGTAATGTTTTTTTCTCAATGTACATTTATACGACAGTCAAGCTGGTGGTCTTTGAAGACAAAAAAACTGACAAAACATTAACACTGACAGCTTTATTTTGAATAAAATCATTATACATTTTAATTGGGACAATCGAAATTCAAGTATTGAGTTAGAAGTTCGGTTCAGTGTATTCCATTCTTACATTTGTATATTATAACGTACTTAATAGTTATGTGTTCGGATTCGACTTTTGTGACAATTGACAGAATTATGACAGTTGGATTATATATATTTTGTAAAAGGATATAATCATTAACTAGTGTGTTTAGTACATGTACTAAGCGTTAACATAAAAGCACGTTTGTGGAATAGTCATCAGTGGTATATAGCGATCACATGGTCTACACTAGTTTACAGTAAGTGGCGGTATAATCCATTCAGAATTGTGTTTAACATTTTACGTGCAAATTTAATTAAAGTTTAATAATCGAATAAACAGTATGCAAACAACGCATTTTCATTATTAAAATAACTTTCGAGTATCTAAACAAATGCGAAGCTTTAAAGCTCATTACGGTAATCTATAAAGTTCGTTAAACAAGAACACAACAAAAAGCGTTGAATGTATTTTAACAGTATTTTGTTCTATATATTCCCTAGAGATTCGATACACCGTATTAAGTAGTGTGCTATTATTGAAAATGGGACCCCCTCTGGGTTTGTGAATATAGCTGCTTTCAATACAAAAAACAAACAGTTTATTAGGACATTGGAAATTCAACAGAGAAGTTGATTACAGAAAGCAAATCAGGAAAAATCGGAATCGATTTGTTTTTATGGTTATAGTTTTTTGTTTTGACGACAATAATTATGTTCTGGCGACTTTTATAATGACCTTCAGTTAACGTACTGAGAAAATGAGCAATAATGATATATCGTTCGGGCTATAAAATATGCCTAGCCTATGCGAACGAATTATCAGACTTAACGGTTTGTCATGTTAATTTGAATATTTCCTAATGTATTTCGGATAATTGAATAGTACGCTTTTATTTCCTAATGGATAATGGAATTTTATGCAATTAATTACCTAAGCTCGTCTTGATCAATAGGATCTTTTTTCATACATAATGCTTGTCTATAGCGTATACAATAAAATAAATACAGTACAAGAAGTACAAAAAAGTTCCAAATAAATAAGAGTAAAGGATGATACATTTGTAGGTGTTACCCTTACAAAACATTTCATTTGTGTCACAGAACCAGGTCGTTGACACGAACAATTCATTTGCATTCTATTTACAAATAACATTTAGAGTATTCAAAGACGTACTCGTGTTTAATTATATCTTATACAAATGAACAAAACCATTTAATCATTCTAACCTTGTGCCTTGGAGAAGTAATAGAGTATTGATTGAAACTCGATAGCCTTAAACTGGAGATGATTTCATCAAGATATATAACCACATATCTTGAATGGAATTTGATACCCTGATCTCCGTTAGTGGGGTATGGAACGCCATGACCGTCTATATCCCACAGAATCCTCATTTATTTTATTATATATCTTTAAAAATGATTTTTTCTTAATTTCCAGAGCTGGAATGATGAGCCTGTGCACTTAATTGTTTGAAGTTCTATTATTTTTTGTCGCCTTAAATGTACATTGTATTTAGTAGGTACTAGTTTATTTTTAATAAAAAAATGGAATAGAATTAACTAAAATCTTATAATCTCCTATAAAAGTAAGCTGACCATTTGTAGGCCTCAAACACTGAACGCGATCACATCATAATAAGATTATTACAGTGTATTAGATAAACTTGAAACTGTAGACTTTGTGTAATGTTAATCCCTCTCAATAAATTTGAAACGTGGAAAAAGATTATATAAATTATACAGATTTCGTAACTGTGAACACCTGAATGTCTAAGACAAATTTGTCGGACAGCTGTAGGCACAGGTATTTTTCAAACACCTGGTTCCGTATGAAGAGCCATTTATTAACCAGACCACATGAATTAGGCTTTAAGATTTGTCATGTTTAAAAACAAGTGTATTATGTTATAATACAAATGCTGTTAGCAGCAGCATACAATATTAATGTTCATCTTAAAATGTTATAATGAAGTAATGAAAGCATTTTTTCTTTAGGCTACATGAACTTGAAAAATAAGACTTATAAAAGGGTAGCGAAACTACGTCACGCGAACTTTGTAGAAGTGTACTAACAGATATTATTTTCGCCTCGCTATTTTCACATATGTATGGCTTTCTTATGGCTGCACTATTCCTCAAAAAGTCAAGTGCATGTGAAAAAAAAATCTGCTTATATACGCTGAAAGAGTTGTGTTTCCGATGTTTCGTGCACTCGAGGGTTTGAGGAAAACAATGCAGGAACAAGAAACTTATCAACACAAATCTATAATTCGCGGGACGTAAACAATCATGTGTGCACCCTTCTGTAAAGAGCGCTTGACGCAGTTTCTCCACCCTGTATGACGTCCCAGTTAACAGTTTTTTGTTATTGGTGCTCCTTCTCAAAAACAGTGATAATGGTCATAATTAATAAATAAAGATTCTCTACTTATCGACTTGTTAACACATTCATGCATTGTTGTTGTTGTTAGTGATGTTGTTGTTGTTGTTATTTGAATGATACATGTTATTCCAAGTAAATGTACTAGTAGTCAATAACTATTACAGACATTGCTCAGTAAACTGATGTATAGCTTATAAATGCGTGGCTTTCAGGGATTGTTGAGTATTGACCACAAGAATGATTTGGCAGGAAGTAAGTGATTGTTTAGGGAAATCGCGATCAATGAACCTACAAGGAAATATTCATGATTTGCATACTTTAAAATAAAGCTAATTATATTATACTGTGTTTATTGAAAACATTACTAAAGGAAATCGAAAATCGTAACTGCAGTTTATGAAAATCGAAGACGGGTGCTACTTATGCATTTTGTTGTATGATGAATTAGATTTTGTGTTTCTGGGAAAGTGGACGGAAGGGTGGAGGTAAAGATAAAGAAAACATTTTGAGAACATTTGGGTTTGACGGAAAAACGTTGGAGATAATTTACCGAAACAACTTGTATATATTTGTTCACGTGAGAACCTGTTGGGGCAAGTGTGAGGTTGGTGAACAATAAAATCTGGTTTAAACCCTAAGTGGAAAATTGTTAATGTGCAAAAAACTCTAAAAGTAGTTATGTTACTAACGTAAACATTAGAAGAGAGAAAAACACATTTCAGTTTATCGATGTAAATTGCCAAAGTTTAAATGTTTTTAACCGTACGTTTGTAGTTTCAAAACGCGTAATAAGCATTTTTTTCTAAAGTCTATAGTAATGTTTCCTTTAAACTTGTGCCTTGGTAAATATTCAAACTTAAAAGGCCAAATACAGAAAAGGAATGGGTCATCTTTAGGCGTTACAGTACCTATGATTGGTTTACTGAAGTTCCGTTAATTTCCGAGGTGTTTTCTTTTAAATGTTGTATGTACATATATTGGCTGCTAATTGCACAGCTGCACTTCAAGTTGTATTCAAAATGTATTTTTGATCGCCTAGCCAATCTTAAGTTACTTATTTTCTGTTTCAATGTTTTGACTGTCAAAATGCAGACTTAAATAATAAAGTTTTATATAACTTTATCATTTACACAATGTCCATTAACGAAAGGAGTGGTCACTTAGGATAATTTTTTTCAATTTAGCTTTTTACTGACAGACAGCTAGAACTGTTTACTTTTAATGTCGTTTTAATAACGTTTCCTTTAGTTATTATATAAGAATATGTCGTTGGGCAGGCGGACGTCAACATTTCATAAAGTCTTTTGTTTAAGTTCACCTTTTCTAAGCAACCATTCAATGTAGAGCTTTGTAACATAACGTAGTTGTCTGACATCATAGTATGAAATATCAGGAAATGATTAATAACTATTGACTGTATTTGTTCATGTTTATGTCCGCTTTGCCCTTAACCCTTTTCTCCATAAATACGCATTTTTACGCATGTGCGACCAGTGTAGATCCAGATCAGCCGGCACATCCGTGCCGTCTGATCAGGATCTGCACTAATCGCATTTTGGTCATAAATAAGCTAATGAATAAAAAGCGAACAGTGCAGATCCTGATCAGACGGCACGGATGTGCCGGCTGATCTGGGTCTACACAGTTCGCCCAAGCAATAAAGATCTTTCTGTGTAGGAAAGGGTTAAAATTTCAGAAAAATGGTTTTGTCGAATTGCGGCGTCTTCTGGTATGCTAATTTCGTTGTTTTCTGGTGGCTGAATTCAATAAAACACAACTTACGTATCTGTTATACAAACATGCAACTGAACATAAGGACGGTAGCCTGTATGTGAAATTGAATTAACGCCTGAGATTTTTAAATAAATTAATATGAAGATTAATTTGAAATAAAATTGTGTTTAAAATAACTCCCTTCACTAGAGATGTCATGCCATAATTAATCACGCCATAATAAATTGTGCCCCCCACCCCCCACACACACAACCCCCTTCCCCACTTTCTGGACCCTTGTGGTTCCGAATTTATTATTTTCCTGAACGTTTGCGCACACCCCGTGGTAACGCTCATGTTGTGAGCAGGTGAAAATATTGAACGTTCTGAACTCAGTGTTGACGTAGATAAGATATCTAAAACAATAGCAGACAAGTTGTCATGTCCGCCGTGGTTGATCAATTCATAATGAGAAAGTTAACATTCGCTAGTTGAATGTAATTATGCGAAATATTCGAACGTCGTGCCACCCTATATAAAATGACAGCAGTGGCTAAGATAAGTTTGCGACTCCGGCATTGTTAGTTTAATACTCCGTATTAAATTTCAGACCGTTTACTTAAATTGTCAACTTAAAATACAATGCATATAGTATACCGGCATAACTAATGAGATACAGTTATAGACAGCAGAAATGTAAAAATGTTACACTTAAACTTAAATGACTCGAAGCGCACGCATGCTGTCATTAGCGAATCCAATACATCGGATTTGGGACTGTTCCAATCGCATAAATAATTGGTAAACATCGTTTTGTGAAAGTCTGATAATTATCATCAAGGTCTTGACTTTAGCTGACTGGCGATAAAGTAATGTATTTTCTTCTTTCAGATTCATAGCATAAAGATGAAGATGAAAAATTATTGGTAAATCATAAATAGGAACAACAGAAAACGAAGACAGTGGAATAGCATTTAAACAATGTTGAATCTGAAAGGTTCATCAAGAGTTAAATTGTCGAGTTAACAAGAAAAGTTTTCGTTTACGTGAGATATTTCAGTAAGCATTTAATGACTACGATAGTGGGTTCATAAGACGAAATGTTAAAGTACACGACGGCCGTTAGCAACGAAGATGGAATCGTTTCCCCGACACACCACCCGGACTTTACGAGGACTATAGATTTATCGGCTGGAACGAAAGGAACGACAAAAATGTCAATCAAAAGAAGGGGAGGAGTTAAGAAGATTCTGTCACGTGACCATATGGGTCAAGATGCTTCTCACTTACCTCCCATTACCCAGCCGGGTTCACCACAGAATATTACTCTACATAGTAACATCCCGCACGAAAGGAAAGAAAATTATCCATATCTGAACCAGTCCATAAAGCGAAAAGAAATCCGAACGCCATATGTTTCACACGTGCAAAGGATTAGTGACGTTGCAACGCCTTACGTGCTGCACACTCAAATAACGAACGTTGATCCGCAGCCAACGTATCCCAGAGAGAACTCAAAGCTCTCTAAATATTCCGGAAATGTTGTCGAATATAAACACGAACCGGAACTGCTTCGTCACGAAGCGACGTTCTCAAGTCTCCAAAAGCTTCCAACAAACTCGTCTCCTGTTAATGAAAAACGTCCGCGTGGACGTCATGGACGGAAGAGTAACAGTTTTAATGAGAATGATTTAGACAGACACCACGATATTAAGGAACTGACTATTCAAAGCAATCAAATCGGATTATATAAACGGGCGGAAAGAAAACAGAGAGATACGAGCAGAGGTAAAGCTGACGAATCGTTCTCAATTAGGAAGAAAATAGAACAATTCCGGAGATGGCACGAGGAGCAATATAGAGAAAAGATTAAAAAGTTGAAGCAAGAAGTTGATCATCAGTTTGAAGCAGAACATAATAGAATAAGCCGACAGGTCGGAACATTCCGCGAAACACCAACCTCTAAAAATGAAATGTCGGTGACTTTAGACGTAGAAAAAGTGCCGTCAGAAGTATCACAGGAAAAAATGGAACAGGATAAAAGTACCCCTAACCCTATGTCACTCACAAATGAAACGTCAAAGCCTCGAAGTGGTTCTGCCCGGACGTGGAGAACTTGGAGAAATGTGAATGACTCGTACGCGTACAATGACGTACAAAAATATATTCAAGAAAATGAGTTGATGGATGATGAAAAATCTCTGTGGATTAAAAAATGGATTATTGAAGTTAATAAAGCAATGAAAGATCAACATCATGAGAGTATATTGTGATAGAATTGTGAGAGAAAACTTAGTATTAAAATGTTGCTTGAAAGAACATACTCATTGTAGGCTGATGAGATTGTTGTCAGAGAAGCAGGAAGGCGTTTTGAAATTATTTGACACGTGAGGTCACGTGGTGATTGCAGGGTTTATCTTATCAGATCACTGGGATGAAACTATTGATCATGTGCTCTCAGAACGCCATATTTCTTTAGAAAAGAAGGGCAAAGATAGCATTCGAAAGTGCTTAAGTGTTTACGTACACGTACAGTTTGTGGATTTTGTCACGTTTACAGGACAATGTTTTCAGATATTGATATTGTATTTTAATTTTGTAACACTATATTACAAACAAATATTTTGAAAAAAGTCTTAGTTTACCTTCTCATAAATGAAAAAAAGATAAGCATGGATCTCTATTATTTAAAGTCAGTTTGGTGATTACAATAATATTAAGTATATGTTCTATTTATGAAGGTCTTTACAGTGTTATGTTTTATTGTTGTTAGATTTTATTTCGCTGCTCTGATTTGTCAGTTATGTATTTTGTTTGACTAAGAGCTACTTTATCACAGGTACATTGTACTATGTAACAGACCTATAAATAACCTTTCACAACTTAATATATGATGGTCTTGAAAAAATGAGCCGTGCCATGCAAAAAGGTGCTTTCGGCGATATCTTTTGCATTTTCAGTTTTTGCTATTTTTAGCAAGTTCACAACTATATTTTACATTTTCAACTAAATGTTATGAAATTTTGATCACACAAGTATTGGTTAATTGTTTATTTATTCCAGCGAAAGGCATAATAATCAATGTCATCGGCTACACGTTTCGACGTCATTTCAAGGATTGACGTCAACTTCCAAAGACACGTTTAGGTATGGCACGGCTCATATCGGTACTATTTTCCCTATTTAAATCAGTCATTATAAAGTAATGATCAGCGATTCTGGCGATCCGTCTTAAAATTTCGAAAGTTTGTTGAACATGATTATTTAAACAGCCTTCTTTTATGTCGCCTTTTGAAGAAAATGCGATACATAAGGACCGCTTTGTCCGTCGGTCCTTCCGTCACGAAAACTTAACGTCGGCTAGAACTTGGCCAATTCATTAATATTTTTTCTTCATCAAATTCTAAAATTATATTTCTTAGGAAAACTATGGACACATCAAAAATCTTTAGGTCATTATCACATATGACGGAATTATGCCCATATATTGACATAGAGTCGAAAACTTAACGTTTGCTATAACTTTGACATCTCTTAATATTTCTTCATTAAATTTTCAAATTATATTGCTTATAAAAACAAAGTCGTGACGATGCTAAAATCTCTAGGTCAATTTTAAATTTGATGGAGTTATGCCCCTTATTGTACTTGGAGTATTTTTTTATTCCGACAAAGTACCCAAGGGCGACAGAAGTGTTCATACGAACACCCATTTAGTTTTCGTATATGTTAACTCTTTATTTTAGTTCTCTTTTTGAAAATCGTTGAGCAGGTAACTTAAAATATTAGTTTTACTTGTACAAACTCCACACAGTGATTTTACGAATTTTACTCGAATATTGTTGAAAATTTATTGAAACACATATTATGATTAAGACCGCTAAGCTGCAACACCTGTATCTTACATGTGTAAACAGAGTATAGATGATTCACCAAAAGCAGGGGGTACAGCCTAAATGGTGGCTACCGTACTTTAAGCGAGGAATTTGGTGGCTGCTTTCCAATATGGCGGATAAAATCGTGAAATTTTGAGACTTGTGCGGATATTTTCACTCGGTAAGAACATTATATTCAAATATTTCCTATAATGACAAATCCCATTCGGATCTACGATGTTTACGCTTGACACGGTTTTTTTTTATTTGAGCTTCCTAATAACTTTTTTGTTAGGACAGCTAGGAAGCTCAAATAAAAGACCGAGTCAAGCGTAAACATCGTAGATCCGAATGGGATATGTCATTATAGGAAATGTTTTAACCGATTTTATCCGCCATATTGGAAAGCAGCCACCAAATTCCTCGCTTAATGTACGGTAGCTACCATTTAGAATGTACCCCCTGAAGAGGAATAGTTGATGATAAAACACAAATATTTCTGCTTATATTAAGGGAAGAATTCACTTTATCACGAGGGACATTGAGCCAATCAAATCGCTGCGTGGAGTTTGTTGATTTTTCGTCTAGCAGAACAAAGCACCACTGTGATATTACATTAAGTATTGAAGTTTTTATATAATAAATTCTTATTCTTTATTTCACCCCGGGACCATAAAATAAGCCTTGCCGATTGGAAGGTTGTAGTCCTTTATTGAAATGACGTCATCTGGAGCAAAGCAGACAGCACTGATAATTATTGCTATATATTTACCTACCTCGATACATCAACGCATGTTTAGTGCTACCCTTCCCGCACCGTCCAGCATCAACCATCACACCTAACATAATCCGGAACAGACGGAGATCCGACAACGCTTCTTAAACACTATATGTGTTTATTTTTCTCTTATGAAGAAAAATATCGAGCACGAACATATAATAAAACATGATAATTAATGATCATGGTTATTCACAATTTCATTTAGAGAAAATCTTTTAAAAAATCAAATGGTATTGTCAATAGATCTCATTTTATGATTTTTTGTCTTTAGAACATACAACATTTCGGTATTCAAAAATAAGAAAATATATAATTTACGAAGTTGAAGTCGATAAATTTATGGGTAGAATTAGTTTTCTTTTACCTCGATCACAAGTTCAGTTCGCCAAGTATTAATCATTACGTAACAAACAGGATTCAAATGTCTGGAAAGGCTAAATAGGTCTTAAAGTAAATGTTATTATAAAAAAACCATAATACATTGGTCGTAAAAACAGGAAGTTTAAGTGAAAGGGAGTTAACCACTACAGAAATAACGTTTTTCATATAGATAGTTGCCTACGCGTATGGCAATGTTGTGTATCTTTATTCTTTGTCCTTCGACCCTAATCTAAGGTATTTTTATTGGTAAACTCCCGAAGTGTTTTAATAATAATAATAATAATAATAATATTATTATTATTATTATTATTATTATTATTATTATTATTATTATTATTATTATTATTATTATGACATGTATAATTATTCACTATTATATAGTTTTGCGGTTATTATGTTTTATGGTTTGTGCTCACTAGAACCTGGTTTAAACCTCCAGTGGCAAATTGTTTTTGCCACTGACCGTTCCAAGGCGGTAACCCCAAGGGTTTTCTTTTCGTTTATTGTTTGTGGTGTCTTATTGATATTGATATTCCTATAAACACATGCTCTCTTTCCTCACTTCATTTTCTCTTTTCGGAGAGGCTCTGAGTGTGGAAATTCCTGAAATGCATATTTCACGTATTCACATTTTAAAGTGGTATTTACTAAACCGTACAAGCAAACAATTTTACTGAGAAAAAAAACTTATTCTAAATAGTTGATCATTAATGCTCATTAGTGCGTATATAATTACAGTGTAATTGGATTATATTCTAATTAGGTACACTGATTTTCTTTCAAAAACGAAAATCTCATGTTACAAATTAATAATTTAATTGTTAAATGAAAGCAGTCAGTCAACGTATCTGAAATATTGCCATTCTCCATTCTTCTTTAATTATACATACTATGTCAAAAAGACCAATGTGTAGTTTTAATACATGAATTGTATATACGTCTCCACGGACTAGTAGTTAAGGCGTCTAACTACAAGCGGGAGGTCGAAAACTCGGGTCTGATATTTTGACATGTCCGGGTGAGCCGCTAGTTAGAGTGGTGACTCGACATATCTGTCCTGGACCTGACACATATGAAAGGAATTGGAAAGTCGGAAATACTTAACCCTTTACTCCTTAGATAAAGCATTTACAACCTGAGGTTAGATCGAAATAAGCCGGCACATCCATGCCGTCTGATTAGAATCTAATGTGTTCGCTTTTTATATTCAATAGCTGATTTCTGACCAGGTGGCAAATACTGTAGATCTATACAGTTCTAAGAGCACAACTGTGCTGGTTGTTTTGGATCTAAACTGGACTCTCATGTGATTAAAGCGTTAATATGGACTAAAGAGTTAAGGAAAGTGTGTCTTATTTGACTTAGAGACTGAACCTTTAGTTACGTGTGCCATTACTAGATAAACAGAAATACTGACTTAAAGGTATACTGCACCGTGTCAAGAAAAAAGTACTAAAGCAGCCAGAAACTATAAGAATATGAACATTACTCCCAGTTTGCTTCTTTCATCTGACAATATGTTTATACAGAAGAGTCAGCATCAGTCATGAAGGTGTTAACTCGTCACTTACAACTGTGCTTTTAATATCCAATTACGATTCCATATTTTATGGTCAGTGGTCGCAACGAAAATTTAAAAATATCCAAAAGCTCGATAAGTCAACAAATGTCCTGTAACCATGGTAACCAAAATCATCACCAACCTCAGCACTAACATTCGTAATGATACATCTTTGGTTGATGGCAACAGGTTGGCCACAGGGTGACCCCAAAACATATGAAAATTTGTGCCCAAGATCTTGAACTAAACTGGAGATCAATCTCGAATCTCATTGCAGCCAATCAGATGCCTGAGATTTGAGTGTTCTCCTATATTAGTGTTATCATCTTGGGCCCAAGTATCATCCTCCGCATAGATTCTTGTTTTGGAAAGTAACATGGCAAAATTTATTTACTAGATGTTTCTTGGACAATGTTAAATCTCATACGATGAAGCAGATGTATGATAGTATTTCACTGCTTTTGTTTCAAAGTAATGCCAAATCACACACCCAAGCTGATAAATTTTGTGGTCGCCTGCTCACCCGATGATTGTACAACAACGTTTTGTGGTCGCCTGCTCAACCGATGATTGTATAACAACGTTTTGTGGCCGCTTGCTCACCAGGTGATTGTACAACAACGTTTTGTGGTCGCCTGCTCACCCGATGATTGTACAACAACGTTTTGTGGTCGCCTGCTCAACCGATGATTGTACAACAACGTTTTGTTAAGGGGCGACCAGTCTTTGCAATTATTATAAAATTATTCTGGGTATTCCACGACCAGCCCTTGAAATATAAGAGTTGTCAAAGTATACGCATTTAACATCTATGCCTTATGACCCTCCAACATGAACCTTCGTACCCTTTATGCGCGTTAGCCTGTTCTGTTTAAGAGCATTGCCAGACAATATTTTATTATCCTAACAACGTGTCTTTTTTTCAAGAAGCAACATTCGTCATAAGAACTCCTTTGTACGATACTTTTTCTTTCAGGATTGTTACTCATCACGATTGATAGTCTCTATGGTCATAAGCAACATTATACCTGCTTCATAATGACACTGGTGATAATATTACGGTTATGATATATATAGACTGCATAACTGAATAACAATTGTTAAGCAATAGTAACCGAAAGGCGTTATTCCATCACTTCATTTAGGACGAATGGTAACCTTTATAGAATAAACGAGCTCGTTGTCATCTCTAGGAAAATACATGTATGACCCTTTTTCTATGAAATACTGACTTAGTAAACATGCTCCCGATTATATATCCATTGCCTCACTAACTGAGTATTATTGGTGATAAAATAAGAAACCATTCTATATAGTTGTAAATTGTTACATTTGTAGTTGCTCCCCTTTTTCTGTCGCCTCATTAGTACTAGACTCTATATAAAGACCCTACATTAACATGCTTTAAACTTGCTCTAGATCTAGATATTATCAAGAAAGATATCAACTTTTTCAAGATTGGTGAAGATTGCTTCAAAATGTATAGGCCTAAAAACACAGGTCATGTGTTTATATTTATACAGAAACACAGGAATAAATATATAAGAGAAATGTTAACAAATTGTCATAAACTCCCGAAAAGGTTATACAAGTCAGTTGTGTTTCTTTCTGCACAATAAGGTGTTGGTAGTTATAATCCTTGAAACTTTGAATCAATACTATCCGATGAATGAACGGTTGCTGTCACAAAAATGTTGCACGGACGGACCGACGCACGGTCATTACCATATTCTACACCGATGTTTATCGGTGGGGATAATTATATTGTAATAGATGAAAAGAGAACTATGAAAGCCACCAAAAAATGAAAATATTGCAGGCTCGGTTTGATAGAGCCTCTACATTGGCAGTAATGGAAATACATATTACGGTCCATGCCACCAGGATAAAACATTTGTTGTTAATCATCAAAATGTTGCTCTTGTTGTTTTTGGCATCCTTCTGTCTTTAGAGACAATGGAGTATGCGTATGCACCTGAATGTTTACTTAGCTGTAGGTTGCAGCGCCGGTTGTGGCTGAATAGCACAAGCCTATCAATGCTACATGTACCAGAATGGTACCCATAACTGACCTAACTTCCAGCAAGTGCGGAAAGAGATGTAGCATTGATAGGCTGGGTGCTGTTTGCGCCTCGTCCTTTCCACGCGCTGGATATCTCTCTTCTCCTCAGCCTGCTGGATGCCGGTTTTGATATTTGCACGCCAGCTAAAGCAGTCAGAAGGTGCTGTTTCGAGATCTAGTGGATTGTTGTTGCATGAGTTCATATCCCCTTTGCAGACATACTTGTAGCGCAGGGCGGGTCGACCGGTTGGTCGTATTCCGGTGGCAAGCTCGACATCGAAAATGTCCTTTGGGATGCGACCAAAGTCCATCCTGCAACTTTGTCTGAGCCAACACAGGCTTCTCTGAGAGGGTGGCAATTATGCTTGACATACCTGCCTGGGCTAAAACATCTACATTGGAGACGCTGACACATGATGTTGGTCTTCTTGAAGTTGATGGTGAGGCCAGACTTTGTGCATGCCTTTGCGAAGAGAGTGATGAGTAGCTGAAATGCGGTTTGAGCAGCGAGGGCTGATTAATATTTCTCTCGTGAACACGTGCAATTTTTTGGAACTTCTGAAGTTTGACCAAAGCAATTTTACATCTCGTTAGTTTTTTGCAAATTTAACAGGAGTTCTGGTCATTTGGTAACTTTTAGCTTGACTGAGCCATTTGCTTCTTATGTTTTATGTGTTTTGGTGCTGTTGCATGCAACATTGTCAGGTCGATCGGTAGGTTCGTGTTAATGTACCAAGACAACATGTGCTTGTTTGTTCATTTGAGAACGTATAGTGGCAATTGTAAAGTTCGTGCACCCTAGAATCTGGTTGCCAATTGCCAGAACGTTCCAGAGCGGTAACACCTCGGGTTCTGATTTTCTTTATTTGTTTGTGATGTCGTTGTTTTTTAATTTATCATTATAGTATAAACCAAAGTTCTCTTTTCCGGTACATGTTTTAAGTATGTGGTTAGGCTGGGTTTTCTTGACGAGTCCTTATTTGATATAAATATTTTACTTTTTTTAGTCTTCGCCGTCGGATGCTTAGTTGATGCTCATAATGAGTATATTGTTCCTACTATATAAAGAAATTAATTCCAAGCCGTTATTTATGCATATTTTTAAAGTATGAATTCTAGGCCGCTCGGCCGTAAATATCACAAAAATCATAAAATTGAAAAGCTGGTTTGCATTTATATTTTCTGCTAATATACCCGTTTGTGTACATCTGATGCATTTAGAGTCGTTATTTCAGCATTAATTAAGCATAAATTAATGATGAGTATGATTTCTCTCGGCTGCCAAGTTCGAGCCGCTAGTCTCATTTCTGTAAATAAATCAGTTGCACAGAAAAAATCTTTATTTCCGACTTCTTCAAAATCATTAAAACTATAAAATTTACATGTATTACAATTTGCCATCTTAAATATGACAAAACAAAACAACAACGAAACAACAACAACAAAAAACAACAACACATAAAACAACACGTGTGATGCATGTTATATTCACCTTAACAAGCCCAATATAAAAATAACCAACTGATACTTATGCATAACCGTAACAAGAACTATCTTTAAAAAAAGATAAACGGCGTTGATGGAAAAGATTTATGTATACATGTATATAAGAAAGAAAGAAATATAGAGAGGCGAAGCAGACACAGTTTAGTTATTTTAATTTACTTGTTATAGCTGTTGACGAACCCTCCTGCCTTCTTAGTATGACCTAGAGATTAAGCGACCGAATCATGACAACTCATTAATTCATTGAAAATGCAACAATTTCATACGGTGATAATAAGTCGAATAAAGAAGCAATGTCTTACATTAAGTCTTGATCTACATTTATTCAGTTTCAATAAAATACCTCTTGTAGAGTTAGAACTCAAGATGAATAAATGTCCTTGAAATTTAATAAATATAAATAATAACAGCTTGTTACAAGAGCGAAATCTACCAACGTTTACGTAAATTAACTTAAAAAAGGTGTCCCTAATGAGGATTGAACCCGGGGCCTCCGCTTGAGAGGCGAGAGAGTTATCCACTACACTACAGTGAGCTAACTGTATTTAAGCTTTGAAATTAACAATCAGTATCAAAGAAACTAGAAAGGAAACCGTAAGAACTAAAAATATCTGCACTTCTCCTTCGTTTTACACTGTGTATTGTACGCAAGTGTTTACCTGACACCCAAGAATATTCCATACTCCATATAAAATTGTATTTAAGCCATCAATATTGACTTAACTAGTTATTTAAATCGTAAAATGTTTTTCTCCAATACGATTATCGCTTTTAAAAACGAAAATGCTCGAACATGTAAGTGCCAGATAGAAATACTTACACAAAATTTAAAAATCTTCACGGTAATCGTAAACAACACCCACTAACGACAATCGAAATAATCTATTTGTTTTTCCCGCTACATAATAATAAAAATCCCACTAGATACCTCTCCACCCTGCTAGATGCCTCTCTGGTGTAAATAGCTACCAATCGAAATAGTTAATTTCCTTTTCCCGCTACATAATAATAGAATACGAGTATTATTTACAACAGTTCATTGGTCGAAAAACTAGGTCAAAAGTGAGCTTAGACAGCTAACGCCGAAAAATGAATGAGAACGCGGATGTTTACATTTCAATGTGGTCGTGAAGATATGTGTCACGGTTGTTAATAAATATAATACCGTCAACGTGACACGCTTTCCTATCTACACTTGTATTGCGGATCGATATTGCTTCAATACTGGATTACATGTAGTAAATGATTTTTTGTTCAAATATATTGAAAAAGTAGACAGGATTATCGGTCAAATAGTGAACTAAGAGCATCTGATCTTAGATTTACTTATTAGATAAAATATATATATTGCATGTCAGTTTTGTTTGGTCGTGATATTTAACTGTTTTAAACCAGGATCGTGTTTTAAGTCATGACTGTAAGGATAATATAACGTGAACCCAATCTGTTAAAGGATACCTGGCGGTCGTGGTGGACGTGCAATATCCAACGGGTAGGTTATTATGCAAACCCGTCTTACCGATTTGAAAATAGTTATTTTCATATAAATTTTAAGTTTAAGATCACTTTCGGGCGTTTTATATTGTTGGACATCAAAGACGATAATTGTTGGACATCAAAGACGATAATAATGTATCATTTCATGATCTGACATAAATCTACATGCGATACATGTGTTACAGTAGAGGCAAGTGCAGATTTAACCCAAAGCTCTCTTAACAACACATTTTAAACAAATTACAGATATAGCTACCAAGTGTGTAGGTCAATACTTAAGGATACTTAAGAGTGTCCTTCTTAAACATGCAGGGGCGGAGAAAGAACGAACAATAAATGATGTAGAAGGCC
The DNA here is from genome assembly GCA_038501625.1 of Corbicula japonica. Taxonomy (NCBI): domain Eukaryota; kingdom Metazoa; phylum Mollusca; class Bivalvia; order Venerida; family Cyrenidae; genus Corbicula; species Corbicula japonica. The sequence continues at coordinate 23,852 of JAZAYU010000531.1, read as the reverse complement.
AGCCAGATCCAAGATATAGGTTAGTTAGGTAGGCATATACTATAAATCTACACATGAATGACTACAACCTGTGGACATTAAGGGTACACGAATAAACTGAGATTGTTATCTACCTACGAAGAATGCACTGTAATACACGGATACTTCACTTTTACAACGTTATTGTTTGCCCCATATGTAAGAGATATTTTAAAGTCGTAAAATTATAATGATTGCTATGTTTTATCAGAATCTATGATTTTCATTGTATAATTAGCAATGAGTGGACTGATTCGATTTTAAGGGAAGGGGTATCAATTACAAAATCTTAATATCTAATCCCATTTGCTATAAATATCGGTTAAATGATTATAAAATATAACTTGTTCGGATATTCACTTGATTTTTATTATTTACAAGTTTAGCTTTTCACGAACCTGAACGGACGTATCACTAATTTAGGCGCTCGCGTTTTAGACAAATTAAAGGCCACCGAACACGACAAAAATTAAAATGGACACAGTTTGGTTGAGCCTGTTCATGGGCAGTAATAGAAGCGCATAGCCCCGGGATGCGTACACAGAAATAAGAAAAGAACGACAACAACAATAACAAAAAAAAACTAAACAGTATACGCCACCGATAAATTCGAAGATTGTGTAGTTTGTTTCGGGGATTTATACGGATGGTTTTAACTTCGTAATTCTTATACCTGCTCTTTACGCCCAATTATGTTTTCCAGACTGACAGGTTGTCATGGCAAGCCGACGTTTTCACGCATTCGGTGACCGCTTCACATCCCTACCCCAGGTTGCACAGGCCATTAGAGAAGAGGGGCTTGGCAGATGCGGACTCATTTTCGGTAAAATTCAGTTTTATACCCAATATCCTATTTCATATTTCAGACATGGCTGCCGGCATCGAAACAAGTGCGAGTAAGCTACGAGCGATTGGTGACCGGTTCACTTCACTGCCTAAGATAGCACAAGCTATAAGAGATGAGGGACTTGGCAGATGCGGTCTTATTTTTGGTAAAACACAGCACTTACATGTACTAATCGTGTGTTAGTTAGGTCTTTTGCAGAAATTTTCATTTATTTATGATTTTGAGAAGTGACGGGGCAATTTTTTTATCTATTGAAGGCATGGTAGTAGCCGGTTTAAACCATCAGATGCAAATGTGATTTCCAACTGACTGTTCAAATGCAATTACAAAGTATGTTCTTATTTCTCATCGGTTTTTATGGAGGAGTCTGTTTTTTTTAAATTCTTCTTCATAGAAATTTATACCCTCTGGTTTCTTCTACCTTTTTCCTGTGCCATTTTTGTTGCTCATGGTTACTCGGCGTTCAATGCTACACTGTCTTATTGCCTGCCACAATAGGTTTGGAATTGCGTGAATGAAAGCATTGCAAAAGAGCATATAATTAAACAGTAGTATTGTGAAATGAAACGCAGTTTTGTTATTTTGTCGACCGTAATCATTATCACTATCATCATCATCATCATCATCATAATCATCATCATCATCATCATCATCATCGTCGTCGTCTTCGTTGTCTTTGTCGTCTTATTATCTTAATGGTCATGAAGAACTGTCAAAAATGATGATGATGGTATTGACGTTGGTGTCGGTGGTGATGGTAGTGGTGGTGGTGCTGCTGTGACTGGTCATCAATCTCAGGTTTATGATCTTGGGCCTAGCTTTTATTAAGATTCCTTTTGTATAATGCAGGGATAGACTATACGATGAGCAACAAGGTGCAAGGTGAGAAGACATTCTACGGAAAATCTCTCCATGCTATAGAAGATGGTTTACAAAATCCTTATCAACAGGTAACCTAGCTTGCTGTTATGCAATCGTATTAACTCAGTGGTCTCCGGATTTACAGTTTGAATCACCGAATTTTGATCCGGGTGGCTATTATGTTAAAGTTAATTATCTATGTTAAGAGGCCCTGGGAAAGAACGGAATCTCTTCTCACGATTGCATTGTTTCCAAGTAAAAGGGATATTAGGTCAGACTGTAGTTTGTTGTTTTATAAGATATTCCTCAAAAGTGCTGTGTATTCAACATGTTAAAGATATATACTTTTAATTCAGAATCTTGTGAAACACTGTTTTCCAAGTGGTATATGTAGATATCAGGCTTGATTATGGTTGGGTTGGTTTGGAGAGATGGAAGAGATCATTGATGTTGTTTTTCCAGTGATATTTATATTAGGCCGGGCTTGTAAGTGGGTTGTTTTATGGTTGATACAAGCATTCGGCTTTGGGCAGGCTTTCTCTTATGTTGGTATAACTTAAGCAAACCTATTTTCTATTTGAATATACCGTACAATGTACATTGACATGTGTGCGTTTTAATATACAGAAGAGCAGTAAGATATGTTTAAACTAAAAATTAGGGTACAATCTTAAGTATTTTGATTTTCAGGTAATAGAGATATTGGGCCAAACTTTGGAGTGTTTCGACGACGATAAGATTATTCCTGCATTCGGGTTTGGCGATATAACAACAAAAGACCAGGCAATATTCCCGTTAAAAAAGTCGGTATGGAAATATATATATACGTATTTTTGCGTCTGTCATAAACATTTGTCGTATTTAACAGAAGATACATTGACGATAAAAATCAATTTTGCGTCATTAAATAGTATAATAATTAGGTTCATCATCAGAGTTTTCTATAGATGGTTTGAAATTTTGCAGTTTTAGAGTATTATAATGACTTTAGTAAAACAACATCGATGTTTAAAAAGAATAATAGATAAAATGTGTCTATATTTAGTTACACGCACTGAATTTTTTAACATTTACTTTAAGTACATGTATACATTGTATTAATATGTGATTTTAATTGCAAATTCTTAATCACTTTGAATATGTTATGCATGATGACGCGCAATATTTGATTTGCTTAATTAACATTAATATATTGCGCGAGTGTTTTGAAATCGTATTTACCCAAATGAATACTGCTTTACAGATTTTTAACAATATAAAATCAGGCCTGCCAAAACTTCTTCATTAAAAATCCGGAGATTTTGTCTGAATATGTCAATGATGATGACGACGACGACGATGATGATATTGTTGTTGTTGTTTTAATGTTTTGTTTCTGCTGTTCATTATGACTGTGACTGAACAAAAATGATGATAATGATGATGATGATGATGATGATGATGATGATGATGATGATGATGGTGGTGATGATGATGATGATGATGATGATGATGATGATTTTCTGATAGTTTTCTTTGTAATTATATTCTTCAAAGAATTTTATAAATGATTTTTGCCGATTTCGTTAGAAATGGTTGAAGAACATGTTTTAAAATGACTTTTGTCTATTTTTACCTTTCATTTTTTAACTGTTAAAATCTGCTTTTGATAATATTAGAATGAACATGCAGTGAAAAAAGATGTTTAGTTTATGACACGCGGTTATTGTATAGTTGTGCCAGAGGCATTGAGACTGCATGTAACTGACCACGTCCTCGTTATCTAGTAATAAACAGGAAATGTGCGACTGCAATAGAATAACTATGACGTTTATTGCACAACTTTTAAATTAGGTTTAATTAATATATATGTTTTGCAATTTCATAGAAATCCGGAGATTTTGACTATAAATCCGGAGATTCGGAAAAGTAACTTAAAATCCTGAGATTCCGAATAAAATCCGGAGATTCGGCAGGCCTGTAAAATAACTGCAAATCAGATCTATAAACTATCAAAAGCCGCATAAGGACTTGAGAAGCATGCAGTAAATGGGCCACATGACGTTCTAGGAAAAGGCGTCTTCATTTTTGACATTTTAGTTGTTATTTTATTCTGAGAGCAGTTAAGACTATCTGTAATGTTTATATAGCTAATTAGCTGATTTTGATTTTAACTTTTAAATATACAACACTATTTTTAACGCGAAATGCATCATAACTAATGTCGCCTGCTCGGCATTTTGACGAGGATTAGCATTTTCAAGGAATAACGTCAGAATGCCAGAGACATTTCCCATGAAGCGCTTCAAATGTAAACTTCATTGATCTTATTGAACGTTTTTTTCCCCAAAATTCTTCATGTTCACTTGCTGAAGCACAATTTCATTATGTAAAAGACCCCGGTGATTCAAACATATATACGCTTAAAGCGTTAAGTACGCGAGAGTTGCTCAGGTCATTTACTAATTAATTCGTTGCAGGGCGAGTGTGTGGGATTTCAGCAAGTTTTGGAGACTTACAACACAGTAACACCGACAGTGAAACTGCATAGACCTACGAACTTCGCACCTCTCATATATAAAGCCATACAGATTGTTGAACAAACTAAAAAGGTATTCATACCTTTACATGTAACAGTCTGATAAGCCTAGCGTTTGAAGATCATCATCATTCTCGTCGTCATCATCATCATTTTTTCTACTTTTTCTTTTTTTCTTCTTCCTTTTCGTCTTATTCTTCTACATTGCAATCCCACCGCACCGCACCCCATCCCATCCAGATCCACCCCCCAACCCCTAATACACCCAATACCACACAACCCATATCCTGGAATCAACCACGACGACTCACGCACCCACCCAACATCACAATTAACACATCACCGGGACCGGAATAATTATTACTATCAACATCAACTCCACTATTGTCACAATCATAATAGTCTGATCATAAACATAATTAGTGTCTTCTCCGTTGTTGCCATTATTTCTTTATTTTCTCAAACGTATGTGTTTTTTGGACAAAAGTTATTTACAGGTCAGCAAAATGTCGTGTTTATATACATGTTTATCATATTAGAAAACTCTCTGGTTAAGAACTGTAGACAGTTTGATATCCCTACTGTCAGATATGGCTTTATCTATGGATATGTAACACAATTTAAACCCCTGATCCGGAATATTACAACTTAAGTATACAATATTCATGCATAAACGTGTTCTCACTTATTCACACACCTAAAACAAGTGAAACATGCATATCGTGAATAGCCGCACTCAGAAAACACAGCCCACCCACACAGCCAAATAGCTGGGGGAAAGTAAGCATGGATTTAAAAAAATTCAATTTCAAATAAGACACTATAAACAATTAACAAAACTGAGAACCTAATGGTTACCGCCTTTGAACGGTCAGCGGCAAAGCACCTTGTCAGTGGTGGTTTAAACCAGGTTTTAACCTCTCACTTGCCCCGACAGGTTTCTTATAAACACACAAGTACATGTTGTTTTTTGGTGAATGAAGTCTAGCCCACCCATAAAAATAAAAACATTAGAACTTAATGATATTGTCAAGGAAAGGGTGGGTGTTTAATGTGACCATTCTCCCTTTGAAATCCATATGGGATAATACCTACCAGTTATTTTAAGCCATTAAGGAAATCTTTTTGCCGAGTTCCATAACTCTCTCTTGTTTAATCCAAAGTTATATCTCACTATATTATTATTGACTTCATTTTTAAATGATTTATTTTGAACTTCAGTTTTAAATAATTCGTGCAAAGTGCATTATTTATTATTTATGAAGCTGTCGGCACAGCTTTACACAACATCTTAGTATAATCAAAAGCGACTTAAGAATAATTAAACAAGTAACAGTACAAAATAAATGTTCGTGTTTCGTGCAGAAGCATACTTCGTCAGTATTGTAGTGTTTTTTTTAAATATTTTTATTAAAGATGTAAACATTTAATAACAAATACTGCCCTTAAACTTGTTTTGATCTTACGGGAAACCGGCTCATGTTAAATCCCGTCGACCATAATTTTATCAACAAGTGTGTTATTAATTTATACTTATTTCAGTATCATATATTGGTGATTGTTGCAGACGGGCAAGTGACAGCTGAAGAAGAAACCCAACAAGCCATAGTGAAGGCATCTCAATTCCCTCTCTCAATTATTGTTATAGGTATGCTAGCTGGCGTTTTCTTCATTTAATATTGATTTATGTATATAATATGCGAACGCCCAATTACTCACACAATTGATTAGTGTGGTGTTACGAGAGGTGTTCGAAAAGTAATGCAAATGCAGTTATACTGCAGAACATATGTCGATTTTTTAATGTTTTAAATTATACTTAGATGCATCTATCATTCCTCTAAATACTCTAATAATTTAGGCCAGTTTTGAATACAAGAAAGTAGCTGTGTTAGAACCCTTCTATGGTATTTAAAGGTCACTGAATTTTCCGGGAATAAACCAAAAGCAAGTTAACTTTGCTTCATCATCTTTTTTTATTCCTGAATTATTATAATGTAGATACTGTGATTTTCTGATAGAAAAATATGTGTTTTACATAATTACAATTTAACCATTAAAATTATTAGTTTTCCAAACTTGGAGGGCGGTGTCTTAGCAAGTTCAAAAGAAAAACATTTTTGGATAAAGAGTTGTGATTGGTATTATTTATGGAATCTCACAATTTATACATGGCTTTACTGCTTGAGGAGTTATCTTCAACAAACGTTTGGCATTTGTAAACATTCCTGTGTCTAAATTTACCCAGAAGCGTTGTAACGAACCCCTGTCATTTCTCTTTCATTAAACTTAAGCTCACCTATTTAGGAATGTTTAGAACCACGACACTGATATTTGGTTTAGCCGAAAACTAGGCCAGTATACTCTAGTATACAATTTTCCATATTTAAGGTTCAATTCATCAATATTTGTCTTTGGTAAATGAAATTTTCAGACCTGTTAGACAAAAGGTTATGCGGACAGCAGACATTCATATTACATATTACATGTTTACACTAATCAGTATGAATACTGGAATGGCTTTTGCATCAATTTTTTGAACAACCCTCGTATATAGTTTTGCGGCCTCAGATTTTCGCACAGTATCTTCCAATGACCATTTCTCACTGTCATAAATTTGCATAGTTTTGCTCGGAATTGAATTCACGCATTTTATTAGCATGATGAAATACGCAAATATTTAACAAGCGCTAAATTTTATTATTACAGAATTATTGGCAATTACTGTGTAATGCGTTTATGGATAGTACTCATTTGAAAATTATTTCTCCTGAAAATAATGCTTTACCCGCAACGATGACTTCGGAAAAAAAGTTATTATAAATGTATTTGACACCATTTCTATTTGGGTAAGTTACAAAAGTTCTCAAACAGTCTCACTGGTTGTCAAATTAAAAATATTTGCAAAATACATGTGTATAAAATTAAAAGTGAATGTGGTAAAATCTGAAAATTGAAAACCTTATCAATAACCATGGACCCCGGCACAATCTTGAAATTATTCATGTGCCAGAATTTCGACTGAGTAAAGATTTTACGAGCCGTTATTTACATGTTTTAGCATTAATGTCGCATCATTAACTTAAAATACGATATCTGTTTACAGGTGTAGGAGATGGTCCCTGGGGAATGATGCAGGATTTCGATGACAAGCTCCCAACTAGATTGTTTGACAATTTTCAGTTTGTAAACTTCCACGAGGTGATGAGCACCTCGAGTTATCCACCGGCAAGCTTTGCCCTGAACTGTCTGATGGAAATACCGGACCAATATAAGGCCATCAAACAACTAGGCTTTTTAGATGACGATATTTGAAATTTTAATTTAGTGTGTTCAGAAAACGACAGCAATTAAGACCTCAAGGTGTCGCTAAACGACACTGATTCAGATTCGTGTTTTCATGGGACTTTCAAGATATTATACTATTTAAAATTTGAGAAGGGCCACTTTTGTAGTTAGTTATTATTATTGGTCGGTTAACATTTTGAACAATTTATGATACATATAGTTTTGCTTGTATAGTTTTTTGATAAAACCGATGAAACAGCCCTCTGAGTTTAATTATTGTACTAAAACATGTGTGTAAAATTATCTCAGCTGAAAATTTATCAGAATTCAAAAGTGGCCCTTATCCAATTTAGAGTGGTATATATTATTGATTTAGTGCCAATGGTGCCACTTAGTGTGAAATTGAGTTGTTTAGTGTAATGAAGCCATTTATACATCTCCGTTATTACTATTTACACGATATACAGAGTACTGTTCAGGAGACGTATTTATCCTTCTTAAGTCTGCTTACTGTATTCAGGTTGACACAAACGGTTTGTTTAATTTCGATCATAATAGAAACACCAAGTGTAACCAACATTATAAACGTCATAATGGATTAAAGACGACGCATACTAGGGCTGAAGGTTATAAGGCTGAGATTGGAAACCAGTTTCAAATCTCAAGCATCTGATTAGATGAAATGGTGACTGGTCGCCATTTCAGCCAATCAGATGCTTGCGATTTGAGACTGGTTTCCATGCTCAGTTTTATAACCTTGGACCTAGGAACATGAACATTTGTCTAATCTATGTTTTTTCCTACATGCATAGTTATACAATTAAAGTGTATTTGATACTTTGATAATTTGATTTTATTACATAAATCTGTCATTGATCATCACCGACATGACTGGGGAAAGGGGATATGTCCGCGTTAGGTTCTGTCCACCTTTACAAAAATAGCTAGTGGGGTTTTGTCACTAACCGTTCATAGACGGTATCCTAACTTTGATTAATTTTTCAGTTTGTCGGTTTGTCCTCGTGTCGTCTGTTATTCTTATTGGCAGTTATTTTTCCGATTGTTTTTTTTTTAAATTTTGACATCGTTTTGCTTTCTTCCAGTCTTAGTAGAGAGGTCTGTGATTGTGTAGGTGGTTGGTTAGTATTTACCGTTTTCACAAATATCGCCTGAAAAACAAACAACGTTCCCTCCATTAGAGAGAGAGAGAGAGAGAGAGAGAGAGAGAGAGAGAGAGAGAGAGAGAATTTGTTGACTTCATAAGAACTGCTTATTGCTGATTAATGTCGTCAATATCGTTGTTATATTGTATTACTAAAATATTGCTAACTGCTGAAATCATGACTTTGCTATTTATTTATATTGCTGTAACACTGTTGCTAAATCGATTTAGATCATATGTTATTATATGAATATATTTATGAATTGTCAAAAAAAGATATTATATAATATTTCTTTTGAAGAGAGAGAGAGAGAGAGAGAGAGAGAGAGAGGGAGGGAGGGAGAGAGAGTTTAATTGTGAAAATAACCCAAACCTTTTCCTCGGTATTAAATAATTATAATTTTTCTCATGTTCGTTTTTGCAATCCGGGATACAGTGTTTTTTTGTCATTTATTTGAACGATTTTAAATTATGTTTTTCTTTATTTATTCTTCGTGCATAAAAAGACATTCAGACACGGTAACTGCCTGGTCATGAATGTCGTACATGGTAACTAAACGTGCCATCCAAGTTTTATATAGTTATTCACAGTTAACTTTCGGAATGCCTAGATATTTACATACACCCATTTAACATATACCCGGTACATGCATGTGAAACATTTAAAACCACATCTGCATGTATTAGTATCGCGCTTTCATATCCACATACATTTAATCCAGTGCAATAAGGGATTCAATGTGTCTCTGTCTGCAACTGTATATATTTTATTACTGTAGACAGAAACACACACACACACACAAAGATCTTCGATGGATTGCATTTAGATTTATATGAATAAACACCATGTAAATGTCTTGTTGGTTAAATATTAATTTTAAGAAGAATTTTTATCTGTTAGAAATACGTATATTCTCTGCTTAGATTTTGTATAAATTATATTTTATCCCACTCTCATCTTAAATTCCTTCTTCGTCCAAATCTTTGTCTGACTTGAGGCAGGAAGATTTTAGTTTTGAGAATAAAAGTCCAAAAGCTTAAAAATGAACTTGAAAAGCCAAGGAACACGACAAATAATATAAATATTGCAGACTCGGTCTGATTGACCCTGTTTATTGTCATTAATTGAAATGCATATTGCATGCCACGCCACCCAGCCCCTAGTTGGGCGCAACCCAATATTTGACATATATTGTATTGTTCTCAACAACTTTCAAAAGTATGAAATTGATAACATCACTGTACGTGAAGACTACTTACATCCGACACACGGCACAATCAACGCACATAACTGTCTTTGATCATCAATGAATAAGTGTTGTATTTTACTATGCAAATAAAATTCATTGAGTAATGCTTCAATAACAATGTAAGTGGTAAATAAGAATTTGTGAAATAAATAATACATGTATTACCTTTTATAACAGATGTTGCGTCAACAAATTCCTAAAACATTTTATTTGACTCTACTTTGCACTGCGTTTAACTGATTTTATTCAACTCAATGTTGTTTTTTATATTACGATTCAAATAAAATTGATCGGGTAATGCTTCATTACCAATGTAAGTGATGAATAAAGATTTGAGATTCATTTTCAGTACGGTTTAGAACAACCAACAATGATTGCGTCTACAAATAACTTATACAAATAACGAATACATTTTATTTATCCTACAATTCATTACGTTTTACAACTCGTCTCCAGACTACATCACCAATATACTTATACTTAAGAGGATTTCTTATAGACGCAGTTACAGAAATGCGAAATGAACACGGGAAGGTATTATTTTTTCCCAGTACATATTGGAAATGGCTCGCACCGTTTCGTAGCAAATACGTCCCTGGCTCTGAAAATAGAAGAAATTCGTTGTAGTAAAATAAAATACACGAATTAAAATAGGAATGATCGAACAATGAAGTTATATATTATAAAGATAAAAAGATAATACAAAACTCAATCTCTTTTTATATGACCCTGGAATACGGTTAAAGTATACAATTTAATACAAATTACTTCGTACCTGCGATGGGCCTGTTCGTCGAAGACTCTGAAATAAAAGAGATTTGAATATCTTAAATTGTATTTCCTGACTGTGTAATTCAGTATGCTTAAACAAACAGATCGCCACTTTCAACACCTCTTTCGAGCTTGGTTCTTCTTAAACTCTATTTAAAACTAATTTTTATTGATTTTTTATTTAGTTCATTGTTTAAAATACGAGTAAATGTAAGTTCTTACTTAGAAAGGAGTTTATTGCAGTTCATAGATTCAGTATAATTTCAGACAGCAATTAGATTCAAACGCTATTAACGCCATACCAGGTAAGTTTAAGTACCATTATTACTCATTCAACACAAGAAGGCACCGTTTTGAAACCATGATAGGACAAGTGTCTGCTTGGTGCACCTTTAGGATAGAACCTTATTGAAACCCCCAATGGGCGTAATGTTTTGTCATAATTATCGTTTCAAAACGGAAATCCAGCTGGCTTTTTTATTCATTTTTTGTTTAAATCTCTCTCTCTCTCTCTCTCTCTCTCTCTCTCTCTCTCTCTCTCTCTCTCTCTCTCTCGCTCTATCTGTCTGTCTGTCTGTCTGTCTGCGGCTTTTACCTCTTATGCTTATTTTAGACATTTTACAATTTTTATACTTTATTTTGAACCCACAAAGTAGCAAGTAGCATAAGTACATAATGATGCGCACTAATAATGTTTTCTGTAACATATTTACCTTTTTTGTGGCAGCACACATCTGTTTAAACAATCAACATCTGTACAACCTTGACGGCAACTGCTCGATGCCTTCTACAATATAAAGCCCATCGAACTGCTATTTTGTCAGCAAAACATAAAACACATGAACCTACATACAACGAATTACTACTCGTAGTGATAGAGTTTTGTTTAGAACAGCCTTGTTTAGAATAAGCTTTGCCTGTTCGTTTTCAAGGAGGCCACGTTTGCAAAAAGTTATTAGATTTTCTCCAAATCATTGAAGTAAATACATTTGTACATGTAACAAATTGACAAGAAAACAATAATCAGTTGCTTTACAGGTACACCAACTCTCAAAAGGATCTTCATTTTATATGCCTACCTGCTCTGGTCTGCTTATCATTTTTCTCATAGCGTTAATTTTGTTATCGACATCATCTGTAAGAAATATAAAACTAAGTTTTGGAGTAAAATGGTATGAACATTCATTTTGAGTAAATTTGAATTTACATTTATAATTAATTTCCTTTTATCGATTCAACATGTAATATTTATGTGATTGTAGTGTTTCATAATGCAAAACTTAGATTGAATGGAATTGTTTTTATTTTCTTCAGGTAATTCATATAAAGGCAACGTCAGGAGTAACCATTAGTTCACAAACGCTTTACTACTTATAATATAGCGTTTATATTCAGTCTTTTACATATAATCAACATTTCTGAAAAAATGTTTTTTCCAAAAGTACTCGTAACGAAAATGATTTTTTAAAAATATAGTTGCTACCTGATGTTCAAAATCTTTTGAACAGTTAGTATTTTTAATAATAACCATGATTACGTACAAAAATGTTTTCTTGATTTATTTTTAAATAAATTAATAATGATTAAACAATATTTTGGCGACGTTTTAACAAATTTTAATGGTCAGAAGTTTAATGTTTTTATTTTAAGAAAACAAGACGATTTTTTAGCTAAAAGTCATGATCCGTGTTTCATTTGTCAAACAGAAAACAATGTGTTGTAAAAGATATTTCTGAATATAATAAAAATATTGTTTTAAGTGTTCAATACAATACGACAATGCGTTTTTAGAGAATTGTATTAAATCGTGTTTTCCTACTCCGTGCAGCAAATGTCAAATTGCAAGCTCAATACCATCAAATCAAGCCTTGTGACACATTATTTTTATTTCATCATGCTTTGTTATATTATTAAATATGCACCAACACTTAACATCTTAACATCATATCAATTTCAATCTTTAGAACAAAAGTTGACAAAACTAGCAACCGGCATTTTAACATATTTGTTATCGGAGAAAAATAACATGCGTTATTCTTAAGATCTTAAGCAGAACAGTACATCCATATGTTGTGAGAAAAATAATATTCGAATAAGTTTTGTGACTTTAGTGATCAGGACAGTGATGTAGAGCTTTTACAACACTAATGATGTTAGAAAGCAACGACTGTAGAACTCGCATCAAATAATGCTAAAGCTTATGTTTTAAGAAAATTGAAAACCTCTGTACTTACCAGTACCTTCAGCAGAACACAATGCTAACGCCAATGCCGAGAGAACAATAACAAGCACATGAAGACACGTTTGTTTCTCCATAATTTAAAATCTTCAAATATAATATAGCTGTATCAAGCTCGCATATTTATAATCTGGACAAGACTGGTTTTAACTTATTGCGACGAGGGACGGATGTGCTTGATCAACTTCAAGATGACCTGATAGGTTTAAAGTAATCAAGATTCATTTCACTGAATTTGCACAAAATATGTTTTTGCATTCATCTCCTAACAACGAACTTGTCACGTTAAGAAGAAACAAGTACACCCACAAAATGTATTAAATAATCATCAGCATTCTACGTTAACAATGTATATGCTACTCTCGTTAATTCATGCTAAGAAAGTGTGAAAAGGGGAATTGTATTGTCTTTGTAACATTATTCAATATCTTCTTATTGTTTATAGATTGATATCCTAGTTGAATCAAGTACTATTTATCAACAGCGCACACACGAAATTCGAACTGTATTGAATTGAAAGGTAGGTAGTTATAAATGTTTACTCTTTTAAAAAGATTTATTTTAAGCTAACTCATGTCGATTGACAAAGCAGCATATTTGTCTTTGTAATGAGGGTTCCTGTTTAAACAAATAGTTCAGGTAAATTGCTAATGTTGCTAATTGGTAAGTTAAAATTTTAAAACACAAATAAAATACTGTTTGTAATTAACAGAAAAAGCATTTAGTCAAGGGCTGTCTTACAAAATTTGTAAACAAAATGTCACAGTTGTAAGCATCCACACTTGTGAAAGATATTTTAACATTGTCATTGGCATTGTTTATACTGTCAGATGAAAAAAAAACGCCTTAACTATTGGGTGCAGGTTTTCTCAGTGGAACCAGCAACCCTGTGATGATTGGAGAAAAATACCATTGCGGAAATTGTGCATTTTTTATTAGATATTTTTTTCTTAAAACTTTTGCAGCACCCTTATACAAATTTTTGTTTATTAATTGAAAACATATCTGGTTTACTTTATCACGACCGATAAATTGTGTTGTTTATTTACATGCTTTCCGGTATTTCAGTTCCAATAATTTTTTGTAAACTGTTTGATTATAGCACTCTTCTTCTTACAGCGTTCTTCAGTAATAAGATTTCGACAGTCTAGTTGATGTTGTTCGGCTTGTTAAACTTACACTGACGACGAATGTTGCAGATCAGCTGTAGAATGCTTTGACAATACCGAGGCGGATTGCCCTCGCGGTATCATATTGCTATTTGGCAGCTACGGGACCCTCTGTAAATCGCGAAGCAAATCGGTACGTACGGGACCCTCTGTGCATCGCAAGACTGATATCAAACAAATACACTTTTGAATGACAAGACTGGTTTATTGCTACGTGAAGCCTACTGATTGCTCTGGTAGTCCTGATTGCATATGTTGACGCTGTCTAAGCGTTGCGACCAGTTAGTGCAAACCGATACATCGCAATACTCTTTGGCAGAAAAGGGTTACACTTTCGAAAATTCGTAAAGCTGAGATTGGAAACCTGTCTCAAATCTCAAGCATCTGATTGGCTGAAATGGCGACTGGTCGCCATTTCAGCGAATCAGATGCTTGAGATTTGAAACGGGTTTCCATGCTCAGTTTTATAACCTTGGACACTGACCGCAAAAGCACACAGGCATATAAAACATAAGAAGCGTATCGCATTGTCAAGCAAAAATGTGAGTACTCAGTTAAAATAAAATTATCTTGTACATTCGTATATTTGAAACCAAACTTTCCAATTTCAAGTGTCATTTTATCAATATACATATACATCAAACTTATGTGTTTTCTGTAGTGTTGCCTTTTTTTCATATTGAAAAATGTGATGACGAGTGAAATGTTAGCTGTCAGGTATACATCACGTATTAATACCGAGGTAGTCTCGTTGTTAGTTTTCTCTCTGTCAATTAAGGACAATATTCGTTATGTATTTGCAAGTATTTTTAAAATACACATTTAAACAAATTTTTACCGTGTACTTTTTGCATTTTCACTTTTTTTATTCCCCGACTTGTCTTTTAGTGTATCGGAAAAAGTACCATGGTACACGATTCAAAAAAAGTATATAGTTTTTAAGTTTTTTGACAAATTTCTTTGCAAAAAAGCATATACTTCACTGCTATATACATTTGTATTTGTTCTTATTAAAAAAGTTCATATTATGAGTGATTTTTAAAACAAATAGCTATCATATGGTGAAAAACTTCAGTGATAATACACAGGAATTTATTTAAAATCTCGAAAACCCAAAATTGCCGAAGTCAAATTAGCCTATTTTTTTTCCAAAAAAATGTCTGCAATTATACAAGCACTGTTCACCACAACACAGAGCAAAAGATTGCAGATTTAATGAGTCTCAGTTCAAAGTACCGTGTGAAACGGAAAACACGGCCCTAACCCTTAATTTAATTTATAATCAAGATATTTTCAACATAAAATGTTTCTCACAAAGCTTGTAGGGTCCTTTTTGATATGCAAAAAGAATGTTTAAGATATATTTTAAAATAAAGAAATTAAGGGGTTGGGCCGTGTTTTCCGTTTCAGACTTAATTTTAGTCAAAAGACGGCCCATCTTTTATTTCTATCTTTCAAAATTTATTTGTCTTCTAGTTGAAATACTTACAAAATAAAATGTTTCTATAATAGCAAAGAGTGTTATCTTTAAGATGCAAAAGTAATTTTGAAGATATCTTAAGAAATCAAAAGTTAAGTGGAGGGACGTGTTTTCCTTTTTGGACCATACTTTATTTTACGACCGGCTCGTGTTTTAAACCTGTCCGTATGTGAAATTCGGATTTTTACAGGCATCTCCGTCGCACAAATACACGTTGGAATAGTTGCGTTCTGTCAATAACAATCTTCTGGGTTGTTTCCGTATTGTTTGACGCTTACGAGCATTAAATCTCAGTAAAAAATCACGTTCTGCATGCATAAGTTTTTTGTTCTTTCGGTTTGCATGCAGGGAATTCCCAAAACGTCACGAGACCAGAACTTTGGTTTTTTAAAATTATTTTCTTTCTCAACACGATATATGATGAAATGTTTGTCTTCTATAACATATTTTGAACCAATTTAACTTTTAATCTAAACATTAACAATTGATTAAGTGTTGTTTGGTAAAATTACTTTTTTCACCGAGCAAAAACGATAACTACCGCCGCTACTGAACTGTGGCAATTTCGACCAAAGCTCTTTAGGGGAAGGCTTCCATAAGTATCCAATGTCTGACTGCTTTTTAAAAAGTGTGAGTTATCATCCTAAGTATCCAGAGTTGACCATTGCCCAAAATCATAAAACTTGAAATAAACATCTGATTGGTTGAAATGGAGACAACACTCGGCATGTCGTCAAGCACGAACTATATATTTAGTAACAGAGTGTTCGTCTTAAGTTGGTAAATTGTACAAAATCTGCATCATCTTATAAGAAATTTTCAGATCGAAATGTGCAGATATATACGCTTCAGCAGTGGTTGAGTGTATTTAGTAATTTTATTATTTTTCTAATGTCCACATTAAACTTTAGATATTCGAATCCGTATCGTCGGGAGACAGCGCAAAACCATACAAATCCATGCAAAAAAAGCTTTTGTCCATGTTTAGTTTATTGATGCGTTATTTTACAAAGTTGGCATATTGCCTAGACTAGTGATTAAAACTGGCTAAACTTGTGTTTAACTTGGTTCTAATGGTCAATAATTCAAAGGCTTATACTTCTTTCTTGCTTTGTGATATGTATCAACAGGCAAACATCTGTTAAAACTGCATTAAACTATTGAGCAAGGTTTTAAGAGTACGTATAATTTGGTGTTTTACGTATCGTCCCGCCGAAGATGACTCCATTGCAGAAGGCGATAAAGTAGGAACTTTATTCTTTGGTATAAATCCAGAGATAAGGGTATTTCTCGTCGGTTGTTATAAGGGGTTGGGTTCGCTGGTGTCCGCTCTGAATAATTATTTTAAAGACAATAGCACTCCTTTTTAACACTTTCTAAGCAAAGGAAATCAACGAAAGTAACATACATTATAAATGTTTGCTACTGATGAGTAATTTGAACTTTGGATGAGTTCAGGAGTGTTTTAGTTGGTGCGCAATAAAATCTGGTTTTAACCCCCAGTGACAAATTGTTTTACCACTGACCGTTCCAATGCGGAAATCCATTTACTCCATTGCTTTTTTGTCTGTTTTAAAACTGATGATTAATTTACCATGCTCTCTCTCTTTCTCCTCTTGTTTTTTGTGTAAGGAGGCTCTATCTTCTGAATGTGGCTATGCCTGGTGTACATTTTTAACTTTCTTATTAACTTGACAAGCCGTTGCTCGACATGTACAAATACACATTTAGTATAATTAAGTGAATATGAGGTTTAAGTACTTTAAATATCTCTCGATCTTGAAGGTGATCAAGCGCATCCAACCTACGTCGCAAAAAGTTGAAGAAGGTCTTGGGCAGAATTATATATACACCTGGCTTGATACTGCAAGCATATTTGATTTTAAAACTGGAATGTGTTCTCGGACACTGATGCCCCCACTGCTGCAACATTATTTTTTAAATAACAAAGTGCCATAACTCTGGTAAAAATGGTCGCAGGAAAAAATTCTTTCTTTACGATCATCTACACATCCTGCTTAATCATCTGTGCAAGTTTGAAAGAAATCCGTCTTATAGTTCAGGAGGAGTTGATGCCACAAGATTTGGGGACGTACGTACGGACGTACGTACACATGGACGTACGTACGTACGGACGGACGAGTGCAACTTTATATGCCTTCCACTTTGTGGGGGCATAAAAATGGAGAAACAAACGTGTATGAATGTGCGTGTTATAGTTTTCTCGGTTTTGTTTTTAACACTCTGTTCTGGTCAGGGTCTCTATAATTGATTTAAAGAGACCCTGGTTCTGGTGAAGGTACTGGTAAGTACAGAGGTTTTCGTTTTCCTCAAGCATAAGCTTTAGCATTGTCAGGGGTGTGTTCTACAAACGTTAATTTCTAACAGCATAAGCATCACTTATGTGTCTTCATTTTCTTTACTTACAGCTTTAGCCATCGCATTGTTTTCTGGTTAATTAAAACAATTTATGTCATAGATCTTATATATTAAATTATATATAAATCGTCACTATTTCCGAAGTCAAAAACTCGAATATAACTGTTCTCAAGGCATGAGTATAGGTGTTCTGTTCTGAGGTAGGTATTACCTACGCATGCTTTTCTGTCTGATAACAAATAGCATTAAACACGATTGCTACAGTTTTATTCAACAGTTTTCCTAATAATAGATATATTTTAAATGCTGATTTATATTTAACAAATTATATGCTGATTTATATTTAACAAATTATATTCGAACATGATGAAAAACAAAAATGTCCCCAGGCTTGTTTTAATTTTGTTTTGAGCTTTTAATTTTGACATATTTTCAGCAAAGATTCGGAATACTTGGTTAAACAATAATCTTTTTAAAAACGCAGTAAGTCGTAATAAAACAGAATATTGTATAGTTAATACTAGGGATGGCAACATATTACTTAGTCGATCTTCCGATCATCTAATACTAAATTTACTACTCGAGTACTCTTAATCAAAAATAACATCACCAAGTTTAGTTTCAAATTTATTGGCTATACAATTATATTTCAGAAATGTCATGGTACCGATTTTCTCAACGTGGATTCAAACTTTATACATGATGCATATTATTGTGTCGCCTGCGATAGCAGGTAGACACATAGGGATCCTATTGTCCGGCGGCGTCGGCGTCGTCGTCGTCGTCGTCGTCGTCGGCGTCGTCCGGTAGTCCCCCAACTTTAACCTGAAACTTAATGTTGCCTATGACTTTGAAAGTACTTGTCCTATTCACTTCATACTTGGAATATATCATCAGCACGAACAATGCCATCTGTGACGACAAGAATGATAACTCCAGTTTCAATATTTTTTGAGTTATGCCCCTTTCAAATGCAACTTTAACCTGAAACATAATGTTGCCTATAACTTTGAAAGTACTTGTCCTATTCACTTCATACTTGAAATAAATCATCAGCACGAACAATGCCATCTGTGATGACAAGAATGATAACTCCAGTTTCAATATTTTTTGAGTTATGCCCCTTTCAAATGCAACTTTAACCTGAAACTTAATGTTGCCTATAACTTTGAAAGTACTTGTCCTATTCACTTCATACTTGGAATATATCATCAGCATGAACAGTGTCATCTGTGACGACAAGAATGATAACTCCACTTTCAATATTTTTTGAGTTATGCCCCTTTCAAATGCAACTTTAACCTGAAACTTAATGTTGCCTATAACTTTGAAAGTACTTGTCCTATTCACTTAATACTTGAAATATATCATCAGCATGAACAATGCCATCTGTGACGACAAGAATGATAACTCCAGTTTCAATATTTTTTTAGTTATGCCCCTTTCAAATGCAACTTTAACCTGAAACTTAATGTTGCCTATAACTTTGAAAGTACTTGTCCTATTCACTTCATACTTGAAATATATCATCAGCACGAACAATGCCATCTGTGACGACAAGAATGATAACTCCAGTTTCAATATTTTTTGAGTTATGCCCCTTTCAAATGCAACTTTAACCTGAAACTTAATGTTGCCTATAACTTTGAAAGTACTTGTCCTATTCACTTCATACTTGAAATATATCATCAGCACGAACAATGCCATCTGTGACGACAAGAATGATAACTCCAGTTTCAATATTTTTTGAGTTATGCCCCTTTCAAATGCAACTTTAACCTGAAACTTAATGTTGCCTATAACTTTGAAAGTACTTGTCCTATTCACTTCATACTTGAAATATATCATCAGCACGAACAATGCCATCTGTGACGTCAAGAATGATAACTCCAGTTTCAATATTTTTTGAGTTATGCCCCTTTCAAATGCAACTTTAACCTGAAACTTAATGTTGCCTATAACTTTGAAAGTACTTGTCCTATTCACTTCATACTTGGAATATATCATCAGCATGAACAGTGCCATCTGTGACGACAAGAATGATAACTCCAGTTTCAATATTTTTTGAGTTATGCCCCTTTCAAATGCAACTTTAACATGAAACTTAATGTTGCCTATAACTTTGAAAGTACTTGTCCTATTCACTTCGTACTTGGAATATATCATCAGCACTAACAATGCCATCTGTGATGACAAGAATGATAACTCCAGTTTCAATATTTTATGAGTAATATCCCTTTCAAATGCAACTTTAACATGAAACTTAGTGTTGCCTGTAAAATGGAAATTACTTCTTCAATTAATTCACTTAATACTTTGAATAACTCATCTGCATTTACAAAACAATTTTTGAAAATGATAACTCAGGTTTCACCATTATTTTAGTTATTCCCCTTTTAAATGTAATTTAGATGACACATTGGTTCTGTTGTGTAGTATTGAAATCAACTTCAATAAAATATTATAATTATATATGATTAAACATAGGCCCACATTTCAACGTTTTCCAAGCAGGCGACACATGTGTTCCGCGGAACACAACATTCTAGTTTTGTTTCAAATACTGAAGCGTGTTCATCAAGTCTATGCGGAGAAAATAACATTTTATGATCTGTGAGAAAGAACATTAGTGAAGGTATTACCCTTTAGTTTTCTCATTGCACTGTCATCGATAAAAAACCATCAACATCTTTCTTACGGCCAAATGCAGTTTAACGAAAATGATATCAAGTCAATAATATTAATGTAACTATGTGTTAAAAACTAAGTTTTTATTGCATTTTTTATATTTCTTACAGATGATGTCGATGACAAACTTTTACAGGCTGTAAGAAAATTGATCGGCAGACCAGAGCAGATAGCGTATAAAATAGAAGATCCGTTGAGAGTTTATTTACCTGTAAATGTAATGTAACTGTTTATTGTTTGATTGTCACTTTGTTAATTACTTATTCCCTTTATGCTCTGCTTATTAATGTTGGAAACTTTTTTTGGCAACGTGGCCTCCTATCAAATGAATAGTTTGTACATACTGAGAAAAAATGTAATAAAACTTGGAAAAACTTGGAAAACTCTCTCAAATTCTCTAAAATGTCATATCTGTTTTGGAGATTACAACCGTAGTGGGTAATGTTTGTTACCTAGTCTTGCCTATTTCTGCTATAGCCGTTTTTGCGAATATGATTTCTCTTCCTTGCCAGGGAAAATGGTCAGTCATTGGTTGGTAGTATCTCGAATGATGTAGGCGTCTCAGGAACACCGCCTGGTCAAAATCTCTCACTAAAGACACATGTTTATCAACCGTTCCGAGAAGCCTTTTCACAACCGAATGAGATAAATGTATCCCGTCGAATCCGAAATAGTGGCTAATAGATTCGCCATTACGGTCTTAAAATGTCCGGTACACATGTATACACTTAACATTGTAGTAATGTGCAATATCAACAATCAGTTTGTTGTACCCTCAACGTTTGTGTCCTTTCTGGGACACACCGTACACAATGAGATTTCACAATCCGGATTTTCCATTCTTATGACCTCAATGAGCTGAGAGTAGCGTTCTTCAAAACGGTCTGGATCGGTTCTCCTTTATGCATCATTTCCGCCTGAAAAGATGATTATGTGTTGGAAAGCTTTTATATCATAAATAGATACACCATCTTTTAGAAATGGTATCGTAGTGCCACTTTTAGAGTGTTTATGAACATCTTACTTTAAACCCTTTGGATTTATTCCGTGGAGAATTGATGAACCAACAAGAAGGGTTCTTCCGGATGCATTACTTTTTTAGGGAGATTTAAGCTGGTTAGCTTTACCGACATTCGTTTTTATGTTGACAGGTGTAGTAGTGGGAGTTGTGCTACTTTTGTTACGAGAGCTCGTGCATGTTTTTCCATCTTTTCTGATAGTATTCTGCAGGGTTGTTGATTCCTTTTGTCTAATATTGTTGTGCAGATGTAGCGATTAAATGGTATCTGCAAGTGACTGGAGCCGTTTTTGTACGACCGTTGCGATGTCCGATAAGTCCGTCTTTACTATTCTAGTTGACTCTAACTTTCTCTACCTGTGCTACAGCTGACTGCGCGTTCACTTTATTCTGTGACATAATTGATTTAAGTTCATCAAACAATCTATCAAACTTCCTGGCATTATCATCAATATGTGACATCAGCGCTTAATGTATTCAGTAAATGGCATCGTTCAGTTCCTGATAAGATTCATGTGACATGTGTTCACATGGAGTTTCCATGGAGAAGCGATTCGTGTCTAAAATACATGCAGTACTAAGCTGTGTGTCGTCGTATGTTAAATATGATAACGCTTATTTTCATATCTGATTTCATCGCGTGCAACGTCGAATACAAAGCCGTGTTTTTCATTAATATTGGTCACTGGTTCTGTTAATGCAGAGCTTTTGCAAAACGTTTGTGAATTTCCAAGACTACATCCGGTATTTGTTTGCCGATAACTGACATCTGTATCAAATACCTGTCGCATGTCTTCTACATCATCAAGACTAACAGTTTCATTACAGTCATGCACGAGAATTTTTCTTGCCTCTTAATTTTCTTCATCAACCGATGTTTCTGAGATTTGAATTGTTCTCTTAATTTCTGCAATCATCTGAGGAAAATCTTCCATCATAAAATGTTCTGTTTGCTTACCATTTACTATACACGAGCTACGCGTGTGGTACATTTTTAAAGTGTACATGTGATTTTCAACGTCAAATACTTAAATTTAAAGTAACCTTTCTTGTCTGTGACTGGTATTCTCGGATATTCCGGTGAGGTTGCAGAATAGAAGACATCTGCACGCTGCTTTGAATGTTCAAAAACTGGTATAAATTCAATTTTAACACCTCCTCCAGTTTCTATGATTGCTTTCTTTTCTGTTGCGGCGATTTTTATTCTTCAGCGTTCGAGGCTGATTCAATGCATATTATCTTTAGGCCGGTGGCCAGGAACATGTTTGCTCCCCCCCCCCCCCCTTAGGGAATTTTGTAGACATGATTTTTCTGAAAGCCTGTTATGTCCTGGATATTTTGCAGTTTGTTTGCACTCTGGCGAGTGGGGCATAAGGGTGTTACGGAGGTTTTAATATGTTACCCCTAAAATTTGTAGAAAAAATATATGGATTTTGAATCTTTAATTCTGCTCTATTCCAGATACGATTTAATAAAACTTGTATTTTTATATAAGGATGAAGTATTATCTGTTGATTGATGAAGTTTTCATTTCAAAATATTTGCACTTAAGTAACATATTTAGTGTATAACATACATAACCCTAAAAAGATGAAATTTAAGTCAGAAACTTACCTGTAGAATTTTTATTTGTAATCAAACTTAGGCAATAATACATGTTTTTGAAAGCTGCATGATCAAACAATATAAAACAGTGTGATTTTTATAAAAATCACACTGGCAATTGTAATATTTTTTCCATAATCTGATATGTTACCATATCGCTAATTCAAACATTATATTCATGTTTTGGGATAAACAAGCATATAATATAGAGTTTAATTAAATTATTGAGCTTTATAAATGTAAGTGTTCTTGAAACTTGCATGACTTCAAATTTGCAACATACATAACATATGTTACTTATTAAAATAAGGCTTATTTCCTTGTTTTTATTTATTTTTAATAGTGTTAGCTGATATCTATTTGAAGAAATTAACTATGTGTGCTCTGTGCAATGTCCTGATGTTTGTTAGCCCTGTGTAGATTTCTTATTACATTCACAGACGTTTTTTGTGACTAATATTACTGATTGAATGAAGTATTTTTTCTAAAACTGATATAGTTGTACAAAGAACTGATTACATTTACAAAACTGTATCACGACTATGCACTTAGTTCTCAG
>JAZAYU010000530.1:94822-270794 GCA_038501625.1 Corbicula japonica | reverse complement strand
GCATGCAACCCTCAAATTGTTAGGTTCATAGTAAAGCAAAAACGATTGTCGAAAATTGGTTTTCACTGAGTCTGCCGACTCAAAAATCGATGTTTTCTAATTATTTTTGTCTGAAAAGTCTTTGCAATATAATAAAACAATTATTTGGTTCCCTGAAAGGGTATGTGAGGATATATTGCCGGTCTGGGTGTCATATTATCCCTCGCCTGCGGCTCGGGTAATATGACACCCAGACCGGCAATATATCCTCACATTCCCTGTCAAGAAACCAAATAACTATATAATACTAGTCATTTTTACAATGAAACAATGAAACATTTGTCCAAACATAAGTTAAATAAAATAAATAATCTGTTTAACTAAATCTGTAGAAAATAATCAAGGAATAATACAGTTCTAATGTATTTAATTTTAGTACTTAACTTTATGTTACATGTAAATTAGAAACTTTCTGAAATCATATAATAAAGATTTGTGGAGCCTGACGCTGTGAGTATACATGTATATACCGTGTACTGAAATTGGCACAGGAAAACTTCAGTGGTCTGATAGAATTCGAGTTAAATAAACGCTTGGTTTGCTTTTTAATATTAAGTAAATATTTTCTAATGTTTCCTTTTTTTAGTACATACCGGTATATTCATTTCGGAAGTAAAAACAGCAACACATAAGACAGCTTGAAACACGGCTGCTGAAGCCGGTAACTCAAAAACCAGCCTAAAGACTTCCGGGATGCGAGCAAGGAAAATCAAAGCTACCAATCGGATGTCCGAGTCAAGGACATCACATAGAAAACATAAATCAAATGTTAGCCTAAACCCCAATGGTTGTGTTAGTTACTACCGGTATTTCAGTTGACTGGTTTCTTTTTAAAAGTTTATAATTTTTACGAAGATCTTGTAGTTTCATACGTTCAAATCCGAATTTAATGAATTTTTGAAATCGCACAGATTTATGACTGTGGTTAAAATACCTAGTATGTTTGTTAGTCCTGTATCGATGTTCTTCATTTTTAATTAAAACAGTATTTAGAAGTCGCCCTACATATGTAGCCAATCAGACGCTATGAACATTCAAATTCCTCAGATCTATCTATGTTCAACTGCGCATGCGCATGGTTACAAATGCAGGGCGACCTCAAAGTCGGATACGGTCTATTAAGACATTTCTATAGAAAATAGAAGCCTGCACTCGCTGCGCTCGTTTTGGCTTCTATTTTCTGTAGAAAAGCCTTAATAGACTCTATTATTTACAAATAATATAATGTATAATTTCACAATAGTTTTAATAAATACAACACATGCTTAACGATAACGCCCAAACTCAAATAGTTGTCGTTTTGTCGTCAAAATAACATAATTGTACGTTACATACGTTTCAATAATTCAGAGGAGAAAATAGACCATACTTTACAAAGTATGTCTGCAAAAGTACGCCGGTAAGTCGTACATGTAAGCAATCTTTGAGCCGTCATGTTTATAATTAAGGATATATGGCATAAACCAATTATTTGGTCTATATATTACCATATTGGAATTTTGCATGTGTTATTATATTTTAACGAGTTAGAATTTGTCGTCGTTATGGTTTGTTGTTCTTGTTGTGTCTGGAGGTGTGGTGTTGAAGAACACTGAGTTCTTATAATGACACAAAGTCGTTTTCAATATATTTAATAGTCCAGCTTTAACAATAATAATTCATACACCGAGTACTATAATAGTTCACAAAGTTATAAATAAGAATAATATTTAGTTCTTAATAAATGGTATAAATCACCAAGATCAAATACTTGTGTCCCAAAGTAAATTTAATAAATTCACTTAGTCCAGAATATAATAGTGTCACTCAGTTTTTATCCACAAAGGTTATAAGGTCTCTGATTTTGTAAATATCACATAGATTCATAATCATCACATAGATTTTTCTTAATAATCATGATATCAATCTGTCCCATTTATTTTAATCAAAGTAAAAAGGTTGGGCTTCATGCCCATGTGATATCATTTGCATATGGAAACGTATATGGTACACCCTGATGATGTCATTTCCCGCGAAGATGTGTGCTTGTAGGACGACATGATCACACCAAGTTATCATAAAATATAAAGAATGATATGATAATTTGATCATGGCGTAATAACAGAACTCGATTTGTCTTCTTAATCTGGTCATTACTGAATACCAAAAGTCGACTTGTCGTCTTAAAATAAAATGACATAGCTACATAATAACGTATTTTGTAAAGCCTGCTATTATGACTATGCTCGTTGTTTACGGCTTTATAACTTGCTATAGGCCGACATAAAGACCCCCAAATACTAGAGTTATTGCCCCTGAATAACTCCAAAACTGACCCCTGTTGGCTTGTGACCTGTCTAGCGAAATAATTATTATAGATAGAATGAATAAATATTCACCAAATTGTTTTGCAAGGACCATTATCCTCAAAGACACAGTTATTGACCCTGTAATAGCCAAAATGATGAAAATTGGCTTGTAATCTGCCTATCCAAAATAACTATTACAAATAGAATCATGGAACCTTCACCAAAATATTTATCAGGATGTGAACGTGTGCACCTTTTATTTTGAAAGGGCTATTATTCGCAAATTACTCGGTTATTGTCCCTGAATTAGCCAAACAATGATGAAAATTGGCTTGTGACCTGCCTTGCCAAATAATTATAACAGATAGAATCTTTGAACCTTTACCAAAATATTTTCCAGGATAAGACGTGTGCACAACCTATTTTGTAATGACCATAGCTCACTAATCAGCTATTAATATTTGTAGCACTGTCGTACATACTCCATTAGACATTCATGAACATTGGTCTACTTGTACACATAGATGATTTTAAAAGTTGAACATGCCCTTTTAGCCCACCTTTAGATGGTGGGCTTTTCAAATTCAACCTTTGACCGTGGTCTGTCTGTCCGTTAACAATATTTTGCTCCCGCTACTATTAAGAAACTACAGGGTGAATTTTAACCAATTGTGCTTAAATTGTTCCCCTAGTTGGTCCTAACCAAAACTGGATCATCTAGGGTCAAAAATGGATCATGAGCCAAATGCGGTCATTTTTCACTCTAGAGAAGAAGGTTTTGATCAGATCTTGATGAAATTTGGTATGAATGTTCATCTTATGAAGGTCTTGAAGGAGTACACAATTAGGTCATCTAGCGGCAAAAACTAAGGTCATAGGTCACATGCTAGAAAAAAATTGTCCCTGCTACAAGTAGGCATTATAATGCCGGATTTCAAACAAACGTTTTCAGAATGTGCCCCTAGTGCCCTCGTTTGTCCCAGTCGAAACTGGGCCGCAAGATCAAATAAAGTCAAAACTATTTTTTTTCACTCTAGAGACATTAGTTTTCATCAGATCTTAACATTAGTTTTCATCAGATCTTAACAAAATTGGTGTGAATGTTGATCTCATGAGGGTCATGTCCAGTAGATGACCATTATAGTTTTTGGGGTCACTATGTCAAAGGTCATGGTCATAGTGGCCTTGAAAAGCAAAAACATTTTCGACCAATTACTCTTGAAGGGATTTACTAGACTAGCCAAACTTCATAGGTAAGTTGGCCATGTCCAGTATATGACACCTGTATCTTTTGAGTAAAAAATATTGATATGGGAATGAAATAAAGGATTTTGTCAACATGCTTACTAGAACTAGGTAAGTCAGGGAAGATCGATGTACAAATTATGTGGATAAGTTTACATAGCATACGTCGACATGGCATATTTTAAAGTAATGTTGCACTAACTTATGTCAGAAAAATTAGTTTACTTAGACAACCGGTACAGTTAATTTTCTTTTGTTATCATGACAAGTCGACTTACCTAAAGTCGATTTAATCATATGATCAGGGTATACCATATACGTTTCCATATTTGCATAAATGACATACAAGTTACATAGTTCAATATAAATTTCTGTGGAAACAGATTGTGATTTCATACAGGCCTAATAATTAGTTGCCAAAAGTTTTGACATGTGCACAAAGTAAAGATAATGCAATTAAGTCTTCTTAGAAACAATGACACAAAGAGATATCTAGCTGTCGTGCCATAAAGATAATTATAAGATATACAATTAAGAAGTCCAGAGCTTGTCTGATTTGCATAAAGTTGCTGTGACACTTACAATCTTCTTTAACATACTGATTAAATAAACAGTGTCAAAGAAGTCTCTTGCTGACCAAGCCTTAAAGTGTTTCAATTTTAATCAATAAGGCTGTAAAATAAATTCCAATTTTAAATATGATAAACATTTTTTGAAGAGTTTATGTAAAATATTTGACATGCAAAAAAAATAGAATATTTTGCAGCATAATAATATTATTTCCGCTATTTATAAAGAATAGATTACGGTATCTAGCAGGACCCAGTAAGCATTTCATATTGGTCCAATATGGGCCCCATATTGTTTTCCATTTAGGCCCAAGATGTTCAAACCATGATGGCCCTAGATGGGATTTGCAACCGGGATTTAAGTGGGTCCCATGTGGGCTGAAATAAGGGTCCCATGTTGGCCCTTTCTGGGCTAATGTGGTCCTACTTAAGGGTCCCATGTGGGCTCTGTCTGGGCTAATGTGGGCCTACATGGGCATGCAGAATGCATTAATGGGCCCTGTATATGGACCCATTCAAGATCCTACAATAGAAATTCAGTTAAAGCATCCATTTTGGACATTATAAGTTGAATACAAAAACAACATAATATTTACCATTTGAACAATTTAATAAGTCTTCATTATGAATTTGGTTTGAAACAATACTAAATCTGCATTAATTTGTATTGATCTAGCATATAACACACACATTATGCATATATGTAAGGTATATATATAGTCATGAAATGCTAAATGCCACATATAAAATTGACCACAAGTAAATTATGTTGATATTTGGTAAATGAAAGCCATATTTTTAGAATAAATCTCAAAATTTTAACAGAGGTACTGCATGACTAGATACATCTTTAAAACAAATACATATAATTCAAACTATCTTCCAAAAAAGTAATTTTGTACAACTGAAACTACAATAAAGATTTTAACACAAACATGTAAACAGCAGCAAGAAAAATCAAAACAATTACAAAATAAAAATAAGTATAGCATTTTCCAAATGTGGTAACTAAAACTGGCAACTCTGAATTAAACACGAGCTGTCGTTAGGACAGTGTGCACGACTATATGCTGCGTTTTATTAGGAATGAATGCATTAATAGTCTCTCTCTATGGATTTCAATGCGAGACACAGATACACTTCTAACCAAAATATCCACACAGTATCATGGTTCCCACCAGATTAAAGAAAATCCCAAACATTTCCTTTACACAGAACTAGTTTTACACAGCAATTTCAAAAGTACTATACGATATTCCTTAAAATATAACTTCTTTCAAGCATGAGAGAAAAAAGTCTCACACATGAGAAAAAAGTCTTACACAAGGGAGACAAAAGGTGCAAATCCCTTTGCTTTTCATAATCGAAGTTTATTCATTAAAGGCTGGCATTTCATTTCTCAACCCTTTACTCCATGGATACGCTTTAACACATGGATGACCAGTGTAGATCCAGATCAGCCGACACATCTGTGCTGTCTGATCATAATTAAAATGGCTAATCATAGAAGCTCCACATAAGTTTCATATTGCTGTTATGACATACAAAGCTCTTCATAGAATAACACCTGAATACAAAAATGCACTTTCAAAAATGGGCAAAAGTCCATCTTGACACAAACAAGTTGTCATCAACACAAGTGTGTTGTCTTCAGCAATATAATTTGAAAGTTTCATGAAGAAATATTGAGAAATGGCCAAGTTATAGCTTGAACATTAAGTTTTCATTAAAAAATCCAAGTACAAAAAAGGGGCATAACTCCATCAAATGTGACCTTGACCTATAGAATTTGGCATCGTCATGAGCGTATTGTCATAAGCAATATAATTTGAAAGTTTCATAAAGTAATATTAAGAAATGGCAAAGTTATAGCCAATGTTAAGTTTTCGTGACGGACGGACAGAGCGATCCCTATGTATCGCCATTTCTTCGAAAGGTTGACACAAAAAACGGAATACCTAAAACAAACATTATAATTGTTGATATAAAGACATGGAATTCAATAACAGAAATCACCAGAAATTCAGTCTCTTTTAATGCCTTTTAGTATAATTACCAACTATCTTTAATGAGTAATTACAGCACATTATAAAACACATGTGTTGCTCTTCATTATATTGTCGGTCATGCATTTTGAATGTTTAATATTGCTATTTTGTCATTGTAAATATGCAAGTACATTTTGCCTGTTATGTATTTGCATAATTAATGTTATGGAAAATAAACATAGAATTACTATTATAACCATGCTCATTCGTTCAAGAAATGTTAAATTATCATTATCTCCGGTGGTATAGCAACATGGATGCACTGTATTTACATGAATTAAATATTACTGTCACTGTAACTACAGTCATTTGTTGTTGCACGGATTTCATTAGACCATTTTTTCTGCCATCTTCCCGATCCCGCGCTCCCGACAGCCATCTCCTTCCCTCCACCTCCATGTTCTTCTTATTTGACTGGTTGGTAGGATTTTTTGAAGACATCCTGAAAAAAATTTCAATCATTTATTTTACTAAAATTAATAATAGTGAAAATTTTAAACGAGCACAAAATTATCATATTATTAAACAGTTTTTATTATGAGTGCTGTCTTGTATAATAAATAAAAGCCCCAAGAACACGTACACATACATCTATCAGAACAAAATAAAGTTTACACGTCCATCGTTTCTGAAGAAATTTGTAACTTTCTCCCATAAAGAGTTCTCACAAACGGTAGACGGGTTTGAACTCATGAACCACTCAAATTGACATTAATGTTACAATACAAAAAGACTTACTAAACAGCACAGATATTATCTTTAGGTTCCCGAAAGGAAGCTGTCCTTTCTTCCGCTGAAAGTTGTATTTCATTGACAGGTTTCTTGTCATGACTTCTTTCAATATACGATTGACAGTGTCCTTGATACTTGACCCACCATACATGGAGAGGTATTTGACCTGAAATCCAGTAAATACACTGTACTATTGAAAATATGCAAGTGACTTTCTTGTATCTTATAAGAATCTTTCATTGGTTGCAGTTGCGGATAAGAATATCTTGCTCAATAGTAACATTTCACGGTAACTTGACAGAGCCTCGCAAAAACAGTTACCAGAGATCGATCCACAAATGAAGTCAATGATGGATTCCTTTTTGCATATCATGTTCTACTAATACTAACAGAACTAAAATAAAAACAATCACTTTCCTTTAAGTGCTATTTTCTTGTAGTAGTTGTACAATTTTTCATAAAAGGAGTTCACTCTGACATCATTAAGACCACTAGAGACATCTTTGGCTTAAGAAGAAATTTTCCGGCACTGACAAAATTTGCAGGAATCCTGATCTGGTATACAAGAAATTCACCGCTGATATTTCTCCATTTTGTTCACAAATGAAATGTGCCAAGTGCTTTTTTGTTTCTTGTTAAAACAGATAAACATGTAACAAAGAAATGAGGTACTGCTAAGTAAAACATATAACATGTGAATTTATTCATAACAGAGATAATAATAGTGAATGTGCATCAAAACCTGATGTCCTGTTGACCTTTATTTTTCAAATATGACCTTAAAAATAAGCATAAGCATACACAAAAAACAACAGACAGATGGAAAATAGCAATCATATAGTCCCTGAACTGTCTTTGGACTGGTAGGGGAATAACCGTTTATTGATGTACAGTTTACTATTTTGTTTTACGTTTAATAGGATACCGGATAACCCTTTTTAAAAACTTTATATAATATTCTTACCACAGATGAAAAGCTCTCCGGTACACGGAGTGTTCATCCAGGTGATTCATGTCCTTTACAGTTGTAAGAGGGAAATTTAATCCATCTGGGAGACACGCTGGACTGTCGTCTGCTGTAGCGCCTCCTTTCGAAAGAATCAGCTTTGGAAGACGATTGTTTTCTTTCACATCCTCCCTCAAAGATTCAAGCATATTAAATATGCGAGAATCACGTGCTGAAGTCAAGTCAAGTAAATTTTATTTATATAGTCGGGTTTATAACAAGTAACACAAGCTCTACTGAGCTTTTAAAGCCGACTAGAAAAAAAATTAATTTCAAAATGAATCCTAACGTTTCTAGACAAAATTATTAATTTAAACCAAAGCAATTCTCTACAACAAACTTTTCAGTTAACCATAATGTTTTGTCATTTGGTAATGTTTTAAAGCATACATGCTGAC
This sequence comes from Corbicula japonica, assembly GCA_038501625.1. Taxonomy (NCBI): domain Eukaryota; kingdom Metazoa; phylum Mollusca; class Bivalvia; order Venerida; family Cyrenidae; genus Corbicula; species Corbicula japonica. Next base: position 262,469 of record JAZAYU010000530.1, on the reverse strand, counting down.
TAGAAGAAATAACTTAATATCCAGTGGCAGTATTATCACAGTATGTATTTAATTGTTGGTTATCTACTACGATTTATATCATGTTGTGAGACAAGCCTATCACTTCACTCTACATAATTGTTAATAAATTATAAAATCTACTAGTTAATAAATTTTGTCAAAGCTAAGCAGGCAATCAACTGAGCCAGTTGTTGGTAGCACTTGCATATGTATGTAGCCTTCGACCTAACCCTTCGGTATCGCTTCCAATAAGCAGGCGAAGACAGTATTCATTGTAAAATTGAGTTTAAAAAGTCGCGAAATTATATGACATTTCAAGTCTGCTTCAAAATCTACAAATCATAGATTACTTTATAACAAATAAAACATAATAATTACCTCAAACTGGAAAATAAGTCACTTAATTGCTTATCTATTTTGGAGAAAACACTGGCACCTAGAGCTTTCACTTTTGCCGCGGTTAATTTAGGTTATACACTACTAATTCAATTTCCATAGACTTCCATTATAACCTTTCATTAATTTCTGAATTTACTGTTGGGTCAAGCCCTTAAAATCATACAATTCTCAAGAGAACCAACCTAGACACACCATAAAATACCAATTCCACCATAGCATGACCAATAAACTTTTTCGGCATTTTAGCCAGAAGTGTATCACCCCAGTCTCTGCGGAACTTTTGTTTACATTCTGTCAAAAATGATAGCTATTTTTAAAGTTGAATTTCACTTTTTTTTCATTATCAATTTCATATTATTTGTTTTCAAATTACTACAAAATCATTATATTTTCTCAAAATAATTTTCTTTTTAAAATATTTATTTTCATTTTCTACCAATCAGGCTTGACTTCCTGTAACTAGTCCGCAAATTCCCTGCACAAAATTATTTAGAGGCCTGATCACCAATATTTAGTGGTGTATAACCTAAAACATGCATGAGTGACTTTTTGTTTTGACTATTTTCTATATTATCCAAATAAACAAACTATTCTGAACACAAAAATACCTTTGTTGTCTGTCATTCTCCCCAATTCAGCCCAAAGGCTTAATTCTTATACAAGCACTCACTGCTCATTTCCATGCAATTGAAGTACTATAGATTTTAATAGTGAAAAATGGTACCTAAAAATTCACTAAAATTTTAGTTTTCCCACAGATGTCTTAAAACTTGCACACCTAAGATCTTAACATGTGTATCACAAGTTGCACTAATATTCTTTGGCTTGGCCTTATTTTTCTTTTTTAAACAGCAATTTGTTTTACCCCACCCCCTACAAAAAATTGAAAATTTTAACATTTATCACCATTTTTGAGCTATTGTAAGACTGTCTTTATGAATATGAAACTGAATATAACTTCAAAACCTCAATAAATCAAATTTATATATGATTAAAAGCTATAAATGTGTGCTTCTGCAACAATGACTAAAAGCCATGCCTTAAATAGGAGGCTATACTTAACCAAATAGAGGCCAAAATGGAGCTTCCAGGCATATTTAGAACCAGAATGTGACTATCTTATGACACTAAATTACAAAAAAGCTGATAATTTTGCATGGAATATGTACAAATAGTAAAAATATGCAAAAATTCCTATGGCAGATACATCCATTTGCCTATGGTTACATCTGAGTATGGAAAATTCTGCATTAATCAGCTTTATTTGAGTAGTGCTGGTCTCCAACCCCTTAACTCTATCCATTACTACTTTAAATCCTTTCTAAATGACAATTATGTCTAGAAATACCACAAAAATGCTTAAATATCTGGTGATTTTTTGTGTCAGATAGTCAGTAGGCCTCTGGAAGTTGTATGAATATCCATTACTCACAATTCTCAATGGAAGGGAGATAACTCATTTACCCAATATTGCTATATTTTACATATTATCTGTAAAATCTACAACTTTTTGATAAATTATACATCAGATTTTGTTTAAATGATGATTTATTACAACAATGACCAAATATGAGACTTGTTTAGACACTTTTAGACATGCAGACTCACATTTTAATTCAACATTTGTGCAATTCATAAATCTAAAACAGAGCTTTGGGTTCCACAAGGCCCATTAGTTAACTCAAAAACAGCAATTCACTGATTTAAATGCATTTTGATACACACTAAAGGAATATTTTTTCAAATAAAGCTGACTATTATGGCTAAAGTGAAATTAGCTACTTACAAATTTGCATCTTATAAGGTCATATTGGCCAAAATTTCCTTACTAACTTCTAATTGTTACAATAAAGCCGACAACTAACTTTGAGCCAAAACTTTCCCCTTTTACGCGTAAATTAGGAACAAATGCTCATTCGCGCCATATTTTCTCACACAAATATGCCATATTCAGGCTCATAATGAGAAAAAATAAAAAAAGAAGTCCCTCTATGTATTGCACCCCCATCTCTCAATTTATAAATAAGCAAAATGTGCCTATTTCAGTATTCAGTCAGATCAAATGATCCAATCAAGACTTATTACAGTTGTTTACCTATCTGCTTGTGCAGAAAATCTCCACTATGGTCCCCAGACTGACAGCAAATACAATTTTAAGAAATTCTATTTTAAATATGGCGCCTTGTGAAGATGGTCCATTTACTTTCACTTTCATATTTAGGTTATACACTACTAATTCAATTTCCATAGACTTCCATTATAACCTTTCATTAATTTCTGAATTTACTATTGGGTCAAGCCCTTAAAATCATACAATTCTCAAGAGAACCAACCTAGACACACCATAAAATACCAATTCCACCATAGCATGACCAATAAACTTTTTCGGCATTTTAGCCAGAAGTGTATCACCCCAGTCTCTGCGGAACTTTTGTTTACATTCTGTCAAAAATGATAGCTATTTTTAAAGTTGAATTTCACTTTTTTTTCATTATCAATTTCATATTATTTGTTTTCAAATTACTACAAAATCATTATATTTTCTCAAAATAATTTTCTTTTTAAAATATTTATTTTCATTTTCTACCAATCAGGCTTGACTTCCTGTAACTAGTCCGCAAATTCCCTGCACAAAATTATTTAGAGGCCTGATCACCAATATTTAGTGGTGTATAACCTAATGTTGGCGTATGCTCACATTGGCGAACGGTGAGAGGCGTAAAAAATCGTATGGTTACACTTTAGGTCAGCGTACACTATTGCGTTTCCCTATATGTTCTATATAGAGTCTTGGGAGTCTCCTTGATATATTTATTCTTAGACAATATCAGGCATGGTCTTCTGATGAAGTTTGAATATAAATCTACATAAAAACATAGATGAAATACCACCATGACCGTAGTAGGTTTCTACCTCAAATTTCACTTTGAAGACTACCACCCTTGCCTATTGACTAAATTTAATTGTAGCTAACCTGTTTATAGGCATTATTTTAAAAGTAATTTTGTTCTTATCCAAAATGTTTTGGATAATGATTTTTGGTTCCAACAGCTGCAGAAATACACAATTTCTATTTTTAGTGTTTTATTTTTTCCTTAGCTATATTAGCCAATCATCTAATGTTTCTATAGAGTCTTACGGGTTTCCCCTAACTTTTTTTTAACCAACCGGGAAGCAGCTTTTATTTAGTGTACGCTGATCTTAAGCCTCACATATTATTTTAGTTATATTCAAACATTGTATAAAATGAAGAAATAAATAATTCCAAAAATTAAAATTCATGTTTTGTTTGTTTTTGTCCAAATCTGAACTCACAGCCCTTCTTCAAGTGTAAGCAGTTGCTGACAGTTCAGCCACACTAAAAACACTATAAACAGATTGTTAACATTCATAACAAAAAAAATCAGGAAAAATAGAATATTCCAGTTTATGTTATAAAACTTGACTTCTGAAGACTTACACAAAGGCATGATATTTTAAACAAGTAATTTTTTGGCTTGGCCTTAAATGCTTCTATACATAGTCATTTTTGTATCCCCACCCCATGTAAAAATACAAAAAAGACATTTTCTGGCTATTATTTCAATGAATTTTCACTACCTGCAAGATCAAATTCCTGAATTTTACATTAAAAGCAGCTATAAACATATTTATTCATGGAAACACAGTCTATTTAGTATCATTCTGCACTTAAAATACACAGCCATGACTTTTGTGGAAACCAAGACATAGTGAAAATCCAAAAGAAAATGACATTTTGATGCATTTGGAGTGGAAATTATTCATTTCATGAGACTGTTTTTTACTAAATTCTTCCAGTTGTCATATAAAATGTGTTTTTATGCATGAGAATAAACAATACACCTTGACTGGACACTGCTATTTACCCAGGGGCTTGTTTTTGCCCTGAAAGGCCTCTATGATGTCACTCCTCATAGGTAATCCTATATTAAAATCCCATGAAATAAAGAATTATCAGATCCAAAATGCTTTAAAAATAGTCAATATGCATGAAATGATTAAATTATTATGTAATTCAATTGCTCTGATTGTATAATAAAGCATATTTTATTAAATGTTTTTTCTGTTTCAATTTTCTTTGTTGAAAGGGAGACAACTCATGTTCTCTAAATAAGTCTAATTTGCTATAACTTACAATTTTGTAGGTATAAATATAATAAACATATTTCTGCTATAATTATTTTCAAAAAATCTCAAGCTGGTGCTATAGTTTTGAAAACAAAAGTGTCAAGCAGACAATGTTTAAGGCCCCATGTTAAACAATTTCTAGTACACATATATGCCAGATTTAGTTCTGTCATAAAATCCATGGTTTTCTGGGACCAGACTCCCAAAAGAAAACCAGTTAACCACTTTTACAGAGAAATACTGCTATTCTCTGTTAAAAACAAAATTTAAAACTATTGTATACCTCAATCATAGTAGCAAATCAGTAAGTGAAATCCTTTACACAGTCAGAGATCTATTTAACATACCCGGTGGCATTTTATGGTCAAGCTTATCGCAACTTCCAGGAACCGACTTAAAATTATATGTTCGCGAAATAATTTACTGCTTCGCAACTGATATCCAACTCATACCAAACAAAAGTCACACATTAAATTCATTTTTTCTCATTTTGCCTTTATTCTATTACCAGTTTTAATATACAGCCACTCTACACTGTTAAACAATAGGCATCAAAAACATATCTAACAAATCTGAGACTTACTGAAATATTAAGAAAGACTTCTAAAAGGGGAAAAACACAGTTTTTGTGTCTGAAAGGCAAATCTAATTCATTATAAAGTCACTTTTTCCTAACCAGAATTAAATCAAAGCTACACTTTTGATCCAAATATACCTTACAGTGAAAACCACCTCTAAGTTTCCTCAAATGCAAGCATTATCCTCAAAATCTAGCAACCTTTTTATACCGAAATAAGCAAATGCATAACAAAAAATGCACTCCCATGTATAGTTTTACAACAATCCAACCTTAAAAAGTGACAATTTCTATACTTTTCATGGGAAATATAATAAAGTGCAGGTCTCAACAAAGCTACAACACCATCTCCCAATCTGAATATAGTGAATAAGGCTATTTTCAACACTATCTTAATTCAGAGGCCCCTTTATTAACAACTTGCAATCAGACTCCTTCTAACTGCTGCAATTGTATGCAGAAATTCTTTAGATTTGTCAATATTCACAAAATTAACCAATTGTATACAAAATCAGTTTCAAACAAGGCGCTCAATAGATCACATACATCCAGAATCTTGCTGCCTTTAGGTCAGCGTACACTATTGCGTTTCCCTATATGTTCTGTATAGAGTCTTGGGAGTCTCCTTGATATATTTATTCTTAGACAATATCAGGCATGGTCTTCTGATGAAGTTTGAATATAAATCTACATAAAAACATAGATGAAATACCACCATGACCGTAGGTTTCTACCTCAAATTTCACTTTGAAGACTACCACCCTTGCCTATTGACTAAATTTACTTGTGGCTAACCTGTTTATAGGCATTATTTTAAAAGTATTTTTTTTTTATCCAAAATGTTTTGGATAATGATTTTTGGTTCCAACAGCTGCAGAAATACACAATTTCTATTTTTTAGAAGGAGTTTTATTTTTTCCTTAGCTATATTGGCCAATCAGCTAATGTTTCTATAGAGTCTTACGGGTTTCCCCTAACTTTTTTTTAACCAACCGGGAAGCAGCTTTTATTTAGTGTACGCTGATCTACAGTTATTCAGGTGGCTCGGGAACCAGTCAATTTTGTTCAGGTGGCTCGGGAACCAGTCAATTTTGTCTAGGGTTTGTGCGGACCATTAGATAAAGTAATTCTGTGATTGGTTGAAAATGCAAAAGCAGAATAAAAAATATTAAATAGCTATGTGAAAATGCACAGTGTATAGAAGAAGTTGAAACAAAACATTTGCAATTTTATTTTGAGTGTATGAAAATTTTTATCTTTAAAAATGGGTATTATTTAGGACAAAGTGAAACTGAAAGTGGCGCAAAGCTGAGGGTGGTGGTATTCCAGTGCATGTCGCGAAAAAGTTTACTGGTTACGCTATATTTTTGTTGTGTTTTTATGATGTCTATAGTTTAGTTTTATTTGCAAAAGTAAGATTTTAAGGCCTTGACCCAATAGCTAATTCAGAATAGGAGATGAAGCTATACTGGGAGTCTATGGAAAATGAATTACTGTAGTCTAACCTTATGCGTGGAGATTAATTTGCGCGAATAATATGCGATGTTTTTATATTTTAATTAAGTCATATCAATAGTAATTTTAAAAATAATACCGAATACAGGAGCATTTTATTAATAGAAATATTTTAATGAAACAAAAAAATTAAATAAACAAACGCGCTCCTGCTGGCTACGGCACTACGGGCCCAATACGGGTCCCGTATTACGGCACCCGTTTGTCGCTATATGGGACCAACCTTGGTCCAGTATTACAAAACATTTTACCTTAATTGAGCGACCATAACATAATCTTATTAAAACATTGAATAAATCGTTTCCACACAACTTTGAGGTCATTTATGACTATAATTATGTGTCCCAGCTATCAGCACAATATATATGGGACACATATGGGTCCGATATGGGCAGATATTGCCTTTATGGGTCCCATATAGGTCCATTATAAACATTATGCCCGGATACAGCCCATATGGGACCCATTTGGTCATGCTGGCTGGGGAGTTATAAATTTACAGTAGGAAATTAGATGTAAATGCCTAATAACAAAAACGTTACAAAATATTCTTCAGTTTTTATATATTTTCAATGTATTCAGCGAAATATTACTCTTACATTTTCAATATATGACCTGGTACAACAAGTGTGGTTTATTCAGTCCGTGGATGTTAAGGGACAAATTCAGTTGGAAGATTCGCAAACAAAGTGCATCAAGATAAAGGAAATAAATCGTTGTACTTTTGCAGTGCATGATAAAGAACCTATTACATGCACATATATAGTATCATGTCGACTTTTTTATGTTCTAGATTCTTTCCTTAGATGATATATAGATGCATGACCAGAGATAATGCTCTGGCTTATCTAGACTAGCCACTCGTCTGATAATTAGTTTGTTTGTCTTTTTATTTATGTTGTTTAATCATAACAAACTTGTATTGTAGCCAGTCTCTTTTCTATCAAACTGCATTCAGAGAGATGTCTGAATTTTCTGATAGAGCTGTGGACTGGCTCAATTTATTTATTTGGAAAATTAATGAAAACAAAATATTTCATCGCTTGGAATTCAGGCTGCAGTTAGTCTAATAACTGACCTTTCGTCCGAAATCTGAACGATAGCCTGAGCATCACGTGTAGTATTCCACAATAAAAGTTGCCTTGGTCAATTAAATCACTGCAATGAAGGAAACAAAATCGAATGGTTAATTTATGATGTGAACTCTCTGCACTATACCTTACTGTTCCTTATATCTTGCGTCAATCGGACAATGAGATAAATAAACAATCAGATTGAAGACCAGTCTCGATACTCTAGCTTGTGATTGGTCAGTTTGGATACTGATCTCAGTTTCAACCAATCAGCTGCTTGAGATTGGGGACCAGTCTCGATACTCTAGCTTGTGATTGGTCAGTTTGGATACTGATCTCAGTTTCAACCAATCAGCTGCTTGAGATTGGGGACCAGTCTCGATACTCTAGCTTGTGATTGGTCAGTTTGGATACTGATCTCAGTTTCAACCAATCAGCTGCTTGAGATTGGTGACTGGTTCACTGTCTTAACATTGTGATATAGTACCAAGGCTATCGATTCTTCATACAACGAGCAAGTCAGGGGCAAGTAACCGTTCTTGTTCTGACATAAAACAAATACTTCACGAAAAATGATCTAAATAAGGTTTACGTATGGCTATAATTGATGTTAAAGAAAAAAAACTTACATAAACATAGACCGTCGCATATCCGGCATGTGCATACATAATTGTACTGGCGATACAAGTTTTTGGTGAAAAATGAAAGAAGCTAAAACATTAATGACAATCACACAGCCGAATTCACTATTGGCTATCTGGCGCACATGACCCGGATGCATATGACGTCATAGTCTAAATGTCTCAGCAGACGAGAAATCACTATTGGCTATCTGGCGCACATGACCGGGTGCATATGACGTCATTGTCTAAATGTCTCAGCAGACGAGAAAAGATTTCATTTCATATATTTGACATCGTTGATGGCTGATTGATGTCTTTGGTTTGTTCGATCCTGAAAATATGTGGGTCGCACATTTCACTTGTACCGAAACAATAATAGTAATAACACCAACTGGTTTGATTGAAAATGACTAAACTTATTTCAAAATACCATAAAAAGAGACAAATATTAAGCGTTTTTTTTTTCTCTACAGGTGGACATCTTTCCGGAATGGTGCCAACTAAGGAGAGTACGGAGGATAGCTTATGGTCTTATTTCAAGATTTCGTCACTTCTGCCGTGTAGAGCGAAGCGTTACACTAGTGGAGGATAAATTTCTCAAGGAGAATCCCCTGAACGCACGTCGTAAACACATTAAAAGCAGTCATTGGCAACGTACATGCGACCCATAGGCATTAAATTATACATAATTCACAATGCATACAACAAAATAGAAATAATGTTAGTCTTAAGGACGTTTTTATGAATATTGATGGTTCAAATGCATGCTGTTATGTCGCTTAATGACGTCGCTGTCCGCAGCCCTTGAAATGAATGAGATTTTTGAAGCCGGATTAGTGTGATTATATATTCGTATTAAAGGATTTCAGACAATAACGCCTACATATTATTCAACTCGTATGTTTGATGAATTGTTGGATTCATTTACTTGTGTCTAGTTTACTACTGGGGGAATTCAGATTACAAATGCATAGATCTACTTTCTTAAGAAAACAACAAAACTTAAAGAGCACATAGCACTGAATTCGACAATTTATAAACATAAAATCCCCCAAATATAATTTAATTGTAATTTAAACATGGTAACTTTCTTTATATGAGGTGCGTTACGTGAAAAGTTGTTTTTGGATAGCTGACGTCAATCCTAGAAATGACGTCATTAAGTTGAGCAGACGAAATTGCAGATTAGGCATTATGCAGTAAATATAGCATTATGTAGTCAGCATGTGTAATAAAATCTCATACTCGTAGTTATCAGAAAATAACAGATCAGATCAGTCGAACTTTGTTATTTCGGGCCCGAGGAATAAGTAATTGTAAGCTCTTTCCAAATATAGTAACAACTAAAATTTCTAAAAATACCACAGACAACATATTTTACCGGACTTGCCCCCATTAATTAATCTTAAATCTGAAATATGATTTGCATCATTAACAAAACAGACATATCTATAACGAAAAGTTATACAGTACTACTTGTCAATATTGCAATACATAAATCAAGCTTGTTTAAATGTTCGGTCAATATTCGGTATGTTGAACCATATCAACCAGCTGTCTGACCGTTAAGCCTCAGTTGACGTCATGCCCTTGACGCCACGACCGTTACGCTATACTATTTCTCTCGGACACTCTTATTGTAGGCTCAACCGTCTGAAAATCGCTTAAGCCTCTTCAAGACGAGCCCCTCCAGCTCCACTCCATCCCCACCCCTGACAGAATAGTTTCTTGGTGCCTGTGTAGTCATCTTAAAGAAATGCGTTGGTATTTTACTAAGATATTTACACACGTTTAGTCTGGTCTGAATTTCAAGTCAGTCATACGACACCAATATTTCGTAATTACATTCTAGTTTGAAAATAAAATTATTGCTTTATATTCAATATTAAGATACAGCACCATTCGCTACTCTCGTAACGTTAACATAGTCCTGCAATCTTTAATTCGCCGAAAAGATCACGGGTAACTGGAAACCAGTCTCCAATCCCAATCAGCTGATAGGTTGAAACTGATCCAGGATCAACAACTGACAAATCAGAAAGTAGAGTTTGTAGACTGGTCTCCAATCGTTGACACAGGCCGGATTCCACATGCTGATCGCCATCTAATCAAGTTATAAATAGATCAAAAGTATTCAATTCAAGCTTGGCCAATATTAGATATTGTTATTTTATTTTATTCAATGTTCAGATAAATATGGCTTCCAAATAAACAGCTCAGTAACAAACGCAACTTGTGAACTTATCACCATCATAGTAAATAACTTATTCAGAGGATCCGCTGTAACAGTTTATGTATATTTTAACTTCCGTTCTATTTCAAAAGATCTATGTTAGCCAATCTTTTCTTATCATCTTTTTTTTTACTTCATGGTCGCGGACATCGATGGACGGATGTACGTGAAGTTGGCAGCCTGGCAGCGTGATGTTGGCAGCCTGGCAGCGCGAAGTTAGCAGCCCGTCAACCTGACAATGTATGTGAAGTTAGCAGCATAACAGCCTGTCAACGTGAAGTTAGCAGCCTGTCAACATGACAACGTTAAGTTAGCAGCCTAACAGTCTGGCAGCGTGAAGTTTAAGGCTCGATGGATATGATGTTAGAACGTGATCTTTAAACTGACATATCATTAAAAACGATGATTTTATATATATTTAATGCTTTTAAAATTTTCTGAAAATAACCACAAAACTTAAATTTTGAAAAAAGAGTAATCTCTATACAATTGATTTAAGGCCAGAGAAAATAAATTATTAGATTCTCATCCTGATTTTGGGAAGAAAAGTGGCGGGTGGACACGTTTTAATTTTTATTTTTTTATTTACGAAATACCTGAGAACAGAAAAAACTAAATTAAAATTTTGAGAAAATGGCATTTATAGTTACTAGAACCTTTGGTGTAGAGTATTCGTCCATCTTTTCAATTTCTTCCAAAATATCATGATAAAAACTAACAAAAGTAGCATGTTGGTGCCTATTCTTGATTGAAAAGCCATACCAGTCTTTAATAGTGACACTATCACCTTCGGTAAGCTTTGAAATGATGAACATTTTATTTTATTACTGTCGGTCATGTTTTTTTTCCATATTCGGGATAATCTAAAACCCGTTCTGTCCGGAACCGATTTTTTTTACCAATAATTTTTTTTTTTTTGGGGGGGGGGGGGGGGCGGGTGGTTTTGGACAGGGGCGGGCGGGGATGAGACTCTAAAATCTAAAATATTTTTTTTCTATTGCCTAATTTGTATATTTCATGAAAATAATATCATTTGAGGTCATTTATTAAACAATATCATTAAACGGGATTTAAAAAAAATGGAAGCGTTCTTTTAGTCGCCAGAAAAGTATTAGTTTTATCTCGATAATCATCATTTCAAGACATTCTATTCTAATACCCATAACAAATGATAATTAATTTATGCTGCCATGATGCTAGTATGTGAACTCAGGCTCACTATGTTCTTCTCGATGATGCTAGGATGTGAACTCAGGCTCACTATGTTCTTCTCGATGATGCTAGGATGAGAACTCAGGCTCACTATGTTCTTCTCGATGATGCTAGGATGTGAACTCAGGCTCACTATGTTCTTCTCGATGATGCTAGGATGAGAACTCAGGCTCACTATGTTCTTCTCGATGATGCTAGGATGTGAACTCAGGCTCACTATGTTCTTCTCGATGATGCTAGGATGAGAACTCAGGCTCACTATGCTCTTCTCGATGATGCTAGGATGTGAACGCAGGCTCACTATGTTCTTCTCGAATGTTGAAAAACTGAGTCTAAACAAAGTATGTGTATGCCAGACCAATGTTTTATCGCATACCGGCTAGGTTTTTAGTGTTTTTTTCCTAGAACTTTCTAAGCACGCTAGATATCAGAACCATGTGCCTGAAATGTACCGAATATTAATAATAATAATTTCAACGGAATTACCGTGTCTTTAACGTAATGGTTTGACACGATGAGAAAACCCTTGTGGCTGTTCAAAGGTAAAAAAAGGTTTATGAAAAATCTGTGGGTCCCCCCCCCCTCCGTCTCCATCGATGTGTTTGTTCTTCATCATTTGGTAAACTGACTCAAATTTGCATTTTAACTAAATAAAACAATCCAAATAGTCTGTACAGCTCTGGAATCAGTATTGACGGACACTTTATTTGATTGTATTTATGCGTCAAAATGGCCTTTTCATTTATTAAACAACACAAATTTTAAGCAACTAAATTCAATTTTAAACTCGGATTTAACACATGTATTAATTGTCAATTAACCGCCGTACGTACATGTAGCTGTTTTCATAATATTGTGACGTCATACGAAAATGGCGTCCAAACACGAAAGTGGTGGGGAAATCATAATAAGTTCTCCAGATCCGGAAGTGAGTAGGCTCTCACATCCTGTCTACTGTTTCGTGAATTTAGTGAAATCCTAATCAACTGATAGTGCGGGAAGTAGAGTAAATTATACAGAATTCATATTAGTATAATGTATTTACACAACGAAATCACCGGAAATGTGCACAAATTTTACTTTGACATCGATACTTCAAATACGGACTTGCTGCCTATTTACAATTTTTAAAAGTGTACTGCACGTGATATAGTTGTTCTCTCAGTTGCGAACTGCGTAGATCCAGATCAGCTACCCTACAGTCAGATCAGGATCTACACACTTCACATTTAGAATTATTAGATCATTTCTGACTAAGAAATGACACGTGTACATGTAGATCCAGATCAGACTGCACGAATATACAGGCTGATCTGTATCGACACTGGTCGCACATGTCATTAAAGGCGTGCACATGGAGTAAAGCCCGCTTCACATTGTCCCGGCGTATGCCCCGGTGCGTCCCGGTAATTTGTAGCCGGTGGACCGGGATGAACCAGGTTGAACCGGGAAGATTTGTAAAGCATAGTTCACATTGCCCCGGTATACAGCCACGGTGGATCCCGGTTTGGACACAACTATAAAATCATGGTTTTAATATGGCTTTCGAAGTTCATTCGGCATCCACCGGCTTGCACCATAGCCAGATCGAGGCTCCACAGTTATAATTTTACCGGCATTTACCGGCTGCTACCGTGCCAAACCGTAGTTCGTCCGGAACGAGTCGGGGCTACGTCAGCTCTCCTACGTGACACACTGTGGAAAAAACGAAAAGTCACCGTATCTCTACCTTGAACACAGCTCATGACGGTTTGCTACGTTTTAACCCGGTGGTATTACGGTCACGAGACGGATCATGCCGGAAGAGCTACGGTGATGCCCCGGAATAAGCCGGCATTGGTTTCGCTCCCGGTGAGTCCCGGTTGTATTAAAAAGTTAAATACCATTAGGGCCAGTTTCCGGGTGATTTCCGGCTCATCACGGTTTCTCACGATTCAATGCGGTTCTTCCCGGTGTCGCTACGCTTGTGAATCCGGTTGGTTTCGGTGTCATAACCGGGACGCACCGGTCTGTATACCGGGAAAGTGTGAACCAGGCTTAAAAAAGCTATACTCTACTTCGGCACTTAAATCAAAGAGTTTGAAAACACATGTTCATGTTTTAAAAAAATTAAGCAACTTTTATAATAGAATAAATTGCATTTGATTACAGTAAAACGCCTTATAAAGACCATCCGGAAATTATTAAGACCACCTTGTAAGACCAGATTCCACTGTCTCATGTTACAGAATAGTACTGTAAATGTAAGAGAGAATAATAAGTACTACTCCAGGTTCGATCCTTTTAATTATACGTAAGTCTAATCGCATCTACAAAACAACAACAACTGAAGTGACGTTACGTCACATATAGCGCTCAAACGTTGCACATATAATTGCGTTGGCGTTATTCTCAACATTCTCCAGGGCGCACAAAGTACTGTCACTAAATCATGCAAAATAAGTGAAATAAAATTTAAATGATTATAAAAATCCGCACTTGTTTCATTTTTAGAGTCTATGAAATGTCATATTCATATTTAACTGCTATTTCACACACGTAAGTTAAACACTGTCATAGAGAAAATAATTTAAGTCACAATGAGTCAGTTTCATTAACTTCAAGGGGAATAAGTTTTACTATAGGACGCGAGGTCACTCCACTTGTCGTTCTCACTGTTGCGGCACGGCATAATCCGTCATTTCCATGAATCAATTCTTCTACCACGGCCAACTTCCAGCGTATGCGCGGACCATCATCGTGGATAAGGACCACATCTCCGGCTCGAATCTTCTGGTTATTACGTCCGGTACTGCGATGTTGTTCTCTTAACGCAAGTAGATATTCTGTTCGCCATCTGTTCCAGAACTGATTAATAGTATGAGTGACAACCTTGTCACGTTTCAGCAAAGCAGAGCGACTCAAGTCCATGTCCTCTAATACGACGTCATGTTGGATCAGTGACGTCATTTTACGTCCATATAACAAGTGGGCTGGGGTCAGCGGTTCTGGATCATTAAATTCTGAAGAAACATAGGTTATAGGACGATCATTCAGAATTTCTGTCACTATCGTCTGCAATGTCTCCAAGGTAACTGAGCTTCGTCCTAGTACTTTCTTCAAGGAAGTCTTTGTAAGACCAATCAATCTTTCCCAAAATCCTCCGTACCAAGGTGCCCTTTTAGGAATGAAGCGCCACTCTACACCGCGTCTGCCTAACGTGTCGGTTACTGATGTAGACCCAAACAAACGTTTAAGGTGATTTGATGCAGCCTGGAAAGTCGAAGAGTTATCGGATATTAGGATCTTCGGTAGAGATTTACGACTTACAAATCTACGAAAAGCTTGTAAAAAGGAGTCTTCTGATAAGTCTTGAACTACTTCCAGATGTATCGCTCGTGTTACTGCGCAGGTAAGTAATCAAATGTATACCTTGGTAACCTGTTTGTTTGATTGGTTTTCCTTGTTTTGTCGTACGTATAATGCCCCTGTGTAGTCCACTCCAGTAACAGTGAATGGCGGAGACTCATCAACACGAACTTTCGGTAACGGTGGGGGCTCTGGTGCTAGAAACGGCATTCCGCTGACGCGACGACAAATAGTACACTTGCACAAAATAGACTTGACATACTGGCGCATGGCGGGAATCCAGTACTTTTCTCTCAGGTGAGTCATGCAAGTATTTACCCCAGAATGCAGCTGTCGTTCATGAACATCAAGTATAATAAGACGAGTGAGACCATGCTTTTTTGGTAACAAATAGGGAAATTTTGCATCGTCATCTATACGGGCATTGTGTATTCTTCCGCCGCAACGAATGAGATCCCGTGCATCTAGGAATAATCGAAGTTGTCTCTGTAGTGGCAAACGGCTGGTCATAGATTTAAGGCTGTCGTATTCCCTTGGATAAGTTTCGAGTTGACATGAATGTATCCACAATTCCTCTGCTTCATTAAGCTCTATTGGAGAAATGCTTCCGGTATGTCTGCTGCCACGATTTCTGCAGTTGTATATAAATCTAGCGGCGTATGCTGTCACACGTAATAACCGGGAATATGTGCTGAACCTGTCTAAGTTTATGATATTACTCATGTTGCATGTACCAATGTTCTGTACGTTTGTGACTAAGTTTGTCAGATGTTCGTTGGTTGTCTGCCCATGCAATTCAATTGAAGCATCTGATGACAATCAATTCTAGTCTGGGAAGCGTTAATGTTTTAAGGGGCGCAACTCTGTTCTTCGCCATAATTAAGTTGGATTCATTTCCCTTGGTAACATATGCTGCAGCTCCATAGGATTTGCAGCTAGCATCAACAAATATGTGTAAATCTGTTGTTCCGGTCTGTGAATTTGGTACAACCTGGCGTGGGTATTTCAATTTGGTAACTGTGTTCAAGTCTTGAACTAAGCTTTTCCAGGTCTGTTGAAGAATGCATGGTTCTTGCATCAGAAGTTTTGCTCTTATAGTTACTGGGCTGAGTAATCCCAAAGGGTCGTAAATTTCAGATGAGTATCGTAGAACTTCTCGTTTTGTCGCGAACGGTAATTCAGGTATCTCTCTCTGTGTAAACGACATAACGTCTGTTTGAGGCTCCCAGTGTATGCCGAGGACTTTGGTGGTTTCATCAGTGTCTAACACGCTGTCATGTGCTGCTTTTTCTCTAAGTTGTCCAGAGTTCGACGCCCATGAGCGGAGATTCATGCCTGCCTTGCATATTAAATCCCGAGCTTCTGTGTAATATTGTGTTAACTCTTGTTCATTATCAAAGCTCGACACTATATTGTCAACATACAAATCTCTCTCCAATATGAGTGCAGCTGGTGTGGTTCTGTTCTGTTGTACATGTTTCAGTAAAGTAGCGTTTAGTATAAAGGGGGAGCACGTAGCGCCAAACAGAACTGACTTGAATCGGTATGTTGTAAACGGGCTATCTGGGTTTGACGGGTCACTTAACCATAGGAAGCGCGTCACATCTCGGTCACTCGGGTGTAGTCCCACGTGTAAAAATGCTTTTTCAATGTCAGCTATTACTGCGTGTTTTTTCATCCTAAATCTAACAAGTAGTGTAGATAGGTCGTTAATGACAGGTGGCGTTGATTGAAGACAGTCGTTTAGGCTAGGATGATTGTAAGACTGGTGACAACTACAGTCAAAAACAATTCTTACCGGTGTTGTAGAGGACTTTTTCTGAACTGGGTGGTGGGGAATGTAGTGTACTTTACAGGAAGTAGACTGGTTGTCAGGTACACGTTCTATGAAGCCACGTCGTTCTTGATCGGCAATGATATCCCCGTATGTCTTAAGTAGCGTAGGGTCCTTTCTTAGACGTCTAATTGTGCTTTCTGTCCTGCGTTTTGTTACATCGTAATTATCCGGAAGTGGAGGATGGTCATCTTTCCAAGGCAACTTCGCTGTGTATTTGCCATCCGTGTATTCGATTGACGTCTGCTGATAATGACGTAACTCGTCTTGCTTTGTTTCATTGGATGTTTCTGGATTCACACCCATACTTTCTAGAGTCCAGAAACGTTCTAATGTGCTTTCTACCGGATTTCTTGATGTAATAACGTTCAGTATATGTTTGTTGGAGTTCTTTTTCGAAGCAGCATTGCTCATCGGTCCTGATAAAAGATATCCAATGCGAGATTTCACTGCGGTTGGTCCATCACCTCTTATAATATGATTTTCAATAACATCCCAATAATGGTCTGCGCCGATTAGAAGCGAAATGCAGAAAGTATCTTCTCCGGAGACTGCGTGCGCTAGTTTGATGCCACGAAGGTATGGTAGTTCTGTCACTTTAAGTAGGGACCGAATACGGGATGTTCTTTCCTGCATCAGTCTTCAGGTTTACTGTTGCACGTTCAAGGTATTGTACTTTACTTCCGGTGCTTCCAAACGCTGATAAGTACACGGCTTCTTTCTCACCTCTAAATAACTGTAGCTCGTCTGCTAATTCCTGAGTTATAAGGATCTCTGTGCTCCTTCGTCAAATAGGATATGTGCTTCTGCATGTATATCTCTGTAACAAACAGTTGATATCGCGGTCTTAAGTAAGACACTTGTGTCTGTCTTCTTTGTTGTGGAATGAAACACGACTGTTTCTGGTTCTGTTGCAGAGGTGGTCGTTATATGCGGGTTATGGCTCTCGATACGGCAAATGCTAGTGTGATGTTTCTTGTGGCACTTTTGACATCGTTTCTTTGACTTGCATTGAGCGACTGGGTGTGCGCCGAGACAATTAAAACACAATTGTTTTATTTTCACTGTGTTTAATCTGGTTTCCACATCCGGGTATTTCATACAGTTACTAGATAGGTGTATTTCGCTGCAAAATGCACATTTTACCTCATGTTGTTGACTTCTCTGAATGCGTGCATCCGGTCTTGGTGGTTGCATATTACGTCTGGTACCGGTATGAAAAGGAGCCGTAGGCTGGTAATTGCAGTAATCTGTGTCCGGGTATGTAATTTTTATCCCCGCATCAATAATGTTGATCTCTCTGTTTAATGAATGTCTCAGATCTTGTAGAATCCAGTTGTTGTCTCCGTGGTCTCGGGCTAAATGCTGTCTTATTTCACTGGGTAATTTGTCAATAATGATTGGTACTAGTAAACTACCGTATGATTCTTGGCATTGACCTAACGACTCTAAACTTCGAATGTGATTTTCCATACGGTCATAAAACTGTCTAAGGCTGTGTAGGGTATTTGGGGACACCTGCAGTTTACCGGTACGTAAAATTTGTCGTTGTCGCCCCATAACTCCGCCTGCATTATAATTCATTTATTCATTTAACAGTTAGTTCAGAATATAGTGGTCAATGGGGGCTGCTGCCCCCACACCCCCGCTTGCATTAAATTATTAATATATAATTATTATGCGAGCTCTATGTAAACATCCGTACCGGTAAACTGCATTCTAGCCAAATTTCTGAACATCAGTAAGACTGCTGTTAAAATGAATGGTAGATTCAAATGTATCCCAGAACGTTTGCCATTTCAGAATATCACCATCAAACGTTGGGAACGAAAGCTTTGGTAGTCTATGAAATTGGGATGAGTTGGACGAATTAAATGATAAGTCACTTACAGTTTGGATTCTTGGATGAAGTGGTATACCGTTTGTATGATCCGAAGATGTAGACTGGGAACTTGTAGGTGTAGGTGGCGTCGCTCCGCCTTCAAAACTCGAACTCTGTTCCCCTCGACTTCGGAATTCCCGCAACTCGCTCATCTGTATTTCCAGATTCAGACTGTAATCTCCTGCCGCCATCATTTCTTCCTCGATGCCGTCTGCTTCTGTTTGGTGGAGAACTTTATCATTGAGACCGTCCAATAACTTAACTTTCTCCTCCAACACGGCGAGTATGGCGTTGAACTCCCGCAGCCTACCATTTTCCTTAGCGTCCCAAATTTTCTCTAAATGGTGTTTAATAAGCTTCTTATGGCCATCACGTAAAGAAACTAGCTTCTGTAGATTCATGTTGCTTTATCTTTGGTCACGGCACCAAAACGTAAATGTAAGAGAGAATAATAAGTACTACTCCAGGTTCGATCCTTTTAATTATACGTAAGTCTAATCGCATCTACAAAACAACAACAACGGAAGTGACGTTACGTCACATATAGCGCTCAAACGTTGCGCATATAATTGCGTTGGCGTTGTTCTCAACAAGTACTCTATATTTCACCCTGAACTAAAGACCACCCCACTATGAAAACCACTTTTGCCCAGCCCAATGCTGGCCGTAACAGCGGGGTTTCACTGTATTATACATGTACCAACGTCAATGAAAACGCTTCACTTGCATTTTAAACCGCCATATTTATGAATTTAATATCGAATGTATTTTGACTAGGAAAAAAACATTGTAATATTTTAACATTTGTCACTGTTATTTGAATTTCATTCAACATTCTTTGTTTAAAACAAACATTAAAAAAAAACAACGCAAAACAGTCAGGAAGCGTTTTTGTGAACGTCAATATGTATTTCTTACCGTTGTCACACTAAAGCAAGCAGTATCAGATCCTGTGAACTTCCTGCTTATAGGCAACAGCGGATGTTTCGTCTAGAATATTCCTCAGGGGGTCTTCATCTGAAAACATAGTGTTCATCTTTCTGTATTATCTAATGGGTACACTTAAGCAAATGAAGAGCAGATTGGAAACAAATCTTGTTCATACGAATGTTAGCATAATAATATTAGAAAGATAAAGGTGATATTTGAGAAAATAAAATGTCGCAAAATTGTCCCGGCAGAGACTACAGTTATCATGAAAGATAAGTAGATTTTTTGAACATACGTTCTGCATATCATATTGATGGGGTGAACATTTTCCGACGTTTCTTGAAATTACTTCCAGGGGTTTAAAATATATGGAGTGGACACAAATCCGGACGCACACACACACACACACACAAGGACGGACGGACGGACGCACGATGACCATTCTTATATCCAACTACCGCTATGCGGCGGGAGAAAATAAGACATGTATTGCAGATAAATGGAATATAATAAGTACGTATTTCCTCGTTTAACCATTTACAGTCGAGCCTTTGTTAAAGACTACCTTTAAACAAAGACCACCTGTGGATTAAGAACAAATCTTTGTTCAACTGGCAGATTTAAAGAACAACTTATTAACCTGTGAACAAAAACCACCTGCGTTAATTAAAAGACCAGTTTTGGGGTTTAACCTGTGTGGTCTTTGAAGACAGGGTTGACTGTATTTATATAATAGGTTTTATGTTGTCTAATGCTAAAACTCGTACATTTCTGAGGAAGGGTGATAATTGTTTCGCATATCGGTCACTGCCCGATATTGGTTGCTCGGTGTTAAATTTACCGTAAAATCCCAGACATTTCTCAGATTTGCATTTGGCCAAATGGTGAAAATGAATGTAGACACAAATACCATAAATAAATTTAAAAAATTCAAGCTCCTATAGCTTTTGTATACATTTTAGGATTTTGTTTAGATCTGCAGACATATAAAAAAAACCTGTTTCAAATATTAAGGAACACATTAAAATTGTTAATTTACATTTTTTTCAATATATATAAAAAATTGACCCCAAAACAAGAAAAAATAATGTGAATACGGTGGTAATGTGAAAGCCATCGATAGGCATAGTTTATTGTTAATATTATTGCATTATTTTCTGACAATAACGCTGATAGGATTTAGTGAATTTCCAATGGTCAGTTGTGCCAAAACACTGAGCTTGAGGATCGGAACCGGAAAATACGGTTGACGTCATAAAAATCAACCAATCATTGAGCACACTGAACAACCCGTGACGCCGCCGTCACAAACTTACCAATAAGCAAGAGTAAAACGCTCACGTGACTGCGGATGTTGCATAGAATCATCAGTAGCATGACGTCCATGCAACTATGACTGAGGTATGTTTTTGTTGTGATGAAATTTAATATCATTTGTTTCATATCATCAGCTGTTTCGGTCACTGTTTTCTAGGAATCACTCAGTGTTTGTCAGTGAAATAGTTATGATTGGGGCAAGTGTGAGGTTGGTGCACCCTAGAACCTGGTTTAAACCCCCAGTGGCAATTTGATTTGCCACTGACCGTTCCAAGGCGGTAACCCCTCGGGTTCTCATTTTTGTTAATTGTTTGTGGTATCTTTTTTGAAACTGATCATTTTATTAACCATGCTATCTCTCCCTCTTCTTCTTGACTGTGTGGGGAAGCTGTTTTTTAAAAGTGGCAATTCCTGTTATGCATATTTCACTTTTTTTCGGAAAATACGTAGTTTATATTATATTAGTTAAAGTTGTTAAGTAATTCTGGGGCTTTTGGAATGTATGGTACTTGAAATTAAAAAAAAATAGACAATTTCTACACTATGTTTTTTTCTAAACATTCTTTATAGATTTTCGGCATCCATTTAACATGTCATAAAAAGTGAGGAAAAGAAAAGAAATCGAGACAGCGCGGCATTTGATGGTGGATAAATTTCTTCTTAATTTGGCATCTTCTTGTGGCTTGCACATAGATAGTAATTGTTCAGAATTCACATGTTCCCGACACCAAACATTACACCTAGAGTAAGTTAATAACGGGAAAAAGACTTTAACAATATCAACGATATTCTTTTTAGCTCCAGTCCAGCACAAGTTTTCTATCATAACTATTTCAGCAAATACTGTAAAACCATTCATGTTGACGGGGAGCAAATTTGCGTGAATTTCCAAATCGATCCACGAATTAAAAACCAACGCGAAATAAAGATTTGAACATCAAACGTAGTTTAGATAATTAGAATCCGCGAATTTAAAGAACTCACGAAAATAAGGTCTAACGGAAAACAACGAAAACGTATGTCCACGAAAATAGGTGCCTCCACAGTAGAAGGGCAAGGGATGATAATCTCCATCATGTCTTTTTGACGGAAAGGAGGTCAACACATAATTAGATCTACGACTCTGTTTTCCATGTAAAATATATTATGTTAAAGCAGCGTATTCACGGATCACGATGGAAGGAGGTCAACACATAATTAGATCTACGACTCTTGTTTCCATGTGAAATATAACGTTAAAGCAGCGTGTTCACGGTTCAGGGTGGAAGGAGGTCAACACATAATTAGATCTACGACTCTGTTTTTCCATGTGAAATAAAATGTTAAAGCAGCGTATACACGGTTCAGGGTGAAAGGAGGTCAACACATAATTAGATCTACGACTCTGTTTTCCATGTGAAATATAATGTTAAAGCAGCCTATTCACGGTTCAGTGTGGAAGGAGGTCAACACATAATTAGATCTACGACTCTGTTTTTCCATGTGAAATATAATGTTAAAGCAGCGTATTCACGGTTCAGTGTGGAAGGAGGTCAACACATAATTAGATCTACGACTCTGTTTTCCATGTGAAATATAATGTTAAAGCAGCGTATTCACGGTTCAGTGTGGAAGGAGGTCAACACATAATTAGATCTACGACTCTGTTTTCCATGTGAAATATAATGTTAAAGCAGCGTATTCACGGTTCATGGTGGAAGGAGATCAACATATAATTAGATCTACGACTCTGTTTTCCATGTGAAATATAATATTAAAGCAGCGTATTTACGGTTCCGGGTGGAATACTTCACTCTCTCAGATGTGGTTAATATTAATTATACTGCTGTTTAATGCGGCCTCTAAATAACTGAACGGGAACGAATTTCGCCGACATTTTGGAAAGATCGCTATATTTCAGGACCTGTAGTGAATGAATTTTACTGCGTTAGTAATGCTATAACAACTTCACCTTTCACACCCGGTAAACATTCGCTCCACAACCAAACATAGAACATAACAAAATGAGCGAAAGCAGACAAAAAAGTGAGTATAACCAACATTTTTCTCTATATACGAGACAAAAGGAGATCTTTTAAAAAATCGCGGAACGTAGTGCCGTGTAAGGATGATGAAGCTTTACGGAAAACACGGTTAAATATTTTAATCATGTAAATTGTTCCGGCTAGAACACTTTTTCCCAGCGAACGATGATGTTTTATTTTTACAAACTTGTCATTTCGACTTAATTTTGTTCTTTGGTTGTTTTTAGAAATTATTTCTTTGTTGCCTGTAAATCGAAAACCGGTGGCAGGTGGCTGCTTTACAGATTTCAAATGGTTTTATGCCTCTTTAAACGATTTACGTTAGTTTTTCCACGAGGTTATTCATACAGATTCTCCGGATATACGACCAGGTTATTTTCTTAGCACATATTATTACTTAAAACAGTTGCATGATTAAACGATAATTTGCGTTAATCGTCAACAAGTGTGGACTTCAAAAGACATTGTACATGTCGGCTATAAACGTCAAGTTCATTGAACATCAAATTAAAATAATTGGATAGTCTAATCAGCTTATCATATCCAAAGGTGTGATAATCCAGTTATACCAGTGATGGGATTAATAATTATTGAATGTGATAATACCACCCGAACAGACTTTTTGTTTTGTGTAATATCTATTATTTCAGTGTAATATTTCTTATTGAAATAACCTTAAAATAGTTCAATAAAGATTGTTGATTTTGTTCTAAGATCGAAAAAGACTTTTGCAGATATTGTAAGAAATAAAGAAAAGGGGATTTTGCGGTGTTTATGTTTTTTTTTTCGACTAAAATTTGATATGAGAACGGTCAAACTCGAATTGGACTTTTATAACCTTATAACTAAAAGAATTTTAAATAAAAAAGTATTTTAACATTACTTGTAGATAATATTGCGAAATAAAGAAATTATGTCGTAGGGCCGTGTTTTCCATTGCCGAGTTCATTTTGATCGAAATACGGCACATATTTTAGACAAAATTTTATTAAATTGTAATTGAAATATTTTTAATATAATGCTACTAATATAGCCACGAGAGTTTCTTTTAAGATAAAAAAAGAATTTTGAAGATATCTTGAGAAATGAAAAGTTAATGGGTTGGATCGGACTTGACGTAATTTTGACTAGAAAACGGCCGTATTTTGAGACGGACTTGAATACTTTTCTAATTATAAGCATTTCCATATAACTAGGAGGATTCTCTTTAAGATGCAAAAAGAATTTTGAAGATATATTACAAAATAAAGAAATTGGTGTAGGGCCGTGTTTTCCGTGTCCGACATAATTTTAATCTAAAAGACATCTTTGAGACAAAATGTTATTAACTTCTCATTGAATATTTTAAATACATAATGCTTCTAATATAGCCAGGAGGGTTCCCTTTAAGATGCAACAAGAATTTTGAAGATATCTTAAAATACAGAAAAGTTAAGTGTTTTCTTTTTAGGGCCGTACATTATGTTACGGCCGGGTCGTGGTTTAAACTCGTCCCTGAATTACGTCCCTTATAAAACTCTTCAATGTTTTTAAAAGCGCGAAGAAGAGCAGAAGTAAAGTATTTTACGGCTTTTACAGCTTAAATGTGGTAAGATAGATTGCAGACTCGCATATCTAGTGTGCAGAATTGTTATTTGAAATGTCGATATTATTTAGTTCCTGGTCAAGTCGCCTGGATCGATGATTCTTGTTTAAGGATTTTGGGCTATCCGAACCATCCGAAATGGTGTACACAAATTTGTTGACATGATCAAATGCACCAGCATAACTAAGACGTCTCCATAAAATGAGGGAGAATTTCTGCATGCTGTTTATTATTAAATTGGTTGAATATAGATGTCATTGTAAAATAACAATTCTTACCATAATTTCCCAGGCATTTTTTATGCATGGAAGTGTCTCCGGGTCCGGACTTCAAGACTTTTGGTCTAGAGGTCCGGACCCGGAGACAATCCATATAGAGTTGTCTCCGGGTCCGGGAAAATTATTGTTATAGATATTATGCAGTTTTTGTGATATTTTCTAAATAATGTTATTATTTATCATCATATTGAATCATAAAAATGTAATTAAGTCATTAAAATGTTACATATAAGAATTTTATTTCAGTTTTAACAGGAATCTAGAACTAAGTTCAACATTCCTGGTTTTAAAAGACCAATAATTCGTCGCTTTTTGCTGGCAGAAAGTGTAACCAACGGCGCACTCTCCAAATGCGATCTACAGAACTTAAATAAATGAATGTTTGTTGCATTTTATCTTTATTAAACATCTTAACTTTTACTATTCCTCTTTTGTTATTGTATTGTTATAATAAATAGACATGTTTAGCTTCAAATAAATAATTGTAAATAAAATCGAATAGTAAGCCGCTAGCTTAATCTGTAAAAAGAAGATATATACTCGTGAAAATGTTTACAGCGCGACACATAAACATAATGCGGCTTTGAACCTGAAATTGAATAATTAAACTTGTAAGCAAATAACATATTAACTTATTGTAGTGTGTGGATTCATGACGATGGCTGGGAAGATGTTAGCTGTGTATAAACCACGGAACATGCTGATTTCAAGCGTTTTTAATTCAGCCGAAAATATTCGGAATAACTTCTTTTACTATATATAAAAGACCGTGTCCATTTAAATTTATAGATTTATTTATGGAACTGCTAAATACTACACACGACTTTTGTTGGCATGTTTTATAAAAAATAATTATCAGTGGCGGATCCAGGGGCGATTCGGGGGGTTCGGACGAACCCCCCTAATTTCCCCGATTTTTTTTGTCCCGGGTGGTTCGAGGTTCGAAGTTTGTGGATACGAATCAATATTAATGGTTTCCAGAAAGAAATGGACAACAAGTTTGGTGCAAAATTGTTTCATTGGACGACAAAAATGCGGCCTCTGTGATGGTCTTGAGTGTCAAAACTTGGACTTCACGCATATTACTTACTCTCAATTCTTACCTGTGTTAAGCCAAAGGGCAGGTACTCAATGATCTTTCCGAGACCAGAGCACCTGGAGTAAAATCAGCAAGAACACGATGACAGGGATAAAAGAAACAAATCGAGCTTCTAGGTTCTTTTAAGAAAAGATTTCCCCATAAACCTTCATAAACTCTTACACCCCTGCCACCGTCGTGCAACCAAAGAGGTAAGCATAATGATCAACTGTAGATGGGTTAATCACCAGGCCTGCAGAGCGCTGTAAAATATCATGTTGGTAACCTTTCTTTTTAAATTTACAGATGGTTTTTACGAAGAACCGGGAGAAATTAACATGATCGCCTTTTATCTTCTTAAGTTTATAAATTAAATCTCCATAAAAAACTGGCTGTGAAATTCCTTGTTGCAATAGTGATTTTAAACTGCAGCTGTATTTATGAATTAGATCTGGATATCGGCGATAAAACTTGCAAAAGGTTTTCCTTAATTTGTGATACCGATAACCTTGTTTTAAAAGTTTTTCTGTAATGCATAGACATAGCGCATTATTCGCCGAGTTCTGATATCTAGAGAGAAAGGTTCTTAATATTCTATGGTAGTTAAGATGTTTAAAATACATAAAAAAACTCAAGTAACCCTATAATTTCTTTACTTCAATAAACATTTTCCACGTCAACGTATAAAATCGGACAGCAAAAGAAATAGGATGTTTTTGTTATACAGTAAAACCATCTCTTTTAAAAGTTACTTATACAGTAAAGCCATCTCTTTTAAAAGTTGACTATGGACTCGGCACATTAAAGTTCATAAATTGGTTTTATGCAAAATGATTCAAAAGATAATGATATTTTTTACCAGTAGGAAACCAAAAGAATCTCAGAGCTAATTTTCTCTCAAAACCCCATCCCACCACAAACAGTTGTTAGTGCAAAATTTCTTCAGCATTTTCCAACTGGCGAAAGTATAGACCAGTAACCTGGAGCCCTGAACTTAGCCATTTCGAGCATTTTTTTCTCTAATTAACAACTTCTTGGGTTGAAACACTGTAAGTCACATACCTAGACTCGGATAATGATGCAGAGTAGTTGGATCTGAGTTCAAAACCTGCTAATACCTCGGAATGCAGGACTTGGCATATAAATTTTCAAAATTTTCCGGGGGAGCAGGCCCGCGGACCCCCTAGATTAATTAGGACTCTTAAAATTCATTGGTGCCTTTACAACCATTATTTATTGACAACCCTGGAAGTGTCCGAAGGACTGGAGTTTTAGCTCGGCTGCAAATTGACGCTATTAAAAATACGACTCGGTGCTTCGAACCCCTCTTGCTGAAATCCTGGATCCGCCCCTGATGATGGACACTTACCTGGTCGTCTTCTTGCAATCTCCCCTGGCTTAAAACTTCTTGACACCATGAATACAACTTTACGTGATTTCATAGTATTTAATCATATCGTTAAAGTTTTTATTGGAGCACGGCTTTTTTTAGCATTTAAAGTTCTTGAATCTCTTTGAAAAGTTGCACGTTTTCCTGATTTATATACAAGTTAACTTTACTTTTTAACGAAACAAAATCACAGATTTTTTCACGGATATGAAACTTGTGTGCCATGTTTCCCCCTGACATTGATACAAGACAACTTACGCTAAACTCTAAATTACAAACCTGCTTTTCGAAGCTTTCGGCCCTTATTGTCTTAACATTCACATTCAGGTGTAAGTACTCAATTGTGCGGTATATTTTGAGCAGGCCAATTAGGGCCAATCAAGACACCTGGACATCTTTGATGATCACTTCGGAAATAACAATAAATACATAGCTAACATTAGTTTTTCACAGGTCTGTTTAAATAGTATAATAATCCAATAACAATAAGCGTCGGATCATAATAAAAAACACGAACAAATTTTCATTGTGTATCAATTTATTTAAAAATTATATATTATTTTTAATCATTATCATCAACAATACAACAAAGCAACGAAAGATCATGTACGCATAATGCAATCACCGCTTCACTGATCAATTTAAGTACTTTAGACCACAGTTGGAACGTGTCGTTGGTTATACTTCCCACGAGCTATACAGGTCGTATAATTTGGTCTTAAAAACTGAAATAAAATTCTTAAATTAAAAATTTTAATGACCAAATTATATTTTTATGATTCAATAAGATGATAAATGATACCATTTTTGAGAAAATATCACATAAACTGCATAATATCTATAACAATAATTTTCCCGGACCCCGAGACAACTCTATATCGGTTGTCTCCGGATCCGGACCTCTAGACCAAAAGTCTAGAGGTCCGGACCCGGAGACACTTCCATTATCATAACCAGTTACAAATAACTAAAAAATATAATAAAACATTCTTACATTACCCTCACTGTATGTATATTACCATTGACAAGGTGTGAAAGCTAGCCTAACCCCTGTTATATTTCTTTTTGTTTGACAAATTCAACTGTTAAATAATACCATACTTTTTCTGCGTTTGGTGCAAAACGGGCCCATGATATTATAGTCTTTATGTCTGAAACCCGATTGCAAAAATATTTGCACGTTTTTCGTCAGCAACAAAAAATGTACCTCCAACGACTAGCATTTTATAAGGTCACAAACATTGTGGAACACTCAAAATTGAGATTTTGCATTTTTATTTTAATACACATAAA
This sequence comes from Corbicula japonica, assembly GCA_038501625.1. NCBI lineage: Eukaryota > Metazoa > Mollusca > Bivalvia > Venerida > Cyrenidae > Corbicula > Corbicula japonica. The sequence continues at coordinate 233,729 of JAZAYU010000530.1, read as the reverse complement.
ATGCAAGTTTTCATAGATACCATATCACACCCGGAGCCATTTAATCTCTCCTGTCATTAGCTATCCGACAGTTTGGTATACATAAAATGATCATGATGTGATTATGTACGCTTTGAACTGGAACAAGATGCCGGCCAACGTGAAATTATTTCAAAGACAAACTGAATTAAATTTTATTAACAAATGCGTTCATTTCTTTCGAATTGTAAAATCAACACAAAAAGAAAAAAATACTTATTAAGCTCTTTGCAGATTTGATATTGACTTTGTATGCAAATCTGAAACTAGGAATGACAAATGCTTTGTTGATGTGGTCCGTCATTGTGCAGGGCTTTTTTTCACTACCAGGGGAAGGGGCCCACGCCTTATAATTTTGGGGAAAATAGCGTGTTTTTTTCTCTGAAGGGGAATGAAAAAACCTGATGTACTTTTTGGGAAAAACTGCATGATTTTAAAGAAATTTTCTGAGGGGAAGGCGCCCATAAATGGCCCCTACTAAAGAAGGAAAAGAATCCCTGTTGTGTCTGTTGACTTTTCTTTTCAAAAGATTCCATGTTTAGTTTTCAATTGTAAATATTGTATTTATTTGTAATTTGTAACACAACTCTGATGATTATGAATATCTTCATAGTTACAAAACTGAAATTAGTATTAAATTTGGGGTCATGCTTTCTGCTACTTTTAATGTCATATAAATTCTAAGTTAACAGTTAACAAAATTATAAAGAAGCCTTTTTATAATAGTGTACATGACTTTGTCTGAATTTGTATGGAAAATGTAGATCATAGCTTGACTTTGTACTGTCTTTGGTAAACTATTACTGCTTTCTTATGGATGTTAACTCTTAATTAAACATAGCATTTTTAATTAAATGATATATATTCTATGTAGTAATATTACCCCAATACTAAATAAAATAACTTTAAACAACTTTACATGGATAATATAGAACACAGCTTGACTTTTTTATGGTCTTTGTCAGTTTACAACTGACTTTGTATGTGAATGTGACGCCAAATTTCCATAAATAACATTTAAAACAGATACATGTTGTATATATTTAATTATTACATACTTTTATGGATTTATGCATAGCATGACTTTGTACTGACTTTGTCACACTTTGTATGACTTTGCATTGTTTAGTAGGACCGGATCAGACAGTCTTGTTGTTAATATGATTGACAGCGTATACTTTCTAATTAATTTTAGTGAATTATAATTATAATTGTATTTTTCAGGTATGTTTGAATGTTGAAGCATCAGTTCTATGGTTGTTGACCAGTTTTGAGCCACCAGGTGTATGTTCTGTACCGAAGGATTATGGATATGATGGAAACTGTATTATTCGGTATGTAGTTAAATAAATTAGATGTTTGATTTATTACGCTCCCTGAAGAAATTCAGGGGAGCATATAGTCGCCGGGTTGTCCGTCCTTCAGTCCGTCCGTACGTCCCGCATTTGTGTCCGGACCATAACTTTTTATTTCAAGTCGGATTTTAAAATAATTTCACAGAAATGATCACCATAATGAGACTACGTGTTGCAAGCAAAATTGTGTCGCTACCTTGAAGGTCAAGGTCACAGCATGACCGTGTAGCAAAATTGTGTCCGGCCCAAAACTTTGTTATTTGCAGTCTGTTTTGAAAATTATTTCACAGAAATGATCTCCATAATGAGTGGACGTGTTGCACGCTACATAATACATTTGGGTCGCTACCTTGAAGGTCAATGTCACAGCATGACCTTGTAGCAAAATCTTTGTTATTTTTAGTCGGACTTTAAAATTATTTCTTAGAAATGATCAACATAATGAGATGTGTCGCGCGCATAAATTAGACGACGTGTCGCGCGTAACATCTAGGTCTCTAACTTGAAAGTCAAGGTCACAGCATGACCTTGTAGCAAAATCATGTCCGACCCATAACTTTGTTATTTGAAGTTTGATTTTAAAATTATTTCGCAGAGAAATGATCAGCATAAAGACATGTTGCCTGCAACATTTGGGTCGCTACTTTGAAGGTCAAGGTCACAGCATGACCTTGTAGCAAATCGTGTCCGGCCCATAACTTTGTTATTTGTAGTCAGATTTTCAAACTTTTTCACAGAAATGATCACCAAAATGAGAGGATGTGTCGCCCGCAACATTTGGGTCGCTACCTTGTAGGTAAAGGTCACAGCATGACCTTGTAGCAAAATCGTGTCCGGCCCACATCTTTGTTATTTTAAGTCGGATTTTAAAATTATTTCACAGAAATGATCACCATAATAAGACGAGCTGTCACACGCAATATTTAGGTCGCTACCTTATAGGTCGAGGTCATTCCCTTCAATTTTTATAGGTGCAGGTTTGATTATCTCTGATTTTATAGTACTACACCATTCTCAAAATTCACCTCAATAGTTATGCCTTACCTTTTTGTGACAAAGTACCCATTCAGGGAGCATTACCCGTCTTTGACGGTCTTTTGTAACATTAAGGGTTTTAACTCAAAGCTGAAACATTTTGGAGTTATCTTTCTTTGATTGTGTTTTAGCATTACATATATATGAGATTGTGTGACATGCAAACGGTGTAGATCCAGATCAGACCATACAAAATACACTTGTTTCCCATGGGATTGACAGCATATACTTTCTATTTAATTTCAATGAATTATAATTATATTTGTATATTTCAGGTGTGTTTGAATGTTGCAGCATCAGTTCTATGGTTGTTGACCAGTTTTGAGCCACCAGGTGTATGTTCTGTACAGAAGGATTATGGATATGATGGAAACTGTATTATTCAGTATGTAGTTAACCCTTTACTCCATATATTTGCATTTTTACACATGTGAGACTGGTGTAGATCCAGATCAGCCGGCACATTCGTTCCGTCTGATCAGAATCAGCACTGGTCGCATTTTCTTCAGAACATGTTAAACGAATCAAAAATCGAACAGTGTAGATCCTGATCAGATGGCACAGATGATCTGGATTTACACTGTTCGCCCACACAATAAAGGTGATTCTATGGAGGAAATGGTTAAATAATTTAGATGTTTGATTTATTGCATAAAAGCAAGACACTTAGAATATTTATTATAATTATTAGTAAATTGACCGTTTACTTTATGGTATATGGCTTTTATCAGATCCCATGGATGACCAGTGTAGATCCAGAACAGCCTGCTCGCAATGCTTACTGATCTGGATCAGATTAGGTAATTTCTGACCAATGAGCAAACAGTGTAGATCCACAGATATGACCACTGATCTGGATCTACACTGATTGCTCTTGTGAAAAAATGTGTATTCATGTAGTAAATGGCGAAAAAGTTGTTATTTTTACCAGCAAGCAGTTTTGTATACCAGCAGAGATTCTATAGAGAAGAAATCTAGCATCAGTATAACACAACGGGCATAATCTTCTTCGGGCTAATTAAGAACGCTAGAAGGACATGTTCAAGGCACATGAAAGCTGTACTTGGTAAAAGCTGACAATAGCAATTTTCTAAGGTGTTTAATCTGTTTTACTTTATGCTTCAACAAGAGAGTTGATAGAATTCTTCAATATTTCAGGCTCGAAATTGGATGACTATGGTACGAAGGTGGTGCTTTTGAAGACTGACAGAAGGTCCCACTGGCTATGCTGATATTGATATGAAATAAAGAAGAAAAGCTGAACTGGTAAGAGGTTTTAATGCAGTGATCAATGCTGCAGACAGGAATTCAAAAAATATTTTTTTTTAAATCTTATTCTGGATAATTAAAGAAGTTTGTAAAGCCTGTCACTTTGATCAGCACAGGATACACAATTTCTCTTATCCAGGTTGGTTAACCTTGATACTTTTAGATATTTTATAAGAAGTGCTCACATGTTGTTAATATAATATATCCCATTTGAAACCAGACATATTATTGGAAATCCTGCAATGGTCATGTTCATACAAGTTTTCTGCTCGCTATCTTAAGTAAAGCTTATCCAATCTTCAGCAGACATGGTCAGCATAATAGGGGTCAAGTAATAAATGTATCCTGCTTAAGTTTGATTATTAGCCAAATTTCTTCTGGGAGAAGAGTTACGGTCCTTTATGGCATATAATTGAACAAATTAGCACTTTGCTCTCTTTAAAAATCTTTTTAACTAATCGTATCCAAACTTGCTCAGAGTGCTTAATATATATGTTGTTAAATTTAATAACCAGCCAGATTGCTCTTCTGGCTCTTGAGTTATGAAAATAACCGCAAATATTTTACATCTACTTGTATTATGGAAAACCATTATCACTAAAACATAATCGGATTGCTACAATTTAATTGAAATGTTTATATGTAGTCGGTACTGTTATCAGTAAGTAATCGGTAGACAGAAATATGAGTAAGATCTTAAACAAGATTTACGAAAATGCATTGAGGAATTAGATAAAAACGTAGCACATGTATCAACATTGTATACAATTCATGAAACCTAAATGTAGAAAACTAATATATTGCCAGAGCTGTGCATTGTATAAGTTTAATTCCCCATGATTCGTATACTAGTAGTCGGTACCATTATCAGTAAGTAATCGGTTACCAGTGTCATGATGACCACGTTTATCAGAGTTAGCCTCACAACCTTTTGTAAAGGATGTCCGAGCTAGCTCAGTCGGTAGTGTGCACAGAGTTACATTTGTAGGTGCTGTCAGCGTTAGGTACGGGTTCGATTCTCACTATGGACAATATCATTTATTGGCATTAGATCTTGACTATGTTTGGGAACCAGCCAGATTGCACCACTCCTATCCAGTTTTCAACCCCACCCCAACATCATTCTGGAGTTATGGGCCTTTAATTGCCTAAACCTAACCAAATTGCCTAAACCTAACCAAATTGGCTCTGTCCACTCCCTGACGAGTGTATTTTGTTGCAGTTTTGGCACTCTTGTACAATACCATGGTGGAAGAGAGCACCAGTTACAGACCTGTTTGTGAATCACAGCTTTAAACTGAGTTGTTGAAGGTAAGATAGTTAGTACTCAGCTGTTTTCAGATAATAGCCACACAATTTTTCAAAATTAAATTAATAGATTTTGGCCCATAACTGTGCTCCTTGCCAACTGAACCTTGTTGTGCTACTGATTAACATTAAAAATGATGTCTTGATGAAATTAAGCTTTCACTGAGATGTTAGTACAAGGAACTGTAGTGCTACAAAGTAAATTCTTTAAGTCTAGAAAATGTTCTTTTCAAATTGCATTTATGACAGTTAAAAAACTTGTACGTTAACATTCAAAACTTAAACCTTTATCATTTTCAGATCTCTAAGCAGACAAGATGAATCTAGAATGTACATAACATATTCAACAGATGGTGGCTAGAATCTCTGACAGTATTAAGGTATGGCAAAATTGTAGAAATAGTCAGTTGTCAAAACTCACACCAACATTCCTGGAGTTTTAACTGGTAGGAAAATTGCTCATCTAAAATATGATGAAAACATGAAATTTCAGTCAGTTGAAAACAGATTTCACTTAAACAAAATCACGAAGCTTGACCAAATATACAGGCTGTCAGTTTATAACACGTTCATAAAAATTCATTATGAAGCACAGAAACTGGTCATCTGCTTCTGAAGTGTTTTGAGTTTTTCACTAGCCCTAAAATTAAAGTTTAAGACATAGCTAAATGGTTGTTTAATACAGAAACACTTTTCTGAAAGTAGCAAATACCAGTGCTTACATGTAACTGTACACTAAGCATAAATGAGTTTGCAAACAACAGTCGGTTTCAGAGTTCACTTATTCCAAAAAGACCAGGTACCATTGAACATGAGGTAGACGTTACGGTTTCGTACAAATTCAGTCTAAATGCAACTGTTCACAGTGATTTTTTTCTCTTTTGGGGGAAGGGGGTCGCAGTCCTTTGGAGGGGGAAAATTGCGACGCGAACAAAGGAAAGGGGGAATATTTGGAAGATACTTGCAGCCTGTCAAACACAACATAACAAAGTATTCACTGATCTTTTAATTCAAAGAAAGTCAGTGGTCTACAGTAAAATGTCTTTTTCTGTCTGCAAATTTATCAATTATTCTTGTCACTGTATTGTCCATCAGTGGGGTATCCATTAAACATATCCAAAATTCAGATTTATCATCTTCTTTATCGGACGGTGCTCAACAGACTCCGGCAAAAGGGAAATTTTTTATGGATGTGGGGGAAAAATATATACTATTTTGAGGGGGGAATGGGGCCCAATTTCTCCAAATATTTGGAATAAAAAAAAACTGGTTCACATTGAATTAAAAATTTCGGTAATTTCAGATTTGACCAGACAACACAATCTGAGATGACCGGAAGCTGTGAACAGATGTTGGCTATAATTACAAGATCCTGAAGGTACTAAACACTGTAAATAAGGCCAGATGTAAAACAGTCAACAGAAACTTGCAGACTGCAAAGAATATTCCAAGGTTTGTCATCTTGGAACAGTTAGAAGCAAAGCAATACTGGAGTCTAAAACCAGGTTTTAGGTTGCACCAACCTGCAAGTTTTTCCCAAGCATTGTTAGGTCTACTAAAATCAGATACAAACTTTGATCACTTTAAATTTTGCCTTTTTTATTGGAGTTGTCTCCCTTTTATTGTCTTCTTTATTTTGAATCACTTCGTTATAAGGGCAAATAAAATGTTTCAGTATCTGAAACTACTTGAATCCTTATCACATTGTCAGGGCCTCTAACACAGTATAATATTTGGTGTATTCTCTTTTTTAACCTATGCCTAAGATCAGAGTCAGTTGTGATGATGTAATTGTTCTCCAGTTTCCATATTCTCCTTGCTAGCATTAATGTTTATGATTTAAGTCATCTTGTATCCTAGAAGTTGTAACAGTGTCTTTCACTTTGATTTGTAGGACACGAATAAAGACAAAGCACTCAAGCCATACTTGTTCATGATGCAGAACGGCCTTTAAGAAAGTTTGCCTGGCACAGTTGCTTGGATTTCTTGTCACAGTTATGGAGCTCACAGCAAAGGTACATGTAGGTAATGACTCACAGTTAGGGAGCTCACAGCAGGCATTCACTCTGGTGAATGGCAATTAAAACGCTGTGAAGAGTAAAAGGAATAGTAAGGCATTATTCAGTCTTGATGAAACTTGTGAAAATGTGCACAATGTCGAGTTCAAGTTTGTTAAACAGCCAGATTGGGTTCCGAGGTTACACTAAGAATGAAGACTATTCTCATATGTCAGAAATCTGATTGGTTGAAATTGAGAACAGTCTCACAACTTGAGATCTGGATTTCATTCTGAATTCTATAACCCTAGATCAACATTTCATTGCAAGAATTTGAAAATAATAGACATTAACTAAGCACATGTAACTCCATCGTTATGAATGTTGAAAAATGTCTTGTGCATCGAGACCAGATTGCAACATTGTAGAGACCAATGAACAGAGGTAAAGCCAAAAAAATAAAGGACATAAATTTTGTTTACAGTAATAAGATAAAACAATGTGTCATTAAAGAGCTCCAGAATTAGCATGTTCACAAGCGGTGGTATAATAAACAAATACATTATTTTTGTAGTCTACAAATTAAATATATTACACTGATTAAAAATATTTCCTTTTCATTTTATGTTTTAAATGTATAACATAAGACAGAACATTGTTGTGATAAGGTAAGAAAAATCTGACGAACTGATGTTTGTGCCATCTGATCTGGATCTACACTTGTCGCATCTTTGTCAGAAATAACCAAATGAGTCTAAAAGGGATCACATTAGATCCTGATCAGACAACAAGGCTTTGCTGGCTGATCTGGATCTACACTGCTTGCCCATGCCATAAAGGCATATATATGGAACAAATGGTTAATATTTCAACTGGTGTTGATCCAGATCAGCCTGCATAACTGAATTGACACTTTTTGCATCCTGATCAGAAATAACTTAATAAATCTAAAAGCGTATTTCCTAAACAAGACCATATTTGGTAATTGATTAAGGTTTGACAGTCAGCCATTACAATTCTGGTATCAAAGAAGTCTGTAAACTCCGGCTAGAATGTCTGGATAATGTGGCTAACAAATCCTTATTTTGAAATTTTGCTGAATCTGGTCTGGACTCGTATTAACTATTAGTACTAAATACTACGAATGTTAGAAAATAGCCTTTTCTTTTTTCAGGTGTGTGAGGTCAGAATTTCAGACTGTTGATTCACTACAATGTTAGAAGTTGGTTTAAAAGTGAAGTCTACCACCAGGGGTGATCTTAAAGGAGAAAGCAGTTATAGATGTGAATGACCCGATATAAAATATTAGAGGTATCTGTGCAAAGTGTCTCTTCTTTGCATTTTAAAGTATGTGTTGGTACTGTTTACTTTTGTAATTCTTGAGTTATGCTCAACCAGGGGCTAGGCGGTGTGGGCAGTAATATGCATTTTCATTACTGCCTATGAACAGGCTCAATCAAACCGAACCTGCATAATTGTTGTGTTCAGATGATCAAGCAGGATGTACAGATGATCATAAAGAAAGGAGTTTTTCCTACGACAATTTTTACCAGAGTTATGGCCCTTTGTTATTACAAATGTTGTTGCAGCAGAGGGGGAATCGGTGTCCCAGGACACATTCTAGTTAGTTTTAAATGTCTGTGGTGATTCTTATGAATTGCCTGACTATTGCACTGTTTGATCATAATTCCCAGATTATAATAGTATACTACCAGGTAATCTTAAATGTTTCTTTGCTCATTTTGTCAGATTTGTTCTTTAAAAAAAATTATTTACCAGCTGGCTCACTCATAAGCTGGCAGCTCACTAACTAGCTGCCTACTCACTATCATGATGCTCACTAACAGGGGCTCACTAACTAGCGGGCAGCTCACTAACTACCTGTTGGCTCACTACTTGTTAGTAAATGAACCCTTTACTTCATGGTTTATGGCTTTTATCAAATCCCATGGATGACCAGTGACCAGAACAGCCTTCTCGCAATGCTTACTGATCAGGATCTACACTGTTTGGTTTTAAGGTAATTTCTGACCAATGAGTGAACAGTGTAGATCCACAGATGTGACCACTGATCTGGATCTACACTGATTGCCCATGTGATAAAATGTGTATTCGTGTAGTAAAGAGTGAAGAAGTTGTAATTTTTACCAGAGAGAAGTTTTGTATACCAGCAGAGATTATTTAGAGAAGAAATCTTGCATCAGTGTAACAAAACTGACTTTATCTTCTTCGGGCAAGAGGATGCTAATAGGACACATTCGAGACACATGATAGTTGTATTCAGTATACGCTAACAATAGTCATTTTCTAAATGTTTTTTTTTCTGTCTTACTTTGAGCACAGAAAAGGAAGTTAATAGATACCTCAAACCTTTCAGGCCCGACGTGAGATGATTGTGGTACGGTGGATGTGTTTTTGAAGACTGACAGAAGGTCCCACTGGCTATATTAAGCTGCTAATATGAAATACCGAAAAAAGCTGAACTAGTAAGAGGTTTTATTCACATTAGTGCAATGTTGTGTATAAGCATCGATAATGCACACAAGAAATTAAACAAGATTGTTTCAATTTTTATTCTAGATAATTAAAGAAGTTCGTAAAACCTGTCACTTTGATTTGCATTAGATTTTTTGATGTTAGATCTCAACAGATTTAGTAACCAGACAGATTGCCTCCCTTACTTCCCTGGAGTTATGACTCTTCAGTTGTACAATGGTGGTTGAGAGATTAGTTGCAAACCTGCATCAAATTGAGTTGTTGAAGGTTATGTTGACATCACACTGAAACATACAGTAAAACCCCTCTATTTAGACCACCTCTAATGTGTTCCTTATGGTTGGGTGGTCTTAATTCCAGGGTAGAAAATAGTGCAAAACTATTCAAAAGAACATTGATATAGAGGTCTTGTTATCCAGGAGATCTTAACTTTAGGGTGGTCTTTATCAGAGGTTTTACTGTATCTTCATTTCAGACCAAGACTAAAGTCTGTAAATATATGGACCATAACTGTATACTTGTCCAACTGAACTTGCTGTACCACTGAGTCATGTTAAATATAATTTCTCAATGTTTGCTAGGCTGTACTAGGTCAGACCTTTCCTCAACAACCACCCAAACGTCATCTTTGTTTACATGTGAATTTTTCTTTTAATCAGTCAGTGGCACAAATAAGATGTGGTATGTATCCACATGTGGTCTGTGTTTACCAGTTGTCTTTAGCAAAGGTTGGACTGTTTATCACTGCAAAGTAATTTCACCAAGTGCAGGAAATGTTCATTTAATTGAGCACACGCTGAAGTTCACTAGCATGCAATCATATTGTAACATTCAGAACCCAATACCTTTATCATTTTCAGATCTGGAACAATATGATGAGCTGACAAGATGAATCTGAAAAGTGCAGAAGATGTCAAATAGATGGTGGCTAGAATTTCCGACGATCTGAAGGTAAAACAGAATTGTAGAAACATGATGTATACATGAAATTTCAGACAGTTGAAAACAGATATCATGTAAACACAGGCACTCCACTTCAAACAGATAAATTCATTATGAAGCACACGAACTTGTCATCTGTGTTTTGAGTTTTTCACTATCAAAGTTTTCGAAACAGCTTACTAGTTGTTAAAGAAACCATATTCAGGTATGAAAGTAGCAATTTCCAGTGCTTAGCTGTACACGAAGCATTGAGTTTGCAAACAACAGTCGGTTACAGAGTTCACTAATTCCAAAACACCAGACATCATTGAACATGAGGTTCCAGTTTCAGACAAATTTGTTTGTGGCCTAAATGCACATGTATACATAAATTTCAAAGTTTCAATATTTTCAGAGTTGACTGGACAGGACAACACTTTCGTGGCCAGAAGCTGATGAATATCTGTTGGCAAGAATCTACAACATCCTGAAGGTACTAAACACTATATATAGCCAGTTGTTAAAACCCACACACATATTTCTGGCGGAATACCAGTAACAGAAAGTAGCAATTGATCGGTACAACTTTGCAGTGGTTTAAGACAACAGTTGGTTAACGGTTCACCAAAAAACTTCACTGAATACTGACCGTGATATCTCATACATCGATTTGTTTGTCAATAAAAATGACTCAGTTTTGCATTTGAATCAAATTATGTCCTTTCTACAAATACGATTTTACAGTTAAAACTTGCATGCAATACCTTTCTAACATAATGCTCAAACTAAAACTATGACCAATAAGGACGCATACTTACTTTGACAAAAAGTGTTGTTGATGGACTAAGTAAATATTGTCTGGGTTGGAGGTTGGGGGTGGGGGCAGTAGTGTTAGTGATGAATGGGGTGTTATTTTTTTTTAAAGTGAACTATGCATATCAGGAAACCATCATTGTTTTTTAACTGAAACCAATCCAGATATGTGTGTTTTTCTTTCATTCCTTCACTTTCTTTAATTTCTTTCCTAAACTCAAGCCAACAAATAAAAATTGTTCGTGTTTCTCTATCTGCACTCTACACTTCCACTCAAATCACCACCGAAAGAAAAATAGATTGATTATTTAATGTTTTAATTTGTTTATCTCCAAACTTGAACCAACCAAAAACTTTAAAAAAAAAGGTGAAATATGCATATCAGGGATCGCCACATTTAGAAAAAAACAGCCTCCCCACACAGTCAAGAAGAAGAGGAAGAGAGGGCATGGTTGATAAAATGACCAGTTTCAAAAAAGACACCACTAACAATAAACAAAAATGAGAACCTGAGGGGTCAACAAGGGGCATCGGAGTGGGTTTGGTTTATGACAGGCTATTTCACAATCCATAGCCATCAAATTGTCATTTCTTCAAATCATACACCATCTTAAATCCGATACCACAATCCGCTTGAATTTTACCTTAGAATTATAATGGTTGTATTTTTGTGAAAAAAGAATATTGAAATTGGATTAAAAGCAACAACGAAATAACAACGAGATCATATTAGAACATAATACTACAAAGCAACGGGTTGATGATTAGTTTTTTTCGTGTGCCTTCCATTTTCTGTAGCTATTTAATTGCAGACATTGTGCCTGTCGAATAAAGGATTGGTTAGTATTGCTGATATTGTGTGATATCTGTGACTGATTTAAGAATCTGTATTTCACCAACCTTGAATGTTATATCTTATTTTAGTTGTCTTAAGAGTACTGAAGGGTTTGTTACAATCTTATTCTACTTCCTGGACCTAACATGTCACATATTCAGTCTAAACTTGTATCAATGAAAACAAGTAAAATAAGACGTGACACATTTTCTCACATACTGGTCAACATTTCTTTATTTCAGTTACCCGGAAAACAATCTGCCACCTGACACAGGATCACAAGTGTCACGTCTGTCTACATTTCTATATCTGAGCAACCTGGAGGGTCTGAAAACAAGTGTCAAGTCTTCTGACTGTTTTGTCTTTGATTCAAGATCAACTCAATATACAAACTGTTTTAAATTTCATCAAACTGCGGACAGATTAATCAAACTTTTATTTAATCATTAGTTTCATTGTATTGCCCGAGACTGTCTTGTAGAATAAATGTAAGATTTATCTTAATCAATACTTTCTGTGTAGTTTTTGAGCTTTAATTTGAGATTCTTAATCTACTTCCATTATGTTAGGATAGCTCAATACGATATTACCTAAAGACAGTGTCAGTTTATAGTGATTGGTTAATTGATTGATTTATTGATTAATTGATAGAGTGCCAGCAGTGAACTAGATACTGAACTACCATGGCTGGCACCAACATGATACTGGACTTACAAAACTTGTGTTATCTTAATATCTGACCGATGTTGATAATAGACACATTTGGCAGGGGCCAACATGATACTGGACTAACATGATTTGGCTTTCCTTTATGGTCTATAGTATGATGTGGGTCAACACTGGGATCTGGGACTACACTAAGATCTAGATCTACTCTGAGATCTAGATCTTCACTGGAATCTGGGTCTAAAGTGGGATCTGGGATTTCACTGTGATTTAGGTCTACACTGGGATCTAGGTCTTCACTGGGATCTAGATCTACTCTGAGATCTGGATCTTCACTGGAATCTGGGTTTAAAGTGGGGTCTGGGATTTCACTGTCCTTTGGGTCTACACTGGGATCTAGGTCACCACTGGGATCTGGGTCTGAACTGGGATCTGGGTCTTCACTGGGATCTAGATATACTCTGAGATCTGGATCTACACTGGAATCTTGGTCTAAAGTGGGGTCTGGGCTTTCACTGTGATCTGAGTCAACAATTTAATCTGGATCTGCACTGGGATCACTGTCTACACTGGGATTTGGGTCTTCACCGGTCATAAGCCCATAAGGTAGCGCAAATGTCTCTTTCATTTACTTGAATATTTTGTCGGTTTATTTCATTCGCCATGGGCATTGTCAGACCATATCAGATAATGAAGAATATAAGCGACTATCATGACATTTAAATATCTGCGAACTTGGACCGCTGATCATTGTCTGTTAAGTGCTGACTATTCGTAGGGTTATGATGTCTAAACTGATAGATATAAGGTTAAATTGGTGGCAAACAATAAGTTAGTTAGGGTTTAATAATGAAGTTTTAACAAGTAATAAAACCAGTCACTAAGCTAGGCTCCATTATCTTACGGTTTCTTATTTGTTAAAACTTCACTTGATAAATACTAACTATGACTTAATTTGAAGGACCAGTTAATGTCTTCAGACCGCAATGGTTCCAGGCTTTATGTTAGAATCATACTTCTGGCACAGGTATATCGGATACCTGCTGTATAGTTTGTTTAATCTTAAAGAAATTGACAAAAATCCAAAAAGTTTTAAGCCATTTATTTATATAATTTATTTTACCTTTAGGTAAATGCATTATTATAAATAAAGATAATAATTTATTTAAAATCATATTGTTGTAGACATGTTAAATCAATAAATAAAAATAAAAAATAATACATGTACTTCAATATGTTCAATCAATATATAAATGTACAAGGAATACTTTAAATTAATATACACTCGAGCACAAAAGAAACATCTCGTGTATATTATTTTAGCATTTTTATAAATTGCTTAACATGACTGGATACTTGATGTGTTAGGACATTCATTCCTTGTAAGAACCAAAGATAAAAACAGTTTTTTGTGTGTGCATTATACCATGAAATGTTTGTCTTCTGATTCATAAATAGATTCACTGCTTTCTGAGAGGTATGATTTCTATTTATTCTTAGCTGAGTCGTTTCTTTTGTGCTAGAGTATATTTACATGTGTAATCAATCTATACACATGTATAATCAGTTTTCCATATATAACATTTTAATCAATATTTAATATAATTTTTACTATCAACAAAAATGTTCACTTAAATATATACAATAAAAATCCTATAAAAATGACTGTACATGTAGTATGTGATTAGTTTTCACAAAAAGTTCAGTGTTAAATGTAATGTCAAATCAAGTCAGTGATGCAGAATCATTGCCACAGCAGTAACATGGTTGTGCAGCCGAGTTAGGAAACACCACATAAAGTTGCTGCTGTCAAAACTATTTTGATTTTATTATAAATACTCGTAAATCAATGTTAAAATTTAACTAAATTTATAATATTTTATAACTATGTGAGCCACAATTTTGATTATGAAAACAAAACTGAATAATCACCTGTAAAATGTAACAGACAGACTGCTTTGTGCAACTCTTTATCAGTTGAGCAATTTAGCAGGAAATATTGAAATAATGAATGTGAAAAGTTTTGTATTTGCTATTTAATTGTATAAAACGAACTTGTACGTCACGTGACTGTCTAGTTATCAAGAACGTATTGTACATTATTTCTGTATACATTTTACATGTACAATTTTACTCTGATATACTCTAAGGAATAAAAATACTAAATTGTGAAATATTTTTTTATAAACTATCAATAATTATATACATGTATGTACATGAGAAATATATTAAACTATTCATCATTGTTGAAACTGAATTATGTTGTTTAATGATTCGAAGATTAATTATTTCATGGTATATATTTATATGCTACATGATCTTATTTATCTTGTTCTGACTATAGTTTTAGAAAATTCACAAATGAACTTAGATGTTTTTCCAATTCAATTAAACTTTACTATTCAACTTCCAATATATTCACAAATCATTTGTTTTGTTTTTTCTAAACATGTAAATCAGATGTACATACATGTATATACATGAGGAGTGTGTAAAGTTCCTCAGCAATTAGTTCATTACACACCGCGTCGTTGTATGTTGTTTTTTAATGTTGTAAATTGAATTAAAAGTGTTTATCAAATATGCTTTGCTATTTTTATTACACAGTCTTGTTTTTCAGAGTCAGTGATGCCTTGCCCCGCCTGTTGATACTTAAATCTGTAATAGTGATAATGTCGGCGTTGTCTTGATCACGTTCACAATCGTCCTCCAGTCCTCCTCGGATGGTCCCCACACTCGTCTAACTTCCACCGTGACCGGATGTTGCAGCTGGCCGACACTGAGCAACAGTTCTCTCCACGCTGCAGACGACATTGTTACTTCGTCTAGCACCACACGTTCTAGATATGTCATGGCAGGTGAGAGCGGTATGACGTCACCCATATCGATCTCCTCAAGCTGGAGATGCTGTAGCTGAGTTAATGTAGGAATGGTTTGTATCATCTCCTGGCAGGATGTCATGTCCGTAACGTTAATGATGATAGGACCGGTGCTGCACGTAGATCTTGCCACAATATGGCGCTGGCTCTGGCTGTCATCTTCTCCCATGGCAGGAACTCGAGCTTCTCCAGACATGCTGGATTCACGTGTAGCTCTCTACATGGTACCATAAAGATGCAGCATCTTCAGCTCGTTCAGACGATGTAGGTCCAAGGTGACGTCACAATCACGGTACTGACCCCTGTGGTCCGAGCAGTATATCCTCCAGCTTGAGCTGTGTCAGTGTTGTGGTCTGGCTGATATAAGCATAGAGACATTTAAGGTTACTGTGAGTCATGTTAACCCAATCAAGATCCATTGATTGTAAGCCTATAGTCTTGTCCCCCGACGATGTCTGTACTATCGTGCAATCTATTATTTTTACCAAAACTGTAACATCGTCCTCGGTTAGTGTTTTATGACGAATCACACAGTCCTGAAGAGGAATCGAACAATTATCATTTCCATTTCTTACACTTTCTTGAAAACACTGCACCTGCATTGATTGGTAAGCTAACATTATTCTAAATTGATCTGTAATTCTGTCGCGTTTAACCATCGTCTGCAGCTCACCGGAAATACATGTATATACATCCGGATTCATACCGCAGACGAAAACAAACAAATTTTCCATTTCTAATATGCTTGAAATCGATGAACAAACTTCGACTATAGTTGATTTTATAGTTCCGTTGTTCCATTCAGACGTTATGTACAAGGCAGCCATAAATTCCTGTATAGATTTATGTTGAAAGAAAACTTGATACCGTTTTACTGAGACTAAACTTCTGTCCTTGCTTTGACTCAACAGTCCGATTTTCAGACAAAACTCGAGTTCCTTCTGTGTTAGAAATTTCAACACAGTTATGCCGTCAATCACCAGGCTGGATTCTTTTATCTTCTGAAATAATTTATAGAACGACAACTTCCCGAGCTTTAAAAGTAAGTTCCAGTACAGGTTACACAACCCGTTATGTCTCATACATTCTGGGACTGTAACATTACGTTCCGCGTTTCCAGTAGGAAGGGTCGGTGCATTTTTCTTGTTCAAACCCCGCTGAATTGTTAATTCAATAGTGTTACTGTACGTTTCACATTTTGAATTGCCAATGCTAAGACC
Source organism: Corbicula japonica (assembly GCA_038501625.1). Classification (NCBI taxonomy): domain Eukaryota; kingdom Metazoa; phylum Mollusca; class Bivalvia; order Venerida; family Cyrenidae; genus Corbicula; species Corbicula japonica. The sequence goes on along the minus strand of JAZAYU010000530.1, from coordinate 216,917 downwards.
ATTAAACCAGATGCAAATTAGTTGAAGTAAGATGTACGGAATTAAACGGATATCTCCGAGTTTTACCGAAGATACCTTTCTATCGAAGTCTGTCAAATCACGCTCCTTTTCGCCGATGTTTTCGCACAGAAGTTTAACTGCATTTGATTTTAGATCTTTAGAAGTTTTGTCGTCGAGATGGGAGATTTCTAGACGCCGGTCGATAAGGTTTGGCGGCAGTCCTATAGTACTAAGTTTCCAGGGCCTAGTAGTTGTAAGGACGGTGCAGCTCCCGTGATAATTGTTGTGTGGTATTGCGGGTGTTCGCTTACAAGTCTCTGGATGGACCCACTCGTCTAGTCCATCGATAATGACCAGACAAGTTTTGTTGTGTAAGATTTTTGCTATAAACTGTTTTGAATATTGTTCTTTGTTAGGCAGATTTTGTGACACAAATTTGAGAATAAGTTCATCAAGATTGCACTTTTCGCCCTGGAAGTCACGCAAGTGTAACAGGAACAAGAACTCGAAGCGTTTTAGTGTATCTACGTCCTTCTTTTTAAATTTTCTGTTCATTAAATTAAATGTTTTTTGTGCCTGGCACCATGTCATGGCAACCTTTTGAGTAAAGGACGTCTTCCCGTAGCCCGCGTTAGCCTCGACGTATATATTTTTATAAGGAATATTGTCGTCGTTGAGGAACAACTCTCGGTACGACCTGACCGGCGTCTTCTCTGAATGGTTGATTCCCTGTCCAAATGCATTTGGTTTGACAAATGCCGACATCGGTGGTTGCACGTACAACTCCGTCAAAGGAACAGCAAAATCTTCTACCAGAGGTGAGGCCGGGATCATGGACTCTTTCTCATTGTAGAGACGTACGAGTTCTTTTTTGAATTCTGGAAGCATAAATATATTTAAACAAATTCATTGTATGGCTTAAATAAATGCAAATTAGGCAATAGAAAAACATATTTTAGATTCTCATCCCCGCCCGCCCCTGTCCAAAACCACCCGCCCCCCCAAAAAATGTATTGGCAGAAAAATCGGAACCTATTTTTTCCGGACCGAACAGGTTTTAGACCAACCGGATATATAACTATTAAAGACTGGTATGGCTTTTCAAGCGAGAATAGGCGCCAACCTGCTACTTTGGTAAGTTTATATGATTTTTTGGAAGAAAATGAAAAGATGGACGAATATTCTACACCAAAGGTTCTGGTAACTATAAATGTCATTGTCTCAAAATTTTAAGTTAGTTTTTACTTCTGTTCTCGGGTATTTCGTTAATAAAAATTAAAAAGTGTCCACCCGCCCCCTTTTTCCCAAAATCCGGATGATAATCTAATAATTTATTTTCTCTGGCCTAACTGACATAACAAATGTATTGATTAACGAGTTTTTTTTTAATATTCAATAACGTTTTGGCTATTCAATAACGTTCCAAAACCGCTTATGATTATGGCCGTATACATATACAAATTTATATAAGTAAGTGAAAGAGCATTCTGTTAACATTGTCGTGTGACCATTTTTATAAGACTTAACATGTCGTTTACATACTATATATATGTAGGGACATGTATTCAATTGTTTAGTTATGCCACCTTCTGTCTGTATAGGATATTACTGATATATTACTGATAACTTGACAGACACGTTTAACGGATGATATTGCCAGGTTCGTTCAATTAGAACATCTCACTGGAAACAATATTAAACACGCTTATATATGCTGTAATCATGATTGTTTCTATAAACAGAATATCACGTGACTGTCTACTTATTCTAAACGAACAGTGCTGTAATATAACCGTTACGCTTTTAATAACACATATACCCTGTATTTCTTCATTTCCCTTGGCTTTTACCTTAAGATGGATCACGCATTTTTTATATATTGGACACGCGTAAAAAATGTTACGCTGAAGCATGTGCACAAAACACAATTTCAACCGGCCTATGAATTCTAACTCCGACAACTACATACATAACAATTAAAAAAAAAATGAAAGAAAGCTTTCAATTTATACCTTACACAGTTATTACATATATTAAATAAATAAATAAACATGATAATTCTCTATGCTTTTTTTTCATTTTTCCCTGCTAACTTTTATAAAATAACGTTTATTTATCAGAATATAATATCAGAATTTAAAAACGAATTCGACTTTTCTTTGTGAGGTTGATGTTATTTCAGGTTATGAGTCTATATATGAAATAGCTAGAATAGCAGTTTTACAAGTTAACTGTACCACTATCTGAAGTCTATAAAAAAGAAAGTACGGCATGCGTTAAAATAGTTACAGCACGCGTGCGTGTAAAATACTGAGCCTAAAATGATAAAACTAAAACTGGAGACCAGTCTCAAATCTCAAGCACCTGAATGGCTGAAATGGCAACCGGTCCTGAATGAAATGTACCCGTGACATTTTTTATCTTACACATATTACAGTTGATAAATAATAACTTGATGAAAAATTCATTTTGAAATACATGTATATTAAAGATTAAAAACACGTGACAAAGGACGTATACATGCTCACAATTTTAACTTAATCAGGGAAAAAATATGTTACAAAACGTTTAGGCAGACTTTGCAAAGAGAGAATACACTTACCCAAAGTTCTAATTGGTCATCAATGGTATATGTTTACAACGTATGCTAGTTTTGTATCTTCCCTATATCTAGAGAGGTTGCGATAAAAGAACTGTTTTGTCTTTGAATCAATTATTAAATGTCCTTTGAATCTGTGTTGATTGTTTTCTTAAATAAATCCAATACCATTAACTTATCGCGCATGATCAAAATTAGAAGAGTCTTCAATTAATAGGAAGGTTATTATAAAATTCTGCACTTTGAAGGGGATTTATTTAAACAAAATGCTGCTGATAAATAAGATGTTATGTTTTTCTTACTAACGCAGGGTCCTATTAAAACAAAACAAGCAATCTTGAGCAATTTTCTGGTTGCTTGAACTTAAGCGCATGAAATGTGTTTTAGCAAAATTTAGGACAACTCTCGCCGAACTGTTCCAAACTCAATTACTACAAGAATAACGTTTAAATTGAAGACTGTTGTTGACAACTGACCACAAAAAAGGAGTTGAGTCAATACCTTTCTAATGAAAAACTACGGACAAAAAGTGAGCAATAAGAACTTTGGGTGACTGTATAAGACGACTTTCTGCGAAAAGTCAGAAGAAATGTGTACTTTAGGTTTGCAAGCTCTTTATGGACTAACTTAATCCCTCGTTAAGGGCTCGCCACACTCCTCCCAATCCTATTCATCGATAAAAAGAAAAGTATCAAAATCATAACTGCAAAATGTCGTTCAGTGAATCTTTGCACAAATGAATATTACTAATGTATTTTGTTTTTGCATACAGTAAGACACGTTAGAGTAGTAAAGAAAACAAGCTAGACCTTAAAATTCCTTAAAGTTTCATTTAACGGAATTTTGCCGTTAGCGAGATTTTGATATTTTTCTTTTTATCGATGAATATGATTGGGAGGAGTGTGGCTAGCCCTTAAATAGCAAATCAGAAATAACCGATTACAATGTAACTTTGGAATTGCTGTACGATGCATCTTAAAACGAGAGGTAAACACTTTGCGACTAGTTGTCAAAATGACGTCGTGGGTGTTTAAAAATACTTATATTTCTTAAAACCAAAAATAGAACCGAAAATAGACTTTCCTTTGAAATAATATTCAAACGTGTCCGTATGTATCATCCCAGCATGTTCACAAACTTTCATCACAATACGAAGATCAGTATGTAACGTCGCATAGAATTGTTTGACTTCTTAAGATATCTATTAATTGTTTTTGACATATTGTCGTTGATGCACGAAAGACGAATAATCACCACTTGTTTCTGTCTTCAAACAGCGAGAAAATGAAAACATATACTGAACAGAGATAAAAAGTATCCACTTTTAATGCTTAATATATTCTCATTAAGATATTTTCATTTAATTTAGGTTGAATGCGCCGATTTTTCAACTTTCGAGTATTTTAATGAAAATTTGCATGCCGTTAATTGACCATATTTCCGATATGAAACCGAATATTTTGTAAAAATATTTGATTTTGTCTCAAAGATACAGGTATTCAAAGATGGCAACTGACGGCAGTTTTTGGACATGACGTCAAAAGAACCGTAAATGAATGTTTTCTGCTGTAACTTTGATGTATTTCGAATGTTCCGTTTTCTGTTTTAATAATATTGAACAGAATCAAATTCTCTTTCCACTGATGTAACTTTCATGAGATTTTACCCAAGATTTACGCGTGACGTCGCCGAAAAGCGCCGTTTCGACCTGAAAAATGACGTGGAGTTTTACTAAAGTTTCGTCGCTTGTTTCGGAATTGCGAAAAATCTGATAAATAAATTTTTGATTTTTTTTGTATATTTCGTTTGTAAATTGTATTTTGAAAATATTTGACAAATAAAAAAGGGGGGTCACCAACTTTGTTTTTGCGTTATTACGCTCACCTTTACCCCTATCCCGTATGCAAACGTTGGCTTAAATCGCATCATAAAAGGAATTTGTCAGCGAACAAATAGTATTTATTCTGACAGTATTTAATTTGATCAATATATTCCAGCACAAAATGATAATTGTTTTCATTTGGAAAAAAACAACATACATATATGATTGAAACTACCGATTCTGCTTCAATCAAGGTTTGTTATGAAGGTTCAAACACGACTTAAAAACTTGTATTTTATATGGTTTCGTCCATGGTTATGATACTTAAAGGTGCAAATACCGTTTTTCTTTTAAAAAACGGAATGCAAGTTTTTGACTTAAGTACAGCAATTAAACCAACACGCCCCTTGCAGCTAACCCTTTACTAAATGAGATATTGCTGTAATGCCATGGGCGTAAAATGTAGATCCAGATCAGCTGGCACATCCGTACGCTGCCGTCTGAGCAGGATCTACACTGTTCGCTTTTAGGTTCAGTAGGTTATTTCTGAATGCGACCAGTGTGGATCAATATCAGACGACAAGAATTTCCCAGCTTACTGGTGCTACTCTGGTCGCACACGCGATAAAACCCGCACCGGTGTATTTATGTATATAGGGAGTAAAATGTTCAGGAAGGAGGGGGGGGGGGGTTAAGCGCTGCAACTTTAATTTATGTCTCGCCCTCTCTATAAGCGCGCATAGTTGTGCACTTCCTTTTACTTACAGTTTTAAAATAAGTACTGTCTTACAGTGATAGACATTTGTTTTACATGGAATGTTATTCTCATGTCGGCAGTATGGTGCAGTAAACTAAGCGAACATAATTCAAAACCTTATATTGCGCCGTTGTTGAAAAACTTGTTTTAACAAATAGACAGAAACACAAATAAATGAAATGCTATTTCTCTTGTATCTTAGGAAAGAGGACATAATATAATGAACCAAACATCTTACACAACAGCGCAGAATATTATATGATCTTTGTTATGGTGCGAAATAAAAAAAAATCAGGAAAATTAAGCGTAGCGTTGAAAGTTTAGTATATAAGCGACACAAAGAAAAAAAAGAGCAGCTTACGGAATTAAAAATACTTTGTTGACGCGTTTGATCATTCTTATTGAAATGACTAGTTTTCAGCTATTTCGTATGTGCTGGTTCTTGCCTTTTTCTAACGCTTCTTTTTCTCGAATTATGTTGGAACATTTGGTGGTTTTATACAGAAACAAATCTCCTGTAATGCTAACCTTTTCGGACAGTGACCGCCATAAATATTTAGACCACACTTTGAGATCAGCGAAACAAAAATTGTTGCTAGCGAGAGTAATGAAATTTAGCGAGTTGATTTCTATTGGCGAACAATTAGAAATCAAGAAATCAAAAGTAAAATAATTTAATAATGGAAAATACTTTTTGTATTTTGTATTTAGTTAAACAAAAGTAAGAAAGCAGATTTTTCACAAATCAGCTTGAAGACTTATCTTATGAATTTGTGATTGAAAGAAAAATTGAACTTGTTTAAAACATGTGCGAGCTTTTTATTTTTTCTGGTACATGAAACCAATGTTTTGCTGTTAATTTAATGTGGGTTCAAATAAAAAGATTTATTTGTTTATGTATCAAATAGTTTTGGAAAGTTAAAAACTGCCGGTTTTCATTTTTTGTTTAGTATATTTGATTACATTATTGAAGTAACGGAGAAATTGATAATGAATTCATTTCTTTATAAAAATGTCACACAGGGCGTAGCTCACCTTTTAAATGGAATGGGAGCACACGCAACTTCTCGGGCTGTTCAACAGAAACCTCGGTCCAGCTTTTAAACTTCAACTATGTTCAGTCATAGACTGATTAGTAAGTCTTTCCGCTTGATTCACTGTGTTATATGTTTGCGGAATATTTATTTATAAAAGCAAACTTAAGAAAAGCATCAATACTGTTCTCATTGATTACATGAAGCATATAAGTCCAGACCGGCGAAAAAATAAAGATAAAATGTTTCGAATGTGTAAATGTGTGGTGCCGTCGTCTAACTACATTAAATGTGCGTCAACTTATCAAAATCTCTATGTTTTATGCTCCATTGTTTTGATTTGAAATCCTGATATATGTAATTAAAATTAGTGTCCTCTGCGTCGTAAGGGGCCTCAAAATGATTTGTATTCGATTTTCAATGCACACATTTGATCTACTTTCAGTTTGAAAACCTTACGTAAAATTTAGAGCAACTTCAAACAACAAATTATAACACGTCAATAGATTGTGTTGCTAAATGTTATAATTTGATTATTCATGAATTCTGATGTAGTTCGTATAGAATTACTAGAATATTAAACTGTAGTTTAAGCAAAAGTATGGTTCTTGATGTGAAAAAAACTTTTACAAAACTATAATTTTAATATGTTTAATTTTTAACCAACACTATTATAGTGCTGAAGTGTGACGCGAAATGGAAAGGTTTTATTGTGTCGTTAAAATTAGGGGGATAGGGGAAAAGGTGAACGTAATAACGCAAAAACGAAGTCGGTGACCCCCCTTTTTTATTTGTCAAATATTTTCAAAATAAAATTTACAAACGAAATATGCAAAAAAAAATCAAAATTTTATTGATCAGATTGTTCGCAATTCCGAAAAATGCGACGAAAATTTAGTAAAACTCCACGTCATTTTTCAAGTCGAAACGGCGCTTTTCGGCGACGTCACGCGTAAATCTTGGGTGGAAAGTCGTGAACGTTACATCAGTGGAAAGAGAATTTGATTATGTACAATAGTATCAAAACAGATAACGGAACATTCGAAATACATCAAAGTTACAGCAGAAAACATTCAGTTACGGTTCTTTTGACGTCATGTCCAAAAACTGCCGTTAGTGACCATCTTTGAAGACCTGTATCTTTGAGACAAAATAAAATATTTTTACAAGATAGTCTGTTCCATATCTGAAATATGATCAATTAACTGCATGCAAATTTTCATTAAAATACTCGAAAGTTGAAAAATCGGCGCATTCCACCTTAAACTGTCGTCACAAATCACTAAATGCCGCCGGTCGCGTTGTAAATGCCAGTTTTTACTAAATATCGGCCGGTGGCAAGACTGCGGCAGTTACGATCGACATTTAGACGTTGCCAGCAAGCAGCTGAGATTTTTAGAAAAAGTTAAATATCTGGCGACGTCGTGGCAATTTTTTCTGTTTTTGCAAATCGCCAGGTGGCAGGGTGGGCGCATTTTTTATTCGCGCGGTGGCAGGCGGAGCGCAGGGCGATTTTTCCTCCGCGATCGAGACCTCAAGAGTCTACAAAACTCGGGCGGTTACTGCTAGAAACTAACTGCCACTCTCCACACCCGGCCTGCCACCGCTCTGCAACCGACATGCCACCGCCCGATTTTAATATAGAGGCTGGGAGGCGGCAGTCAATGTCGATAGGTGGCAGGACTGCGATCTGCCGATTTCAGTCTACCAGACATTAGTTTATAATGAATTGACTATTACCGTACATAACAGTTCCCATGGCGTTCTTAATTGCACCAGATCGACTAAGAGACTTAAGAATAGTATTTTTCTCTTCTGGTCTGGCGATTTGCCCTTTCCCTTATTAACACTGACCTTCGACCGCATACTGTGATGTTACAACTTTTACAACTATGAGAAATCAAGACCACAAGGTATGATTTATATACCAACCGAAAATCGGCCTGCCATCGTCGGATTATCGGGCGGGTGCAGAGCGGTTGCAGCTAGATCGCTCAATCGCCGGCCGGCGGCAGTTGTTAATGGGCTGTCACCTGCCAGGTCGCAGGGCGGTTGCAATTTAATTCTAGCTGAAGCCGCCCTGCCACCTAACTGTCACTTGCCGGATATTTTGGGGTGTCACGTTTCCCGCGTGCCTTTGAAACCAACTGACGCCGACAGGCGGCATTTTGTTGGCATTTATATGTGACTGCTCTCAGCGATGTCTAAAATCGGCCGGCGGAATTTAGCAATTGTGACGCTAGAATTAATCACGCTTTGAATTGTATTTTATTACTTAATCTCGGTTGTTTTAAAGTTTAATTGCTGATAAACATAATCGTCCACAACAAGACCTGAATATCTGCTTATTGAATAACAATTGATAACGGATTTAAAAACGCTACATTTTTAATTTATAGAGAGATTATTGCAAATGGTTAGAATTTCTTACGACAATAATGCAATAATAATGAAATAGTATTAGTCAATCCGTATTAAAAATATTCAGTGATCAGTTAAAAACACTCTAAAGCGTGTAATTATAGTTCGGTGTGAAAACAACAGACATCCACCCACGTGATAGTCAAGCGTCGAATGAGATTACGCGTGGGAGACGGCAGACGAGAAAACCAGCCCATCAACAACGAGCGCGATCACTGAGCCCTGAGTCCCCCGGTCAATGCTCAGGAAAAAATTAATTGTTACCAAAAACAATATTCGTCTTGCACTTGTGAATGTACTAGGCCTTATCGCCCGACGTCAGAATGACGTTGGATTTAGGTTAGATTTTGGTCACGACGTCGGCGACCTCAATCCAACGTTAATCCGACGTCGAAAATGCGACGTCGTTTAAACGTCGGAAAATAACGTCGGATAGACGTCGGATTTCGGTCAGATATTTGACTTCTTAACCCACTTGAAAAAATGATTTTCGAATAACTAATGGTTTACCAAATTTTCTCTACATATACATAAATTCAATAAAAAAAAAACACGAATGAAATTTATTTCTAATTTTGAATGGTTTGCGGTTCAATGAATGGGGTATTATCGAAACCTGTGCAATCGAATCTAAATGTAAACAATCCGTGCGATTTTGAACAAAGTAACAAAAACAAAGACACAATTGCCAAACAAACACAGAAGGGGAAAAACGAATTTAAATCTTGTTGAGATTCATGTCCACTACATGTGTAAGACACGTGAAGTTGCTTTCATGAAATACGTTTCGTCCCAAAACGTCTCGCTACTGGGCTATTGTTATGATACAGAGCTCATAAAACATTACTTTTAGAAAAGAGGATTTGAGATGAAGTCAAGAGCACCTTGACGGTATTTTTTAAATAAAAGAGGTTCGATTTTGGTCGGATTTCGGTCGGATTCTGGTCGGAATATGGTTGGATTTTGGTCGGAACCCGACCATGCCGAGAAATTCCTTCCACTTTTCATTTTAATATAGAAGGTATCCAGGTACTCCCTGGGGATGCATACATCCAGCATATCAAGCATATTGAGAGAGAGCAGAGGGCAGCATGTGTGCATTCAATTTGTTAACATTAAACTTGCATTAAGAAATTCGCCTTGGATTGATTTTGGCAGCAGTTTATACAATCATACTAAGGCCAGAGAAAATAAATTATTAGATTATCATCCGGATTTTGGGGTAAAAAGGGGCGGGCGGGCACTTTTTAATTTTTATTTTTTATTAACGAAGAATGTATTTCGGGATGGTCTAAAATCCGTTCTGTACGGAACAGAATATGTTTCGATTTTTTCATCAATACATTTTTTGGGGCGGGTGGCGTTTGACAGGGGCGGGCGGGGATGAGGATCTAAAATATTTTTTTTTCTCTGGCCTAATACTTGAAAATTAAGCTTTTACCATGCAGCATTTTCTTTTTTCTATGACTTGTCACTGGTATTATATAGTCAGAATATTTAATTGTAATAAAATAATATTGAAAGCAAAACTATTGATTTATATAAAATTTTATATCATTTTTTATATTTTACATTTATTACATCATGTTTAGACTACATGTATGAATGGCAAAATATCGCCATTTTCGTAACAAGTGTTCTGATGAACACTCAAAACATAAATTATCAAATTAAAAAAAAATCAACTATTCTAAAATGTAAAGAAAAATCTTTATTGCAAAATGTAATTTTCCATATTAATTTATCTGTTATACTGGAAAAGATTTAACGTCCTGAAATAAAACCACTTTCACACAATAAAAGTACTTTTTAAGTAATTACGACAAAATAGATGTACGCACAGTGTATATTTTGACATCAACGTAAGTATTGCCATTATGATGCAAGACAATCATGGTTTTAACCATTAACCATTAATAACTTGCCCGAAAGATACTGAATGCTTTTGCTTCGAATTTCCAACTTTTACACAAAATACAAATACTAAAACTTTACAGTTTTTTTTCAGCCCCTCTTTTTCAGCCCTCAGTTACAAACTATATATAAAACATATATTATGCGTATAACTATGCTTGCGCGTGAACATGCAATAAAAGTTTAAATCCGTAAAACATGTAATACGGTTTTCATTATTTCAAATATAATTGTATGAATTCATTAGACTTTGCAGGGCTAGGCGCTGTCGCCGTGACGGTGCGGGTTCGCCCCCAGCTAGAGGCACTATCATTTGAAATTCACAGTAGCGCTATTTGCGCAGTGTGGCGGCCGTAAAAAGTCTCCCCGTACATATAGTCAGTACTGTTATCAGTAAACTAACCCGTTACCGATGTCATGCAGTGATTGTTACGTATATCAGGGCTATCCGATCAACCTTTTTGGGGGTTGTCTCGGTTAGCTCAATCGGTTGCGTCGCAGGAATTGCACGGCTAGGCGCTGTCGCCGTGACGATGCGGGTTCGCTCCCAGCTAGAGGCACTATCATTTTTCATTGAAGTTTATAAAGCAAACATTTCTTAGAAATTTGGTGTTTGAAAAATGCTACATTTGCGAGAAAAACCCCTTTAACCTTTACTGCATAGATACACCTTTATTGCATGTGTGAACAGAGTAGATCCATATTGCATGTGTGAACAGAGTAGATCCATATTGCATGTGTGAACAGAGTAGATCCATATTGCATGTGTGAACAGAGTAGATCCATATTGCATGTGTGAACAGAGTAGATACACATTGCATGTGTGAACAGAGTAGATCCATATTGCATGTGTGAACAGAGTAGATACATATTGCATGTGTGAACAGAGTAGATCCATATTGCATGTGTGAACAAAGTAGATACATATTGCATGTGTGTACAGAGTAGATCCATATTGCATGTGTGAACAGAGTAGATCCATATTGCATGTGTGAACAGAGTAGATCCATATTGCATGTGTGAACAGAGTAGATCCATATTGCATGTGTGAACAGAGTAGATCCATATTGCATGTGTGAACAGAGTAGATCCATATTGCATGTGTGAACAGAGTAGATCCAGATAAGACGACAGATCCTTGCCTTCTGATGGAGATAATACACTGCTTTTCAGATTTATTACATTATTGCTGATACAGACCAAACATATCTAGATCCAGATCAGACAGCACGGATGTACCAGATGATCTGAATCTACACATAATTTCAAATTGAATTATAAAAATTTATTAGACTTTCTTTTGAAGCCAAAAATTCTGAGAAAACAACAACAACAAAACAATGTTAAAACAATGTTAACTGTTTTTTAGATTTTAAGCAATAATACTATTTACTGTTTAAATATTGTTTAAATATTGAACGCAAAAAAGGACCATATTATTAAATGCATACATTATTTTTTTTTTACTTTTTTCCGAAATTGTTTTATTATATACTTTAATTAATATAACAATTAAAACTATTTTAGAGATACAAGAATATTCAGAAATTTACACAGAAATGCCGTTTACATGTATAAAGTATCACCAACACCAACTCTACTGCGGCATTTGCTAAAATATGGAGTGGAGTGTTGGAGTGGAGTTGTGGAGTGGAGTCTGGAGTGCAGTTTGGAGTCAGATTTTGGAGTCAGAAATTGGAGTCAAAGTTTGAGTAAAAAATTGGAGTCAAATTTTGGAGTCAAAAATTGTAGTCAAATTTTAAATATTTGTTATTACAAGATTTCAAGAGTCATTGTTGATTCCATTACTTTTATTAGGTTGCCGGAAAAAAGAAAGTGTATAAATAATTATAAATTGTTGCAGAATGTTTGTGTGTATTAAGATATCGATCTAGACTGTAAATTTTTGATACAAGAAAGTAAATGTTTGTTTTTTATGAAAACAAAAATGTATAAAATGGCTTTCTCGTGGATTCTTAAGGCACTGTCTTTGAATTAATATTTTTTTCCGAACATATCTTTTATTAAATTTACAGCCTTCAAGCACATATTATTTTTATTTCACAATCAAGTAGGTGCCCCCAAACATTAATTCACAAGTAAATGTAAACAAGAAAATTACTACAGAACATTAAAAATAGTTTGATACTCCTGAATGGTGGTACTGATTTACTCGTCTCGAGTTCTCTACAAATAACCTGTTTTAGATCAGTTCCAAAGTCTCAAGAGCCAGTTTACTATACAAAAATTATTTCCAGACTCTGTACGAAGATAATAAAACTCTAATCTAACCTCCATACCAGATAAAATAATTAGCACTCAAGTTATCATATACTTCAACAATTTTATAAGGTGACTCCAAAATTCAACTCCAAATTTTGACTCCAAAATCTCACTCCAATTTTTCGACTCCAAAGTCACTTCAAAATCTGACTCCAAACTTCACTCCAGACTCCACTCCAACACTCCACTCTAACACTCCACTCCATATGTTAGCAAATGCCCTCTACTGCATGGTTACTGATAACCCTTATTAAATCAACATTCGTCTCGGAATTTTTGCAATAAGAGAATAATACGGTCATGCGGTCTTTTGACTAGGGTTTGATATGATCAATAGTTTGAACACTACTTGTATTTCGGGCAAGCATTTTAATATTTTGACAAAAAAAAAACCAACTAATTTTCGCAATACTAGAGTTTGAAGTTTAATAAATTTATATTAAATTTTATTGTAGACTTTTGATATTAGACACTTTTTTTTTAATTAACCAATATGTTATTAGGAAAAAGATAACATTGATTTTTTTATAGCAACAATAAATACAAAGATGAAGGATTTGTTTTGCGTTTACGATAATGTCAGGTTTGCTTATATTATAGGAAACTGTCAGATTTAGTGTAAATTACGTTGTGGTTGACGTATTAAGTAAAGTAAAACAAAGGCTCGATTTTCAAATGATTGCTATTGTTTAATCGTATTTATTATATATCCCCTCTGTCTTATAATCCTAATAATTATTCTTTGAGATATTCAAACTCGAAAGTGTGCACTTAGAACTTTTGACATGTGTATACATGTACAATCCAAACAAAATAAAGCGTGACTAACCTGATCTCAGTCGGGATTCTTTTAACGTTATTTTGTCCCAAAATCCATATTGTGTTTTCTTCGTTGTTGCACCTATAATGAAACATTACCATTTGTTGAAAACAGCAAGTTACATAGAAGATTTAGAATTTCTTTTCTAAACCATGCGGAATCTCGCCCAACATTTTCCAGCTTATGTTCGGTTCATTAATCGGACGGTTCCAACATGTTGTATACCAGAATGCTCATTCAATAAAATACTTCCTCAAACAAATAAACATTCGTTTTTGCTAGGAGGCCGAATCTTTTATATGATTGCTTTAAAAGACTGAAAAAGTCATACGAGATACAGATCAATGTGTATACACTGCACCTTAAAATATCATTTAGCTAAACAAGAGTTTCTTCCGTTAAATATAAAACTAAGGGAGTTTAAACATGTAAAGACTCTTCGTTATAATTGTATCATATATTTTCAAGCATTATTCACGTAGACAGCACGCACAAGTTGGCAAGTACGGCGGGTTGTGACCTTAGCTTAAGCGATAAGTGTAATATTATATAAATGTTGGTGACGTTATGTCTCCGATTTAAAATAATAGTTCTGCATAATTTCAGTTTCAGTTGTTTTACTGTTAATGTTCAAAAATGAAGCTATTCAGTTTAAAATCCACTTTAACTAGCGCAGTTGGTTAACTCAATGAAAACGACATGTTTGACATGTCCCCCGGTCTTTACTTGTATACATGACGTCACGCGCCTTTTCGTACCTCGACATTTTAACGTTAGAGCTAATGGAAAAAAACTTATAAAAATGTGAAAATAAGTCAGAGAACATATGACAATGATCGAAAAGTGAAAAAACGGTCTGGAGATATTTATTTAATGGTTATATTTACGTATTATTTTCATGTTTATTTGCTTTTAATGTAAAAATACCGAAGGTCACAAACTCAGTGTTACAGACTATAGTTTCTTATCAAAGTAATACGAATGAAAGTCAATATGGAGAAAAATGCCCCGCTATCAAATATCATTTTCAATATCACATTAGCTTTGTTTGTGCTGTGGCGGCTGCAAAAAAGTCTCCCCGTACCTTCCACCATTGCTTTTATCCTGTTATCAGTTACGTCCTTTGAATGTCGTTGGGCACGAAACTTATGTACTACGTTAATAGTAGCAAAATTATTTTGTTTTAATATTTCGGCCAGTTTAAATATAGGTGGTTTCAATATCCCATCGAAATAGATTTGAATATCGTCCAATCACCCTAATGATATACTTCCTGCTTTTTAAACTTTGACTGCCCTTTTCTGCGATATGCATGATTTATATTCCCAGAACTCCTGTCAAAGGTATATTCGGTTTAGTTCCGCCCATTGTTTTCTCGTGTATGCAGGCTTCCTAGTAAAACCTTTAAAAACCTTTTATTTCATAGCAAACCTTTAAAACCTTTAAATATTCTAGAAAAAACATTAAAATGGACAAATAGCCTGTAATTTTCATTTAAACCTATATCTTTTTCAGACTGCCTGCCGTGCCAGTTTTAAGCAATTAATGATTGTACGATTGTCTTTTTAGTGTTGTTATTATGATACTGTATCAGTCATAATGTATCATTCAAACAGTATGAGATAATATCAAACATGCCTATTTCTTATGTCTGTGGTTTTAGAGTGTTCATTTCCTTTTTTTGTAAATACTTATTATATATCTTTTACGTGTTTTCAACAAGAATTCTGACAAAAATAGTCTTTATTTACTCTTTTTAATATTTTAAAGGCCTTTATTTCCATAAATTGGAGCATTTATAAAAAACCTTTATTTTTGGTCAGGCATGCAGGAGGCCTGCTTATAGCAAAACCCATTCTTTTATCTGGGGACCATACGCCGCGGAACATGGAATGGTATTAATCTGAAAATACCGCATTGAAGGTTTCATGTTCGCCGCCATATGCATGGTTGCCATCGTTTGGGATGGATCAAAATTGTACTGTTTATTGTTGTAAATATTGAGTTGCGCTCAACCCTGGGCTAGGTGGCGTGGGCAGTAATATGCATTAATTAATGCCAATGAACAGGCTCAATCAAACCGATTCTGCAATATTTTCATATACGTTGTGATGAGTGGCTTTCAAAATTCCCGTTTCATCCATTTCCAAACTGTGTTGTCTATAATTTCTTTTCACTAATCTCGTAATTCGTGGATATATTCCAAAATTATTTTTAAAATATTTCTTAAACAAACTGTAACTGGTACGATTTTAAAGCAATTTGCCTTTTGGAGAATAGATGTCAGTGTGTATAAAATATGACGCATTTAAACCATCATCGTTTTGGCAAATAATAATGTATAGCAAATGTGTATTTTGACTTATTTTGCGTGGAAATGGCAACATATAATTGCATCCACACGTGGTTGAATACGATATGGTTGACCGGCCTTCAATATATTTCGTATTTTAGACAACACTCATGGTAATGTGTGTGGTAAGTTCAATAGAAAGCTCACACTGGACACATATGAGGTACTACACAGTCTATAGATCTGAGGCTATGAGTTCAAGGCCATATATATCCACATTTTTTAATTTGAAAACTGCGCAAGTCTAAAAATGTTTAAAAATGCATAGTCGTGTAACGCATCAGCGTGCGATTTGTCTAAACAGACGACATTACTTATTGATTGTAAGCATTTCGCATTTTACAAACACTTGTTATCTCACAGTGTGCATTCAAATCGAGTTTTAAATATATGTTATAGTAGACTTTTTATTGCGATTTGATATCAAACAACGACCACTAAATAAATTTGTCGCTGAAGATGTAGCTATCAGCTTTTTAAATCTGTTTTAAATTGCTTGCTTTAGATTTCTTGTATTTCGCATTATATTTGCATGAATATTTTCATCCACATTTTTATCCACATTTTTATCCACATTTTTTTTAATTAAATACGAGTATAATTGGATTTGCTTGTGTTTATAGATACATACTGTTACCATTTATAATATCACTTTTTGAAAATGCGCTTACATTTTTACATAAACATGGCGATTTACGTGTATTCTTGTCAAATTGTTTTAAAAGTACTAGTATGCGAGAGAAAAACAATGGCAGATCTTCTGACGGACACATAGACACACGGAATAAATTGTTGGCAATATTAACAAAAATGTACCAATCAAATATCATAAATATAAGTGCACAGTAATTTAATGTCCAAATCGTGTGTTTAAATTAAATGAAATCTGATTAATATCATCTCCTGAAAAGAGCTACGCTATCAGGATCTGACGACGATTAACTAACACGAGTTTTTAACACTAAATCTTTGAACCAATCAGATTGTCGCCTATACAATCGCAAAAAGTGAAAGTTAACATAGTATTTTAAACAATGGAACGTTTTGACAGCCTGCTTAAAACATAATTTACTGAAGATTTATGTGTTTATGTAGTATTGCATTCATTTCTAAATTATTGTAATGACATCTTCAGATAATTTTGCAAGCGTTATAAATCATACTTCATGTGTTGACAATTTCTAAAAATTGTAACCGGGGAAAACCGCTATAGCTTATGTACGGTGTCTGCGGGCCGTCATTAAATCTAACAGTTTGTTAGACCTGACTTCAGTGAGATTGAATTAAATGTAATGTGTATGTTCACTTTCTGCATAAAAATGAATCTCACATATTTTGGATATCTGTATGACAGTTTTACAGTTTTAAAATAAAATATTTGATCTTATGTTTACTTTAGACATATAAATAAAAAATATTATACGTAGGATCAAATGCAAAAAGTGTAATTGCTTCAGTACAAAAACTTAAAGTTCTAGAATAAAACCGATTTTTAATTTGCTAATAAGAAATAATGTAAAGTTTAACTTGTAATAAGTGTGTTACTGATATTAAACACATTTTAGGCAATTATTTTAAATGGAAGATAAACACTTCGAAAGAATAAAAGTTTCTGATAATAATTATGCTCATGACTGGATTTTTTTGACAGGGTCAGACGAACCAGCATCACCATGACCACAGCTTTTATCCACACATATCGCTAATCAACTTCGCCAATGCAAATTCCACCAGGAGCACAAGTAACGCTGATCGCTGATAAACGTTATCATCATTATTTGAAACCAGTGAATGATTTATATAATGGTACAGTATAAATGATATCCTAGCCGGTTATAGTATCATTTTTACCAAATGTTTTTATATTTAACCAGCAGCATTAAGATGCTTTAAAAATGTCCTTTTACTTGTCCTTTTAAGGTTATGCAATCATGTCATGACAATGAGCGAGAAATACGTTTTGACTGCCTAAGACAACATGTATGGTAATAATAGAAATATTTTACAAAACAAGAAAAAGAATATCACTCACAATCCGCAGATCTGTTGATTTTCTCAGCAGCGAGTTCACTATGGACTTCTAACTCCTGTTTTCCCGTTTTAGTAACTTCATGCAGTTCTTCTATACCTGTGTGTTTTACGTTATCTACTGTCCTTGTATAGAGCACTATAGATTCGCCCAACTCGTTTATCGTTTTAGTTTGTGCATTGAGTGCAATGTTAGTCGCCGTAATGTGCGTATTCATTACATCCGTTTCCTGTTCTAACTGTGCCTGAAGTTCATCTTTACCCCTTTTCGTGTATGTATTTAGCTCATCTGTTCCAAGTTCTATCTGTGTCTGAAGTTCATCTTTACCCTTTGTGGTGTATGTATTTGGTTCATCTGTTCCATGTTCTAACTGTGTCTGAAGTTCATCTTTACACTTTGTGGTGTATGTATTTGGTTCATCTGTTCCCTGTTCTAACTGTGTCTGAAGTTCATCTTTACCCTTTTTGGTGTATGTATTTAGCTCATCTCTTCCATGTTCTAACTGTGTCTGAAGTTCATCTTTACCTTTTTTGGTGTATGAACTTGGTTCATCTGTTCCATGTTCTAACTGTGTCTGAAGTTCATCTTTACCTTTTTTGGTGTATGTACTTAGTTCATCTGTTCCATGTTCTAACTGTGTCTGAAGTTCATCTTTAACTGTTTTGATGTATGTATTAAACACATCTGTTCCCTGTTCTAACTGTGTCTTAAGTTCATCTTTATCCTTTTCGGCGTATGTATTTAGCACATATGTTCCCTGTTCTAACTGTGTCTGAAGTTCATCTTTACCTTTTATGGTGTATGTATTTGGTTCATCTGTTCCATGTTCTAACTGTGTCTGAAGTTCATCTTTACCCTTTTTAGTGTATGTTGGCGTCAAGGCATCAGCCATCTTATATATAAGATAAGTTTCCACAATGCTGGTAGGAAATAGGCCGTTTCACTTTACTTAAATACCTGAAATTCAATTAAAGTAAGTATAAATGATTTTTTTGCGTTTGTTGAAAGTAATGAAAATGTATTTGTATCTCTGACGAGACACCTTGAAGTCAACGTTTCGGTTTAAAATATACTGTCGAGTAAGCAAAAATGAAAATTTACCCTTTTTTAATTCAAAGATTTCGTACCGTGATGCTTTATTTTATCTTTAATTTAATGTGTGGTATTTGCACATATCTGGACTTTTGATAAATCGGTATGATGTTTTTTATTTTTTACAGAGGTCAATGTTATCTCCTTTTTCCTCAACAATGATGAGACAGATAATTTTTACCAAAAAATGTATAAAACAGATTATTTGACCGTCAAATTTAAAAGTTTATGGCATTTACAGAAGAAAAAACACTTTCGTGCAAGTCCGCTTATGCAAAGAACTTAGATACAGTTACTTAAATATCCGTTTTTGCAAATTACATCTCTTTCAATTAAAGAAAGAACAAAATCCAACTTTTAATTTGCCACAACAACATCATTGTGTTTATTTTTTAACCCGATAGATACTGAATCGACAACTTCCAAGATAAACATATTGGTGATCAAAATCTTCCAGATGCATAAATTCATTGGCATCATTAGTGTAGCATGATTATTTAAATATTTTTGTTTGAAATAAAAGTCAGCTCGCTTGTAGAAGGTATACAAATAGTATATGCTACTTATAAATAGGAATACTGCCGTAAACAGAATGCTGAGCATTTCTAAACGTGTAAATCGCATCCAAGATTTTTTTAATTACTATTCCTACTTCTAAGTATGACCTTGACCTTGAAGTATGGGTCGGGGAGTTGCATGCAACACTGTGTCTTATAAAGGCTAACATTTATGCCAAATAAACAAAAGATTGTTTAACGTATGGCAAAGTAACAGCCTGTGACCAGCTCTAATATGACCTTTGACCATAAGGTGTGATCTTGACTTTTATGACCATGGATGGGACAGTCACTTAGATAAAGGAGTTACTCCATACTTATTAAAGTTATGGCCTGGGCAAGCTGTAAAATGACGTTTGACCATAACTTACAGTGACCTAAGGCTTTAAGTTAGGGACCAGCAGTTTGCACGTGACAATGTGCCTCACCGACTTAAACATTCATACCAAATATAAAATTAAGATTTCTCAATAAATGTCACAAGTAAGGGCCGAACAAGATCTGACATGATCTCTGACCTCCGACTGTGTCAGTGGCCATCGAGATAAAATCCTGAAGTCTTCGGTTGACACTCTGTCTCAAAGAGGTAAACATTCATGCCAATTATAAACACGATAGCTCCGTGCATATATGTAGTAGTTATTATTTTGTAAAAAATGTATGATAGTTTTAATCACATCCCATTGCATGAAACAGACTCGTATTTCAACAAAAATATCATAGGCAATTACTCTGATTGGCATATATAAAATTGTGTTGTGTATTAAAAAGTTATAAATATAAGACTGAACGAAATCTTTCACCGCAATTTTACATGCTAATCTTCCTTTTCTCTTGGCTTAACTCTTTGGTTGCACGACGGTGGCAGGGGTTTAAGAGTTTATAAAGGTCAAGGGGATATCTTGTTAAAAAGCTCGATTTATTTCTTTTATCCGTCATCGTGTTCCTGCTGATTTGCCTCCAGATGCTCTGCTCTCGGTATGATCAATGAGTACCCGCCCTGTTGCTTTGTTATGATATTAGCTTCTTTTGTTTTAAATGTTTGTGTGCTTTTGCATGCAACATTGTTGAGCTTATGGGTGGGTTCGAGTTTTTTCACCAAGACAACTTGTACTTATTTGTTCTTAGGAGAACCTGTTGGGGGTAGTTTAAACCTCAAGTGGCAATTTGTTTTGCCATTGACCGTTCCAAGGCGGTAACCCATCGGTTTCTCACTTTCGTTCTTTGTTTGTAACGTCTATTTTGAAACTGATTATTGTTTAACCTTGCTCTCTTCTCCTCTCTACTTTTTGACTATGTGGGGAGGCTGTGTCTGCTGGTTGTGGTCATTCCTGATATGCATATTTCACTTTTTTATCGTTGCATGTGTTGTAGAAAATTGTTAAAATATAGGAAAATTGAGACGCATATTAATTATCTATGTTTGCTTTGAGTTTTTTGACCGCGTAAATATACTAAACCAAAATTACTGAGGATTTCTCCATGTTGTTGAAAACGTTTAGCTGGCTGTACTTGGTGAGAGACAAAAAAGTACACACCTGTGCGATGCGAATGTCGTTTGGAAACCACTTACCAATTTTAAAAACGATTCATTCTTTGAATAAAACAGATAAGGGCTTATAATTTGAACTGGTTATTGTATGAAGACATGACTATACGATATTATTACCTGATACCTTATATAAATGTAATTTGTTTTACTGTTTTCTGAAATTCTAAAAACGCCCATGTTCGCGAACTGTTTACCGGTCAATAGTTTCGACTATTTCCCTCGCATGCTCTGACGTGATAGAGGAGGTTATGCTTTTATGCTGTTACTCATTTTTCCATAAAATGTGTTAAAGTATTTAAAAATACGATTTTGACAGTTGATAATAGCAAAATGACAGTTTCCTTAAGTTTAACGTGAAACCTACAGACATATAAATTGTCTTCGGTGCGACATAGTTAAAAGATCTGTTCGTGAAGTTGGCAGCCTAGCAGTCTAGCAGCCTGGCAGCGTGAAGTTGGCCGCCCAACAGACTAGCAGCCAGGCAGCGTGAAGTTTGACGCCCAGCAGCTTAGCAGCCTGTCAGCGTGAAGTTGACCGCCCAGCTGTCTAGCAGCCACAGCAGCGTAAAATTGGCCCGCCCAACAGCCTAGCAAATACTTTGCAAGCTGGGCTACTTTGGCTGCTGGGCTACTTTGGCTGCTGGGCTGCAGTAGCTTTTGGGATACTTTGGTTTCTGAGCTGCTGTGGCGGCCAAGATACTTTAGCTGCTGGGCGGCTGGGCTGTTGTGGCGGCTAGGATTCTTTGGCTGCTGAGCTGCTGTGGCTGCTGGGATACGTTGCCTTTTGGAATACTTTGGCTGCTGGAATACTTTGGCTGCTGGGATCATTTTGCTGCTGGGTAGCTGTGGCGGCTGGGATATTTAAGCGGCTGAACTGCTGTGGCTGCTAAGATACTTTGGCTGCTGGGCTGCTGTGGCTGCTGTGATACTTTGGCTGTTGGAATACTTTGGCTGCCAAGCTCTGTGGCGGCTGGGATACTTTGGCTGCTAGAATACTTTGGCTGCCAAGATGCTGTGACGGCTGGAATACTTTGGCTGTTGGAATACTTTGGCTGCCGAGCTGCTGTGGCGGCTGGGATACTTTGGCTGCTGGAATATTTTGGCTGCTGGTCTGCTCTGGCTGCTGGGCAACTTTTGCGGCTGGGCTGCCGTTTCTTTATTGAAGTTAAATAATACTTTTTAAATATTCTCGCGTCAGACTTTGATTTGGTAGCCTAGTATCCTGGCAGTCAAGCAGCATAGGAGAGGGAAAGCGAGAAGTTTAAGACTTCACCTAGGTGATATAACGTTATTTTAAATTATCATTAAACATACGCATTTCTTCAGATATTTCATGTTTGTTTAGAAAATTAAGTAAATTGAAGTAAAACAAATGAAATACACGTTCAAAAATAAACAAGAATATTGATGATATGCTATTAAACGGAGAGAAAATGGGAGAAAAAAATCATGGGATTTTTTTTAGATTTTTTGGGGTTAAATTTTGCATAAATGATATGTAAGGACACATAAAATCTTCATTTGCGCTCAAAATTTGACGCCAGCCTTTCAGAGTTACATGGTAAGAGAGCTATTAATTTTTTTTATTAAAATCGATTACTTCTTTACATTTTCCTACCATCTACAGAAAACACAATTTTGGTCGATTATTTAGTGTTCGTTATACATCAAATCTGGTTCTAATCGCATAAAAATGCGACTGGATTTATGTTGAGAAAGCCTTAATATTAATTGAACCACTCCGGCGTCTGCCTACTTAACAAACCACTAGGATTGTCATTCTTACGGCCATGGTTTTAATACCCTGTCGATCGAACCAACGAGCCTGGTTCATAGCGGACGACAACTTAATCACTGAGCCAGAGTTCGCTTAACAAATATATTTTATGCATATAAAATAATTTATGTGTTTTTAAATCTTTCTTTCTTTCATGTAAATATTACGATGTACATTTGATGTTGATATGCATTATGTTAATGTCTGAACCAATCAGAATACCGATTCGGAAAATCGTAAGATGTGCAATGATCGGTAAGTTTACCTTGTCGGCTAGAAACTTCAACTCCTTTATTAACGTTTCATGTGTTACCAACTCGTTTTAAATCGAATGGCGTCTTTGATATCAGCACGAGAGATAACTAGAAAATAAGGAAATCATTCCTTTCAACGTAAGTTATTGATTCTTAATTATTCCAGTATCCAAAGTATCCCAAAAGCCAAAGCACCCAAGCAGCCAAAGTATCCCAGCCGCCACAGCATCTCAGCAGCCAGAGTATTAAAGCAGCAAAAGTATTCCAGCAGCCAATGTATACCAGCCGCCAAAGCAGCCCAGCAGCCATAGTATCCCAGCGGCCAAAGTATTCCAGCAGCCAAAGTATCCCAGTAGCCAAAGTATCCCAGCAGCCAAAGTATCCCAGCCGCCACAGCAGCTCTGCAGCAAAAGTATTCCAGCAGCCAAAATATCCCAGCAGCATAAGTATCCCAGCCGCCACTGCAGCTCAGCAGCCAAAGTATCCCAGCTGCCACAGCAGACAAGCAGCCAAAGTATTCCAGCAGCCAAAGTATACCAGCCGCCTCAGCAGCCAAGCAGCCAAAGTATCCAAGTAGCCAAAGTATTCCAGGAGCCAAAGATCCCAGCAGCCAAAGTATCCCAGCAGCCAAAGCATCCGAGCCGCCACAGCAGCTCTGCAGCCAAGGTATTCCAGCAGCCAAAGTATCCCAGAAGCCAAAGTATCCCAGCCGCCACAGCAGCTCGGCAGCCAAAGTATCCCAGCTGCCACAGCAGCCAAGCAGCCAAAATAACCCAGCCGCCAAAGTCGCCCAGCCGCCACAGCAGCTTGGCAGCCACAGCAGCCCAGCAGCCAAAGTAGCCCAGCCGCCACACCTGCCAAGCAGCCAAGCCGCCAAAGTATCCCAGCCGCCACAGCAGTCTAGTAGCCAAAGTATCATAGCCGCCACAGCAGCTCAGCAGCCATGGTATCCGATCAGCCAAGTATCCCAGCCGCTACAGCAGCCTAGCGGCCACAGCAGCTCAGCAGCCATAGTATCCCAGCAGCCAAAGTATTCCAGCAGCCAAAGTATCCCAGCAGCCAAAGTATCCGAGCTGCCACAGCAGCTCTGCAGCAAAAGTATTCCAGCAGCCAAAATATCCCAGCAGCATAAGTATCCCAGCCGCCACTGCAGCTCAGCAGCCAAAGTATCCCAGCTGCCACAGCAGACAAGCAGCCAAAGTATCCCAGCAGCCAAAGTATCCCAGCCGCCACAGCAGCTCAGCAGCCAAAGTATTCCAGCAGCAAAATATATCAGCAGCCAATCCCAGCCGCCACAGGAGTCTAGTAGCAAAAATATCCGAGCAGCCAAAGTATTTATGCAGCCAAAGTATGACAGCAGCCTAAGTGGTCCAGCCGTCACAGCAGCTCAGCAGCCAAAGTAGCCCAGCCGCCACAGCAACCAAGCAGGCAAAGTATTCCAGCCGCCACAACAGCCCAGCAGCCGTGTAGCCAGAGTATCATAGCCGCCACAGCAGGTCAGCAGCCAAAATATCCCAGCCGCCACACAAGCCCAGCAGCAAAAGTTTTCCAGCCGCCACAGAAGCCCAGCAGCCAAAGTATCATAGCAGCCAAAGTTTCCAAGCCGCCACAGCAGCCCAACAGGCAAAGTATCTCAGCCGCCACATCAGATCAGCAGCCAAAGTATCCCAGCTGCCACAGCAGCCCAGCAGCCTAAGTATCCCAGCCGCCTTAATCGCCCAGCCGCCAGAGCTACTCAGCAGCCACAGCAGCTCAGCAGCCAAAGTAGCCCAGCCGCCACAGCAGACAAGGAGCCAAAGTATGCCAGCCGCCGCAGCAGCCCAGCAGCCAACGTATCATAGCCGCCACAGCAGCTAAGCAGCCAAAGTATCACAGCCGTCACAGCAGCCCAGCAGCCAAAGTATCATAGCAGTCCAAGTGTCCCAGCCGCCACAGCAGCCCAGCAGCCCAGCAGCCAAAGTATCCCAGCCGCAAGAGCAGCCAGCAGCCAAAGTATCCCAGCCGCCACTGGAGCCTAGCAGCCAAAGTATCCCAGCAGCCAAAGTATCCCAGCAGCAAATGTATTCCAGCAGCCAAAGTATCCCAGCAGCCAAAGTAATCCAGCGGCCAAAATAGCCCAGCCGCCACCGCAGCTCAGCAGCCAAAGTATCACAGCGGCCAAAGATTCCAGCTGCCACAACAGCTCAGCAGCCAAAGAACCCCAGCTACCACAGCAGCCAAGCAGCCAAAGTATCATAGCCGCCAAAACAGCCCAGCCGCCAAAGTATCCCAGCCGCCACAGTAGCCCACCAGATAAAGTATTTCAGTAGCCAGATTATCCCAGAGCAGCTCAGCAGCCAAACATTCCAGGAGCCAAAGTATCCAAGAAGCCAAAGTGTCCCAGCCGCCACAGCAGCCTAGCAGCCAGTGTCTCAGCCGCCACAGCAGCTCAACAGCCAAAGTATCTCAGCAGCCAAAGTACTCCAGTCGCAACAGCAGCTCAGCAGCCAAAATGTTCCAGCAGCCAAAGTATCCCAGCCGACACAGCAGCCCAGCAGCCGAAGTATCTTAGCCGCCACAGCAGCTCAGCAGCCAAAGAACCCTTGTTGGCACAGCAGCATAGCAGCCAAAGTACCCAAGCAGCCAAAGTATCTGCTAGGCTGCATGGCGGCCAACTTCGAGCTGCCAGGCTGCTAGGCTACTGGGCGGCCAACTTCATGCTGCCAGGCTGCTAGGCTGTTGAGCGGCCAATTTCACGCTACTAGGCAGCTAGGCGCCCAGCTTCAGAACATTAAAAAAATTGTTAAATTGAGAAAGTTTAATTATTAATGTATTTGCAAAACTATTGTCTTATTTTTTCTTCTTCTGCAAAAATTGTTTAAACAGTAATTGATTAGGACTGGTAATAAAACAGTTATTTCATATACCTGTGATTTGGGAACAGTCAAACAGTTGTCTTTCGGTGTCGGGGATAGTGTTTTGAACTGTTGCCCTTATCCTACGGCCTCGGGCCAACAGTTTGATTGTTCCCAAATCACATATGATAAAAACTGTATACTGTATCAATTCTTAATAAATTTTCTGTATTTATTGAGTATTTTACAATTGCGGGTTCGAAATCATTTATTATGTCTGATGGGCACATATTTGTATCACAGATGTTTGGAAAAGTAAGAATAATAACAATATTTGATTCTTCTTTATCTTATAGAAATATGAAGTTTCTTTAGGATTGTGGTTTATGGATATCATTTACAAAGCAAACGTTCCGTGTCTTATGGACATAAACACATACCGCCGCTACTATAAAGTTAAGAAATAACAAAAATACCACGCATGCGTTTACTTAAACCACTCCTAATTTAATAATGACTTGATATATAACCAACTGAAACCCCGCCTTCCTTACCATGTTTACACGTTATAAATGTAATTGTTATAATTTTGAAACCCTTACTAAAATATTAAAACTATCAATCCTTCATTAAGCATTATCATTAATAGATAAAAGGCATTTACTAAAACTGTTATGGAATATGAGTTGAACTTTATATCTGAAAAAGAATTTAAACATTTTGAAAAAAACAACAACATTGTATCAGTAATGTATGAGTCTATATTTATGACTTGCATTAAAAAATTAAGCTCAAATGACATAAGGGTCAAAAGAAAATGCTTAGCCACGTTTGTTATCTTTCATCAATTCATTTTGTTCTGTAAATCGAGTATGGCCACCTCTCCCATGCAGCACAGCAATAATTTGTGAAATCAACGACCAGAAGTAACGTATAACTGTTATCTGGAATCGCGTTCCACTCATGAATGAGAGCATCTGTCAAGTCACGGATTTTGCTGACAGCGTGAATCCGCCTTGCTCTTCGCCCAAGCAAGTCCCAGAGGTGCTCTACTGGGTTCATGTTAGGAGAACACGAAAGGGACAGGTGAAAGCAGAACTTAACCAATGCAGAATTGGGCATACAAATTACCACAAATAACTACCAGATCTGTTTTCCTACTTCCCATTACTCCGCCCCATATCATGACACTGCCAGCGCCAAATCAGTCACGCTCTAATAAACAAGTATCAGCAAATCTCTCACCTCAACGACGGAATACACGAAACCTGCCGTCAGCAATGCCAAGCTTAAAGCGAATTTCCACGCGTCCAGCGTAAGTAAATTTGAGCCCAGCGTTGTCGAATATTTCTATTTCTTGAGTTGATATTATGCCACGGTCTCGTAGCACGAATTGATTTTGCGTTCGCCAGCAAATGGTTCAGTAACGTTTGGGTAGAGAAACCATTCTCTAATGCCGAGCTTGTTGCAGTTTTGAACCGCTGACGTAAAGCGTTAGCGTCATATAACAGTCTTGACGTGCCGTCGTAACGCACGGCCTGTCCGGGCGGGCGCGGTCTCAACGCTGCCAGTTTGATCGAACCGTTGACGCAAGTTATTAATTATGTTTCGGTGACAAATAAACTACGTTGCGACGTCAGCAACGCTGACGCCAGATGCAAGCAGTACATAGAACATACAACAGCAAATGATATATAGATATATACGTACCGATGATAAAATGCTGCGCAGACTAGATGCAATTCTTCAAATTAAATTAAAATAGTTAAATAAACAATCCATCACACAGTTCTGTTATGCAGTTTCATCACATATTAAGTCATGTGTGGTTCAAACATGTCAGAATCCTTTTAAATTAAGTGTTTTCCTTCTTGTGCAAACGTAATGTATTTCCGTTCCATGTTTATCACAAAAACAACAAAACACACTTGTAATTTTATGTCTTCTTTTATTTATTCTTAATACGTTTTATGTTTTCAATAGTCTACAATGATCGATAATGATGCGCACATTTTATCATTGCTACTTTATAGTTATGAAACTGAAACAAACTGCGCATGTTTCAAAAGAAACCCCGCCTTTCGTCAATTCGATTGTTACACTGCGCATGTCCCTACTTCACAGATAACTAATGGTATTGAGTAAGAGTGGACCAGGTTTATGTGACAAAGTAGTTCAAGACCTTTGTATGTGCGCTTTTTATAGGCTTGCTGATGTAACGAAAGAGATGATAAATTATATACTCAACAAAAATAAAAAGTATCCACTTTCCTATCTTAAATTTTGTTAAATTTGAAAATGAAAACTTAGATTTCTGTCTGTGGACAACTTTGCATTTCTGTTATCATTGCAAAGAGAAAAAGTGTTTTTGAAAATCTGCAGCCACAACTTGGTTACCTTTCCCTTTGTTGTAATGTGGGTTCCAGGAAAAAAAACAGTGATTCTTTGAAGTAGTCACACTGGTTAGAATTAAATCAATCTTTCCACCTCTTGTGATCAATAAAATCACAAAACATTTATCAATAAAACAAGTAGTCCTCGATAAACTACGCTAGAAAGTCCAACCATTTCCAATTACCTCCCTTTGTATTGAATATGTAGTGTTTTGTAACCCATTATTAATTGTTATTCGGCTGGCCGTTGCTAAGGCTTGGTGTGGGAGATTATGTTTATGAACAATTGAAATTAAAAACAACTGAGATTAACCAATTAAATACCATTCAAAGCGTACCTGATTAAATAAAAATATGTTAATGAGAATATAAGCATAAAAAGTGGATACTTTTTATTTTTGTTCAGTATATATAATTTTGTTTTTAAATAGGACTTTGACTATTGTTTGTTATATTAAAAAAGTGTAAACTGTAAAAAATGTTGGGAGCGAAGGAAGTACATGTACAGTCAGCCTCAATAATGTATCTATCTTAATGCGCCTAATTTTTAATGTCAGAAACACAACATTAGCATGATTAGTGTCGCATGCCGACGGTAGGATCTTTCAGTTTCTAGTATACAAGCCTCATCTTTTTTCTCACATTTTTACATTTTTCTCAATTATTAGGTGATACCTTAAAAACTTTCTGAAAACCGACAGTAGTGTTTCATCTTTTCCTGAATAGGTACATCTATTAAAAGTTATACACATTACAACACACATATTGATTACCTTGTAGATTTATAACACTAAACTTAGTACAGAGGCCTTTGCATATACCAAAATTCAACAACTTTTCTTGTTACTCCCAGGCCAGTTTTAGTAATATTTCTGTAGCTAAATAGTTCTGATGCATGTATAAATCGTCAGTGCGATATATTTATTCGGGTGCCTTAACAGTTAAATTTCGTTGTTATTTAAACATTATTTGTATTAATGTAAGCCAGTCGCTGAACGTCCATGTTCAAAACTTATTGTCAGCGTTGACTTCTTATGCGTCATTTTGCATGTTGTTTTCTTTTGACGATATACATTGTTCGTGTGAAACCTGTTCTAACACACGTACACTGTCCCTGTACTTTTCGCTGTATAAGAAATACATGTCCGAGCTGAGTAAACCTCATTTATTAAAGACAAAACTTCCGCACAAACCTAATAATTTTAAAGATTCGCTGGACCGTCTTTAGTTTGCGAGCGCTAGGGACGGTAATGTGCAAACACACAATTTAATTTTCTTGTGCATACTGTCACTACTGTCCAGCTTCTTGAAAAAATAACTTCATTTCGAAACCTTCAACTACTAGAAAGGTCTTAAAGCATAAAGTGAAATGCTATACAGGCTTCCTACTTATACATGTAAGGGCATAAAGGCGTAAACGTCCTTGTTTAGGACAGAATGTCCTCGTAAATATCATTGTTACTGTAACAAAATCAGCATCAGCGTCCTAGTATCTGCTTGCTCGTCAGAGTAAAGAACAAAATGTCCGCCTTAGCGTCTTAATCAAAGTACATGTACCTATGTACGCGTGAACTGTTCGTGTGAACGTTTTTGTGAGAACGTCTTTGTTTAAGGAACAACGTTAACAGCGTTTACAATCCTGTTAAAAGCGCAATTTTCTAACCCTGTGGCATTAAGCACTCACCTGGCAATGTATAAAACCCAGATCATGAACGATCTGTATGGTTTGATGCATAACTACCGTTTTAGGCTATTTATTACTACGCGACTCTGTGAAAAGGCACAAACTGTAGTTTGTAATTTATCCAATGCATTTTGTATTTTTTCTTGCAATTTCTGTCTTTTTCATAATTATATGTAAGCGTAATTATTATAGTGTAACACATTTTTCATAATTAAAATCAATTTGATTGTAGATGTTGACTAAATCTTTTGCCACAAAAGTGAAAATGAAAGTTATGACGTCAGTGTTCCTGTACACGATGGTGTCTTTTTTTATCTATGTGAATTGTCTTTTTTTATCTATGTGAATGTCGCTTTCGTCGAATTTTGAAATGTGCGATATTGATTTACTAAGGGAGGCTTTAATTTAGTTGTCAAAAAGATTTAAACGAAACAAGTTTATTGTTGCTGACGCTTTTCCCATTTTAATTGTACAAAATAAATAATACTTAACACATTCTCTAGTCCTATAGCGTCTGCTGACGACATAGATTATTTTTATATGCAAACCTGATTCTTAAATGCAGTGCAGCAGAGTTGTAAATCCGCCCTAAAAGTAGTTCCTATCCCAGAGCTCCTAGCGCCAACGTTCACAGGTCATCTCTTTGACCGTGGAATGTGTTTTATACATTGCTCACCTGGGGACCGTGACATCCTGCATGGTTAGTCAAAGAGGCCATATTGTACAGTACAGTCTGGGTTAAAGAACGAATTTCCAATTTGCAGGGGTAATATGCCGCCATACGAATCAAATCACTGATGTGGAGAAATTGCGTTAGCGCCCCTGAGAATTAAGTCGGTAGAACTAAGATAACACTGTAAGCGTGTGGTGACGGGTTCAAGACCAGTTTAGGCTGTACACCCTTCATATACATCAACCTAAACTAACAAAGGTACCGACGTTAATAAACTGTGAATGTTGTCGATTAATTCGAATTGTTGTTAACGAAGTGTAAGGACAACTAACAATTATCTGAAATTCTACTTCTGCACTGACATTGTACATCGTTCACAGGAAATAGCCCCTCAAAACGAGAAAGCTATGGCGGAGAAATCAGTTAAAACATTACCTGTGGTGTGAACTGGACGTCAGCCATTCAACTTTCGTTTTTGGTGTTTTGAGGGGCTATTTCCTGTGAACGATATACAAAAGTGATCAGCGGATAAAACTTTAACACAAACTCTGCCCTTTAAGGTATATTTGGTATATTTGGTCCATGTTGTAAAGTTAACACAATGATGAAAAAAGGGTATTAAAGTCAGAAATAGTATCCCCAAACATTACTAATGATGCACGATTTAGAATCAAAACTACTGGGATTGATGAGAAAATAGAAGTCAAAATCTTTAAAAACATCAAGAACTTGTGACTTCCGACTTTGCAATGTGTGGATACTGTCGCACTTAGTTATTTTATCGTCACGAGTGAAACGGTACTGTGAAATCATTAATTTTTGTGGAGTACTATTTTGGGGGAATTTCGTGGAAATATCAATCCACGAATTTAAAGCTACAGCGAAATAAAATATTATATTAACTTTATGAAACATGCTTTGAAAAGTAAAAAAAACACATATTATTTACGAACCCACAAAAACCACGAAGTTTGAGCCCACGAAAATAAATGCATTCACTTAAAATGACTTACCGGTAGGTTAATATCAGAACGATAAAAGGAAATATTCCTTTAAGTTAGATAAAAAAAATATGACTCCTGGATTCCAGGCAACTACCCAAACCAAATATGATATACAAGTACGCTTCCTTCCGATGCAATTTTGCTAGAAGTGATTAAATTAGGACAATGTTCGATGGAGAGCTCATTTTTAAACACAATAAGTCTTTTTCCGATGTACTGGATTCAACTTCAAAAAAGACATCTGAAAAAATATATTTAGTCTCCTGAGCCACTACCATAAATTTGAAACTGAGAATGGAGGGCTCAAGCACATAATAGGTTGAAATAAAAACTAAGCTGGTCTCCGATCTCAGTTTTATAATAGTGTGCATTGATATTTCAACACTTATGATTGTCAACGTGTTAATGTAGTTTAAGCGTTCCTCGCTTGAACGGGTTACAAGAGGAATAATTCGATAGTCTCAGGTCTATAAACAGTCTTTTATAATCCAATACGTCTCATGTCGGTAGACGATCTTTTAGCCTAACCCCCTTTTCGTTTCTGGATTTGCATAAAAAAGGTTTTATTTAGGCGTTGGTAAAATTGAAAAATTTATAGTTTTGAAGTTATTGTTTGTTGAATATTTTGTTTCCCGCCCACCACACCATTGAGGCAAGTTTATTAAAATATTACTAGCTCTGTATCTTGTTTGATTTTCTTGTTTCGTTGTGCTGCTTTGTTTTCTGATTATTTTTTCAGGAAGAAAACAAACAAGATGCAAACGTCACGGCTCCTGGAATGGTACGTCTGCTTGAGGAAGTTGGCTTTGAAATTCTGGAATCCGTGGGAAGTTTTGTGTATTGACGTTGTTCAGAAAACTGTTTAAACTGATATTTCTTTACTTTTTCAAAGACATAGTCTCTGGTGAGCGGTTAAGTTGTCGCCACCAGCCTTTCGCAATATATTTAATAAGAAGAGAACCAAGTGTGCTTCTGGCCCCAGGGCTACTTTATTCTCTATCTTAATTAAGTTTGTTGTAATTAGCAAATTATTCTGGTAAATTGTTGGTGCCATGGCCCTTACAACCCATTCAAAATAAAACAAAGCAACAAAACATTTTCTTCAGTGTTTGTATTGTTCTTTAAGGATTATTTCCGCTTGTAACAAGCTAGCATCCGGTTTACGAGTGACTACTCGTTTACTTATCAACAACGTATTGTTAGATACGAAACTGTTCCTTGTTAATTAGAGCGAATTGAGGACATGGACAAGTACACACTTAAACTTTTATTATCCTTGACTAATTTGCATCAAGATCTCCGCTCTCTCCCCTTCAAGCGTTCGTGAAACAGACGCAGACCTTTTTTTACATACACAATCGTTTTTTATTGACATAATAATCGCAAGTGTATGTCTCCAAAAATCCTTATAACATGCCCCTATCAACACTAAGGATTCGTTGAAAGTTTATCAATAATCAGCCATGCGATCTTTTAAATAATAGTTGTTTTTAGCTTTAATGTTGCATGATGAGGCGATTATTACTTAAGTTTCTCTGCATGTATTTTACATTTAAAGCTGAGTAACATTTTACACAAGGGGTAGACCAACATATGTATTTCAAAGTGGGCTCCGCCTCAAATAATATGTTGTACTTCCGGGATTCCATATGTTAGTCGAAAATCGACGAGAAAACGGTAGGTGACTTTGTTTTTTTCGATCAAAGTTAATATTTCAGTGCACGATTTTGAACCAATCTCTATGCTATTCGCCGTGGTATACATTTCGGAGTCTGAAGATGCAAAGTATTTTTGTACCTAGAAAATTCGTGTAGAAAACTTTTTTTCTTGTGCTGACCTAAATCTGTCAACATTGTCTCCATATTATGGCGTTTTTCGCTAGATTTTGGTTATAATACCGATAAGATACTGGTACAATTTTGTCATATAATGAAAATTAACAATTAGAAGGACCCTAACGGACAGTTTGTTTTGGTCACAAAGACAAGAAATCACCAGATATAAACAAATTCAAATTGGGCTCCATATGTTGTCGTGGATTCCATATGTTGTTTTTTTTTCATGTAATTCTATGGAGATTTTGTTGACGCGAAGTCGTCTCTTATTTAATATTAAATGGATATTCATGAGTATTATAAAATAGCTGAATGTATTTAAGACGGAGCTGTTCGATAATCATGAATATCTTGCCAGGGTTTATAATTAACTAAGGACAATCGTGGGTGTAAGTAGTCATAGATTTTACTCCTATT
Source organism: Corbicula japonica (assembly GCA_038501625.1). NCBI lineage: Eukaryota > Metazoa > Mollusca > Bivalvia > Venerida > Cyrenidae > Corbicula > Corbicula japonica. The sequence goes on along the minus strand of JAZAYU010000530.1, from coordinate 182,814 downwards.
TATATGTTAAATTATTCACAAAACGGTTGCATGTCACTTTAAACAGAGTGGGCTTTCGGGAGAATGATACGAGCATTCTATATATATCGTAAAGTCCACTATCTGAGTTTTACTCCATTGCGGACTCACTTGCGGTATAAAAATACGCCATTAAACTACATCTGACGTTCAATTGTTAAGCAGTACTGTGTAAACAAATCTTGCCATTATAATGAGATCTGTTATTATTGTAATTTTTAGGAACAATTTCTTCGACACCGAAGACAGGCTTAGGGGCGGGAAGTCAAGGGAGAAGTCCGTTACTTTCTCTGGGTTCAACCAGCCTTTGAAAGGTATCAAACACTGATATAAAATCCCCACAAAATACCTCAGAATACGTACAAGAGTTGGCATATAGATGTTTAAATTTTTTTCGCGAGAGCAGCGCCCAGACCCCCTAATTTAGTTAGACTTCTTACAAATTCATTTGGGCCTCTTACAAATATGTATTGAGAACCCTGGAAGTGTCTGAGGGACTAATATTCTAGTCAGTTACGAATTAACGCTGTTAAAAATGTGACTCGCTGAGTTGAACCCCCTTGCTGAAATCCTGGATCCGCCCCTGACGAAAACAACCTAAAACATTGAAATGTGTTATGGGTGTAAACATCATCCCATCCTCCTTCCCCTCTAGCCTCTTGAGCAACATTGTGACACTTATCAGTTACAAGGCGTCAATATGATAAAAACAAGTAAACAACTGGTTTTGCCGAGGCTTATTTCTTGTAAATATTCCACCGGAAGTTGTTCCTACTCGGGCTAGTCAGACAATTGCTGAAACTAAATAGTCACAAACTTTGCCTTTATGGCTAATATGGCTTGAAAGGAACATGTCTAGTAAATGGCATGCTTTTACTGGCACACTGCAAATTTATGTTTGGAATTGTAGTATATGAAAAAAGGCCCTGCTTTTAGGATGGCATATGTAAACCAGTTTTGAATGAGAGTGTCTCTAGCTGGGAGCGAACCCGCACCGTCACGCCGACAGCGTCTAGCCCTGCAATTCCTGCGACGCAACTAACTGTGCTAACCGGGACAACCCCCCCCCCCCACCACCCCCACCCCCTCTAAAAAAGGTTGATCGGATAGCCCTGATATACGTAACAATCACTGCATGGGTTATTTTACTGATAACAGTACTGACTAAGTTCACAAAGTGAAAAAACAGACCAACGGTTTCAATGTGTCAAATCTGTTAATTGATAAATGACCCCTACTTTTCATGATGGAACTGGACAGTAGAAACACTTAGCTTCAAAAGCATGTAAGTAAGCCCCTTATCAAATACATATGGTACCAGACTTGAAGTTTACACAGAAGTGAAAAAAACAGACCACCGGTTTCAAGGTGTCAAATCTCTGTTAATCTCTGTCTCTCATGATGGAACTGGACAGTAGAAACACTTTGCTTTAAAAGCATGTAAGTAAGCCCCTTATCAAATGTATGGTACCAGACTTGAAGTTCACACAGAAGTGAAAATAACAGACCACCGGTTTCAAGGTCTCAAATCTCTGTTAATTGATAAATGACCCCTACTTTTCATGATGGAACTGGACAGTAGAAACACTTAGCTTTAAAGCATGTAAGTTAGCCTCTTATCAAATGTAATGTATACCAGCTATGATTGCCATCCATTTGAAACATGTCATGTTTACTATAGTTTGTATAGGGAAGTCTATTTACAGGAATTACACTTCGAATCGCATTGAAACAACGATATTAATTGGCCGATGTTTAATAATCCTATTAAATTGAAGGATTAAACGATGAAACTTTTCACAACGATTTCCTTCCATGAAATAATCAATAGACGAATCCAGAATCATGAATGCTATTCACACGGCTTACGTGGTTTTGCTGTTATCTATAGTAAATTCTTGTCGTAATCCGACCAGCCAATGGAGGTAGAATGGGGTAAAGGTGGGGTTGGTGAGGGTGGAATAAGGCTGCAAAGGTAAGTTAGTCCTTAAAATTAAAAACAACAACCAATCAGAAAGCAAGATTCTTAAAACATTCATTTAGGGTCGCATGATGAGCTAACGGCGTTATTTCAGCGGAAATGAATGCTATTCTACATAAAACACGACGTGAGTAAAATTTTTATATCAAAAGCAGCGTATCAACACTCAAAATTGTTGGATTGTAGTACGGAACGCTTCGGCGATTACCAGCATCATCACGTACTGTTGCGAATCGGCGGGCAACAATAAAGCTAGTCTCTCAAGCACGCGTAAATAACTGGTTGTTAGATCCTGATAGCGTAGCGCTTTTCGGAAATAAAAATTGATCAATAGCGCTTTTCAGGGATGATTATATCAAACTGAATTTCTGTCACAGTAAAAGGCTACAGTTGAAATTATCTTTTCCTCAATAAATAAATGTAAAAGACTTGATTGCTGAGAGAATATTCGCAAACTTTACATCAAACAAACATAAACTTAAAATCAAAAATGCGGAACGTATTTATGATCCACCTGTATCGTTCAAGAACTACAATATTTCACAAACTCTAGGCACGTTGTCGGTGAACACTCTACAGTCCAGAAATACACTTTGACGTTGAACGGACTTTGTAAATGTTTACTAACATTTAGATTTTGGGGGTAGTTTTTATTCTTATAACGTTATAAATTCCGATATAGTAAAACACGACTGATTTTACAGCTAGAATTCAAGAACATTACAAAACCAATTCATCCTATCGGGGTTCTCGAGTTATGAGTAAAATTATTGTCAAAGTAAAAATCCAAAGATCTAACATCCGTTTTCTATTAACTAGGGATGGGAACGAGTAGCAAAATCGGTACTCGGGTACTCGGATCTTGTTCCGATCGAGTACTCGGGTACTCGATACCTTCCTCTAACGTAGGAGGAAATATCAGCTTCTTACGATCGTACCGGGTATGAACATTCCAGGCAGCCTGTCATAATCGATTACTCAAGAAGATAAACAACACATTTACAGGAAACAATCGCACTTTAATGACAATTATTCAATACATTACGAGCATCAACTTTTTAAAAACATTTAACAATACAATCATAAATAAGCACGTGTCACAAACTAGAACATCACCGTAAAATTTGCACATCATGAAAATAGCGTATATTTACTATATTACTTAACATCAACTGACACATATTTCTCCAATCAGATTTGATTTCAATTTTGCAAACTTCCAATCAACAATCGCATTTAAATATAATTACTCAAAAAACAAAATCAAATAAATCGCCGACAAGAGAAACGTTGTACTTAAAACTAAATATTTAGGTGCTAATTTTCATGATTGCGAATTGTTTGTGTCACTGGTGTTTGTCTATCAAACAAAAGCGTCAGTTAGGCGCCAATTATCGGATATTTGTACCCCTAACTGTCATCTTGTTTATTGGATACCGGGTGCCAGGTGTTTACAATCAACTGTCAGTCGGCGATTTTTAAGATTCAATATAGACGACTGTCATAAAATTTTGTTGATTTTTTTATATTTTGTATCGAATACCCGATTACTTGTTGAACTACTCGGGTACTCGAACATTAATCGAATAGTATTAACGTTTCACCATATAAGTATTCTGAACTAAAGTGTTCCCGGTGAAACAAACAGAATTTGCGAAAATACCACTCAGCACACTTGTTTTCTTTGATTCGTGTTTCATTAAGACTGTTCTAAGTTTGATAAAACGTAAATAAAAATATTTGCACGTATCATTAAACGACCAACTCCCTCGTGCCCAAGGTTATAAAACTGAGCATGGAACCCAGTCTCAAATCTCAAGCATCTGATTGTCTAAAATGGCTACCAGATGCTTGAGATTTGAGAATGGTTTCCAAACTCAGTTTTATAACATTCAGCCCAATAACGTTTTTCCACTCTAATTCTGATATAATTATATTTTCGAGTAATCCCGGTAAGATATCAGATTGTCAATACGTATAGAGTGAACTATTGCGGAATGTATTTAATTTTACTAGAAAAATAACGGCTTATCCACCTAACCAACTTTTTTATCTATTTTTATTCAGTAGCAATGAAGTTTCCTTATCCTAATCGTAGGTGCCCTGTAGTTCTCAAGATGGCGACAGAATAAGCTGTTTTGTTGTTTCCAATCTGTCCACATACTGATCTGTATAGACATGTATAGTTGGTTTGATTCATTTGAAAAATATATTGTTGGTTCAGTGATTGCCTTCTTCTTGCTTTGATAGAATGTCCGTCTGACACTGTTATTTGTTGACATGTACAACCTGTTTGCTTAGCGCTCATTATGGGCTCAAACCTGGAGGTCCGTTTTACTCTTGGTTACCATGAACGCCGAACGCCGACGGCATTGTTGTCGGGTGAGCTCACACCTATAAGCCGTTGTTACTTTAAATCCCGGACGTAGAAGTTAGCCACGGATAGTTCTTGATCACGTGCCCAATGAACGTCCTGAATCCCGAAATTGGTTCAAGCTGCGGAGCTGGTTTGACCTTCGGATTGCGTCGAGCTTCGAAGCCGGGTGGAGTGGAATTTGTACCGGTTCGGGGATTTAGAACATTAGTCGGGTTTTCGATTCTCGGCAAAAGGATTTAGAGTTGTTAATGCGTTCTAACGCTGAGATTTGTTAAGCGCTTGGGTTGCCCCGTGCATCGCAAACTATCTGCCAGTGTGTCGACTTCCGAGATCCTGGATTTTGCCACAGCCAACATGCTTCCATCCTTCTTAAGTGTATAACATGCCCAGTACATCACTGCTTCCATTCTACTAAATTCATTGATCCACCTCTGATAATCCAATACTGGATTAACTTTCAGCAATGAGGTTTATGGGCATTCAAAATGCTCACGGACCCGATGTAACTCCGGGTAGGTTAGGTGCCACTATAAATTGCTGGAAGATCGACTCAAGTCGGTGAGATTTAGGCACAAATACATGTAACACTCACTTGTATATCTCTATCGACAATCAAATGGACTCAAACCCGGTTGACCGTTAAGTCCCAGATTCTCGAAACTGAATAAGCAATATCGGTGATCAGATTTGCTTAGATAATTGTTATCGGCTACTGGTCATGCTGGTTGTGGGGTTTCTCCACGGATAGATATTGAATATGACACGAACTCATTCATCTCATTGATGATCTGATAATTCAGAAACTTATATTCTATCATGCATACATGTCCATAATGATCCTTTCATAAACATTCTGTGATAAGTTTCAGAATATTTCTGTCCGAAGGGGGATTCAACAGCATTATTGTATTAGCAGATTGATAACTTAAATATTCTTTGTCCGTTTATGACAAGTTTTATAAAAATAAACACTTTACATGTATGGTCACATTAAAGCTGCGTATTCACAAATGGAAAGGAGTAAAAGTCAATCAGTGCATCAGCCTCAGTGAACAAAAGTCAATGATATTTCGTATTAATTAAACTGTTATTCAAATCAAGTATGTAAAACCAATATTTTGAAGTCAGTTTCTATAGTGATCGTAACGCTATTTTAAACTATTTCAAGTCAGTCATCATGAGGTGTGTGGTAGGGAGATCCGCGCGTGCACAGTTGCACTTCCTCTAAGTATTTAACAAGAAACGTAAGCAAATAGAGAGGGAAGGAGATTTCGAAACACGTAAACATCGGCGGGAAATAATATAGATGGACAGCTACATGTATATAGACAGCAATCAGCTCTGCCGATGACGCTACTTTAGAGAAAACGCTGATCGACGTGTGTGATAAACCCCCGCCATTTAGATCGATAGTTAGCAGACTGGGTAGATGGCGCGTGACAAAGTGATTCCTTGACTGCTGTAAACATGTTTACATACCATAAAAAATAATTCAAACTTTGATAGTTAAAGTATCATATGGGAATAAGCAGCATTAATTCATTTCAAAAGAGGTCTGAAGTTATTAGAAATAAGGATTGTTTTCGTGCTAATTTAACAAGCCAAGATCCGGGTTGAAAGTATCTGCTCATTAAACATATCAACGGCTAATTGTTAAAGACAATATTGTTTCCTGTGAGATATACAGAATGTGAGGACATACACTACAGCACACTTAGACATTTAATTTCCTTGATTATTGTTTCATCAAGATTGCCGCCCTCCTCTTGATGTATGACTGACAAAATCCGCTTTTCATAGAAAATCATTTGAAAATGGCTTAATATCTATTTTGCCTAACATGATGTTATGAGTCCATATTCAAACTTTAATAAACTGCTTCAACGTGTTCTACACTCAAAATTCATTGATAAATTATAATTAATCATAATAAGAATATATGTACATTGAAATTGTTTGTTTGCCTTACCTGATGGTTATTTAATCTCCATATACTAAGCAGCATTTGAAATCGACAGGAGTTTATTAAATTCCGTAAATTTAAAACAAAAAAAAAAACAAAGACGAACAGCAGTCATAACGGGTTCAATGATTGTTGCGATTAACCATGAAAGCCTGTACGTACGCTTAGCGAATAAATTTCTTTGTTTTATTGACTCATTTATTATAAGTATAAATGAAATAGCTTACTGTTGCAGTTATAAGTTTCGTATCAGCGTAGCATGTCATTCTCGGGTACTCTAAGTGTGCTATATCTGATGCAGTATGCTAAATCTGCGTCATTAAGATACATCTGCTTAAGTGTGCTATATCTGCTGCAGTATGCTACATCTGCGTCATTAAGATACATCTGATGAAGTGTGCTATATCTGCTGCAGTATGATACATCTGCGTCATTAAGACACATCTGCTATAGGGTGCTATATCTGCTGCAGTATGCTACATCTGCGTCATTAAGATACATCTCCTGAAGTGTGCTATATCTGCTGCAGTATGATACATCTGCGTCATTAAGATACATCTCCTGAAGTGTGCTATATCTGCTGCAGTATATACATCTGCGTCAGTAAGCTACATCTGCTAAAGGGTGCTATATCTGCTGCAGTATGCTACATCTGCGTCATTAAGATACATCTGCTGAAGTGTGCTATATCTGCTGCAGTATGATACATCTGCGTCATTAAGACACATCTGCTATAGGGTGCTATATCTGCTGCAGTATGCTACATCTGCGTCATTAAGATACATCTGCTGAAGTGTGCTATATCTGCTGCAGTATGCTACATCTGCGTCATTAAGATACATCTGCTATAGGGTGCTATATCTGCTGCAGTATGCTACATCTGCGTCATTAAGATACATCTGCTGGAGTGTGCTATATCTGCTGCAGTATGCTACATCTGCGTCATTAAGATACATCTGCTATAGGGTGCTATATCTGCTGCAGTATGCTACATCTGCGTCATTAAGATACATCTGCTGAAGTGTGCTATATCTGCTGCAGTATGCTACATCTGCGTCATTAAGATACATCTGCTGAAGTGTGCTATATCTGCTGCAGTATGCTACATCTGCGTCATTAAGATACATCTGCTGTAGTGTGCTATATCTGCTGCAGTATGCTACATCTGCGTCATTAAGATACATCTGCTGAAGTGTGCTATATCTGCTGCAGTATGCTACATCTGCGTCATTAAGATACATCTGATGAAGTGTGCTATATCTGCTGCAGTATGCTACATCTGCGTCATTAAGATACATCTGCTGAAGTGTGCTATATCTGCTGCAGTATGCTACATCTGCGTCATTAAGATACATCTGCTGAAGTGTGCTATATCTGCTGCAGTATGCTACATCTGCGTCATTAAGATACATCTGCTGAAGTGTGCTATATCTGCTGCAGTATGCTACATCTACGTCATTAAGATACATCTGCTGAAGTGTGCTATATCTGCTGCAGTATGCTACATCTGCGTCATTAAGATACATCTGCTGAAGTGTGCTATATCTGCTGCAGTATGCTACATCTGCGTCATTAAGATACATCTGCTGAAGTGTGCTATATCTGCTGCAGTATGCTACATCTGCGTCATTAAGATACATCTGCTGAAGTGTGCTATATCTGCTGCAGTATGCTACATCTACGTCATTAAGATACATCTGCTGAAGTGTGCTATATCTGCTGCAGTATGCTACATCTGCGTCATTAAGATACATCTGCTGAAGTGTGCTATATCTGCTGCAGTATGCTACATCTGCGTCATTAAGATACATCTGCTGAAGTGTGCTATATCTGCTGCAGTATGCTACATCTGCGTCATTAAGATACATCTGATGCTGAAGTGTGCTATATCTGCTGCAGTATGCTACATCTGCGTCATTAAGATACATCTGCTGATTAAGATACATCTGCTGAAGTGTGCTATATCTGCTGCAGTATGCTACATCTGCGTCATTAAGATACATCTGCTGAAGTGTGCTATATCTGCTGCAGTATGCTACATCTGCGTCATTAAGATACATCTGCTGAAGTGTGCTATATCTGCTGCAGTATGCTACATCTGCGTCATTAAGATACATCTGCTGAAGTGTGCTATATCTGCTGCAGTATGCTACATCTGCGTCATTAAGATACATCTGCTAAGTGTGCTATATCTGCTGCAGTATGCTACATCTGCGTCATTAAGATACATCTGCTGAAGTGTGCTATATCTGCTGCAGTATGCTACATCTACGTCATTAAGATACATCTGCTGAAGTGTGCTATATCTGCTGCAGTATGCTACATCTGCGTCATTAAGATACATCTGCTGAAGTGTGCTATATCTGCTGCAGTATGCTACATCTGCGTCATTAAGATACATCTGCTGAAGTGTGCTATATCTGCTGCAGTATGCTACATCTGCGTCATTAAGATACATCTGCTATAGGGTGCTATATCTGCTGCAGTATGCTACATCTGCGTCATTAAGATACATCTGCTGTAGTGTGCTATATCTGCTGCAGTATGCTACATCTGCGTCATTAAGATACATCTGCTGAAGTGTGCAGTGTGCTACATCTACGTCATTAAGATACATCTGTAAGTGTGCTACATCTGCTGCAGTATGCTACATCTGCGATACATCTAATGTGCTAGTGTGCTATATCTGCTGCAGTATGCTACATCTGCGTCATTAAGATACATCTGAGTGTGTGCTATATCTGCTGCAGTATGCTACATCTGCGTCATTAAGATACATCTGCTGAAGTGTGCTATATCTGCTGCAGTATGCTACATCTGCGTCATTAAGATACATCTGCTATAGGGTGCTATATCTGCTGCAGTATGCTACATCTGCGTCATTAAGATACATCTGCTGTAGTGTGCTATATCTGCTGCAGTATGCTACATCTGCGTCATTAAGATACATCTGCTGAAGTGTGCTATATCTGCTGCAGTATATGCTACATCTGCGTCAGTAAGCTACATCTGCTATAGGGTGCTATATCTGCTGCATTGTGCTACATCTGCGTCATTTAAGATACATCTGCTGAAGTGTGCTATATCTGCTGCAGTATGCTACATCTGCGTCATTAAGATACATCTGCTGTAGTGTGCTACATCTGCTACAGTAAGAAAAATCTGATGCAGTGTGCTATAACTGCGTCAGTAAATTACCTCTGCCACAGTTTGCTTCATCTGCGTCATTAAGATACATCTGCTGTAGTAAGATACATCTGCTGAAGTGTGCTACATCTGCCGCAGTAAGCTATATCTACGTCAGAAAGCTACATCTGCTACAGTAAGATACATCTGCTGCAGTAAGCTACAACTGCGTCAGTATTCTACATCTGCGTCAGTATTCTACATCTGCTGCAGTATGCTACATCTGTTGCAGTAAGCTATATCTACGTCAGTATGCTACATATGCTGCAGTGTGCTACATCTGCGTCAGTAAGCTATATCTGTTACAGTAAGAAACATCTGCTGCAGTGTGCTATATCTGCTGCAGTAAGATACATCAGCTGCATTGTGCTACATCTGCGACAGTAAAATACATCAGCTGCAGTAAGCTACATCTGATACAGTAAGATACATCAGATGCAGTGTGCTTCATCTGCTACTGTAAGATACATATTCTTCAGTTAGCTACAACTACTGTAGTGTGCATCATCTGCGTCAGTATGCTTCATTTGCTGCTATGTGCTATATCTGCCACAGTATGCCACATCTGCTACAGTAAGATAAATCTGCTGCAGTAAGCTACATCTGGTACAGTAAGCAACTTCTGCTGCAGTGTGCTACATCTGAGTCTGTAAGTTTCATCTGCGTCAGAAAGCAACTTCTGCTGCAGTGTGCTACATCTGCCACAGTGTGCTTCAACTGCCTCAGTATGTCAGTAAGTTACATCTCAGTCCGTAAGCTACACCTGCTGCAGTGTGCTACATCTGCCGCAGTATGCTTCATCTGCTACATGGTGCTACATCTGCTGCATTGTGCTACATCTGCTGCAGTGTGCTACATCTGCCTCAGTAAGATACATCTTCTGCAGTGTGCTACATCTGCTGCAGTAAGATACATATGCTATAGTGTGCTACATCTGCTACAGTAAGCTACATCTTCTGCAGTGTGCTACATCTGTGTATGTAAGCTAAATCTGCGTCAGTATACTAGATCTGCTGCAGTAAGATACATCTGCGTCAGTAAGCTACATCTGCGTCAGTATGCTAGATCTGCTGCAGTAAGATACATATGCTGCAGTGTTCTTCGTCTGATACAATAAGATACATTTGCTCCACTATGCTACATCTGCCGTAGTTTGCTTTATCTTGGTCAGTTAGCTACATCTACTGCAGTATGCTTTATCTGTTGCACTATGCTACATCTACTGCAGTATGCTTCATCTGTTGCACTATGCTACATCTACTGCAGTATGCTTCATCTGTTGCACTATGCTACATCTACTGCAGTATGCTTCATCTGTTGCACTATGCTACATCTACTGCAGTATGCTTTATCTGTTGCACTATGCTACATCTACTGCAGTGTGCTTTATCTGTTGCACTATGCTACATCTACTGCAGTGTGCTTTATCTTTTGCACTATGCTACATCTACTGCAGTGTGCTTTATCTGTTGCACTATGCTACATCTACTGCAGTGTGCTTTATCTACTTCATTAAGATACATGTGCGTCAGTTAGCTGCATCTACTGCAGTTTGCTCAATTTGTGTCAGTAAGCTACATCTTCTGCCTTGTGTTATATCTCATGCAGTATGCTACATCTGCTGCAGTAAGCTACATCTGCTGCCTTGTGTTATCTCTGATGCAGTATGCTACATCTGCTGAAGTAGGCTACATCTGCGTTAGCAAGATGCATCTGCGTCAGTTTTCTACATCTGCTTCAACGAGCTACATCTGTTGCAGTAAGCTATGTCTGCGTCAGTAAGCTGCATCTGTTGCAATGAGCTGCATTAGCGTGAGTAAGCTGCATCTGCGTAAAAAACTACATCTACTGCAGCGTGCTATATCTGGTGCAATAGCCTACATCTGCGTAAAAAAACATCTGCTGCAGCGTGCTACATCTGCTGCAATAGCCTACATCTACGGCAGTAAGCTACATCTGCTGCAGCGTGCTACATCTGCTGCAACGAGCTACATCTGCGTCAGTAAGCTACATCTGCGTCACATAGCTACATCTAGTAAGAGACGTCTGCTGCAGTGAGCTACATCTGCGTCAGTAAGATATATCTGATGCAGTTAGCTTCATCTGCGTCAGTATGCTACATCTTCTGCAGTAAGCTAAATATGCTGCAGTGTTCTTCATCTGCTACAGTGATACATCTGCTGCAGTAAGCTGCATCTGCTGCATTGTGCTACATCTGCTGCAGTAAGCTACATCATCGTCAGTATGCTACATCCGTTACAGTAAGCAGGTTTTGCTGCAGTGTACTACATCTGCCGCAGTGTGCTAGATCTCCGTCAGTAAGCTACATCCGCAGCAGTTAGCTACATCTGCGTCAGTATTCTACGTCTGCGTCAGTATTCTACATCTGCGTCAGTATTCTAAATTTGCGTCAGTATTCTACATCTGCGTCAGTATTCTACATCTGCATCAGTATTCTACATCTGCATCAGTATGCTACATCTGCTACAGTAAGATATATATACGTCAGTTAGCTGCATCTACTGTAGTTTGCTTCATCTGCGTATAAAATCTACATCTGCCATACATTTCTTGCCAGTGGCATTTGCGGTATAATTCCGATGAGCTTTCGTCTATGTTCTTACCCGGCATCTGTTATAACTATAAACTGCCACTTTTCCCTATTATCATCATCATCACCATAATCATAATTATCATCATCATCATCATCATCATCATCATTATCATCATCATTTATTCCGTTAATTTCAGATCCGCTGGCTAAATCTTCAACCAAATTATGTATTACTTGTTTATAAAATTTAGGAATGGTTGGATATTAGCAAAACGCTATGGTTGCTAGCTTTATAGACTCTTTCTCCGTCGTTATCAGAAAAAAAAATTGTCTGATGAAGTACAGACATGCGCTGTGAAACAGTCAACTAGCTTTAATGATTGCTCAGGATCTAAACTCCACCTGTGCTAAAGCTGGGTTTACATTACAGGAGATGTAAATAGTATTACATTTAAAGTGATTAATAGCTCAGTAGATAACATGTAAATGTAAAAAAAGGTTGAGAGTCCTATCCCCCGCTTAACCTACTAAAATTATCCACAGTCATTTCAGAAGTTAGAGACTTAAAAGCGAGGTCCATTTAGCGATGCCTAACAGGGCCAGATTCCGGATTTAGGGAGTTATCTTTATCCTATACTAACCTCTAGAAACCTAGCATGATTAATACATTTGGTTGCTTCGCTCGTACGAATTTCAAGTAGCGACAATAAATGATATAACGTCTTTGGAAAAAATATCAAGTGTCTTTTTTCTCCATTTCGCATTATAAATGCAAAAGATAAAAGGAAACTGAAAGCAACCGAGCACGACAAATATGAAAATACTGCAGGCTCGGTTTGATTGAGCCTGCTCATGGGCAGTAATGGGAATGCATATTACTGCACACGCCGCCTAGCCCCGGTTTGAGAGCAATTCAGTAATTATACCAATAAATAGTACAATTTAGATCCATCCCAAACGATGGCATGCATATGTCGGTGAACAGGGTTTACCTTAAACGAGAAAACAATGGGCGGAACTAAAAACTAAAATGTTTACACCGAACCAGATAGTTTTTCAAGGTTTACAGTATTTTAGATGACCACTGAATTCTGACTCTCCACTTTTAAGTCACAATGAGATGCTTTTCTTGGATAAATGATATTGCTCTTGACAAACTTCCTTGTTGAGGATGTTTACAAAGATAAACTGTGACTATAATTTGCAGATTGCTGGACTACTTAAGTTAATGTTGTCAGCTCAGATCAAAATCACCACAACACTTTCCTAAAATGTAAACAAAGCAATGTCTCTATAATGATAACATTAAAAAGCACTTCACTCTTCAATGAAACACCATTGATGCAAACAGACAAAGCTTATCAAATAAAATAAATATATACAATTTTCCGAAACTGCTTCACTAGGTGGCGAACCGGATAAACTTATATATAACTATATATCTAACCACTCAAAGCGCGTGTACTCGACTGTATGTAACGAAAGTACTATACATTGGCTAGTAGGAAAATCATTCGCTAGCAAGAAGTGTGTTGACGTTTTGGTTTGACTTGTTCTTTAGTAATAATCATTTTCTTAGCTTTTTGCCTTCACCTTGTGCGCACAAGTGACAAACAATAAATCGCCAAAACACGGAATAGAAAGGCGAGGAGAGAGGGCGTTGGGGTGTGGGAGGGAGGCCTTTTACTTCTCAAGGATATGGTATCATCTTCCGACAATCAGTTTACCTATAATGTTTCCCGGGCTTGATATCAGTACTCGCACACAAGACTGAACAACTCTAGTTTCATGAACATTGACGAGCAGTTAACATATTGAGTTTCCCGGACCTGATATAAGTTCTCGCACACAGGGCTGAGCTACCCGCGACACACGAATAATGCCGACCCGTTTACCTATTGTGGTTTATAGTCTGATATCAGTACTAGCACACAGGACTAAACAACGTGCTCTTGTTTGTTGATATGAGAACCTGTTAGGGCAAATCTGAGGTTGGTGCACCCTAGAACCTGGTTTAAACCCCCGTGGATATTAATTTTTTGCACTGACCGTTTCCAAGGCGGTAACCCTAAGGGTTCATTTTTCCGTTAATTGTGAGTGGGCGTTGTTTGGTATACTTTGGGTTTATTTTTGAATAATGTTTCAAATAAATATTTGAGATCAGTCCATATACTGCGTAACATAGGTTTGGTGTCAGGTGAGCGGCATTTGACTCCTCGGCAGGTTGTTCATAGGTTTAGTATATGGTGAGCATGTGTCTTCCTCAACTGGTAGTTCATAGGTTTGGTATCAGGTGAAGGGAATGTGACTTCGTCGTCTGGTTGTTCATAGGTTTTGGTATCAGGTGAAGGGAATGTGACTTCCTCGGCTGGTTGTTCATAGGGTTGGTGATCGGCATGTGACTTCATCGGCTAGCTGTTCATAGGTTTGGTATCAGGTGAACGGAATGTGACTTCATCGGCTGGTTGTTCATAGGTTTGGTGATCGGCATGTGACTTCCCCTGCTGGTTTGGTGAAAAGCATGAGACTTTCTCGGCTTGGTGTTCAAAGGATTGGTATCAGATGAATGGCATGTGACTTCCTCGGCTGGTTTCATGGGTTTGGTGATCGGCATATGACTTTATCGGCTGGTTGTTCATAGGTTTGGTGATCGGCATGTGACTTTTTCGACTGGTTTTTCACAGGTTTGGTGGTCGGCATGTGACTTCCACTGCTGGTTGTTCAAATGTTTGTTGATCGACATGTGACTTTTTCGGCTGGTTTCATAGATCTGGTGATGTGCATATTACTTCACAACCTCTCTTTACAGACACAGCCTCTCCACATAGCCAAAAAGTTGAGAGGAGAAGAAAGCTTGGTTTTACAATTATCATCTTAAAAAGACGCCTTAAACATTTAACGAAAGTGATAACCTGAGGGGTTGCCGCTTTGGAACGGTCAGTGGAAAACAATTTGCCACAGGGCGTTTAAACTAGGTTCTGGAGTGCACCAACCTCACACTTACCCCAATAGGTTCTCATAAATAAACAAACAAGTACAATTTGTCATGGTGAAATAACTTCAACCCACCCATCAGCTCAACAATGTTGCATGCAAAAGCATACAAACATATAAAACATAAGACGCTAATAGCATCATCATCATCATCATCATCATCATCATCATCATCATCATCATCATCATCATCATCATCGTCATCATCATCATCGTAACAACAACTCGGAATACTGTTGTATCATTTAATTTCGCGGGGATCAAATTTCGCGCAAATGACAAAAATGACATTTTCGCGAGGGCTTAAGTTCGCGTACATGTATTATTCTAATAAGACTAGATATTTAATGGTTTGATTTCACTAGGGTTTGATTTCGCGCATTAAACCTTGCGCGAAATACGCGAAAATTAAACCACCGCGAAATATAATAATATCACAGTAATAAAAAAATAATCCATTTAGTAAAGAAATCTAAAGATTTTACAAACGTTTTTGTCTGCAACGGAAGTATGTTAATTAAAGGTCTTCGTTTAAATGAATGTTCTTTACTGCTGATGTTCAAGTAAAACCGGTTTTTACTGACATAATTATGCTAACTAAATGCTAACTAATGAACCTCTGCAGTAAATATTTCTAATTTAAAAACAATGTGTCTATGCGAAATCCGCCATTAAGGAGATCATGTACAGTAAACGAAAATCGACATAGAGAAACAAAAAATGTATTCGAATGTTGGTAATAAACTATGACATGCTTGTAGTTCAGTTCAAGTGTTTCTACTGTTATGTATACTTGAAGTATTGAAGAATATGTCTTTACTCGGTTGCGCAACCAAGAAAGTTATTCTTAACTGGTGTAAATACTCCCCTATTTGCTCTAAAGCAATAGCAATAGCGTTAATCGTAGTAAATGTTGGCGATTTCCTAGAATAACTAAACAAATTCAAAACAAGAATTGTTTTTAAAGTTTACTGTAACAGGAAGTGTAATAACGTTTGCAATAGTTAATTAATTCTGAGTATCCACATTTAAATACGTAAGTCACAGTGAGATGATATTCTTACAACATAATAAATTAAAGGGCATCATACACACTTTATTTAACTTCCTCGCTGTGTGTATATTTAAAAGATAAGGGCTGAAGGTTATACAACTGAGATTGGAGACCAGTCTCAAATCGCAAGCATCTGATGGGCTGAAATGTTATCTGGTTGCTATTTCAGCCAAGCAGATGCTTGAGATTTGAGAATTCTTTCCATGCTCAGTTTAATAACCTTGTGTAAAAAAAATTGTGGTGTACTTAATGTGCAATTGAAGATTCTTAAACAAGTAATTTTGTGAGTGTTACAAGTACATTTTGAGGAAAATACTCAAGCTCTATCAAACTTGTCATTGACAAAACAATAGTATTTCAATTACGAAACTACTTAAATGAAGTACCTATCTTACAAAAAGAAGCGTTGTATATTTAAATATACGAGTATAAGACTGTTCAAAGCAGCTTCCCTAAGTGGTCCAAAGCGGACATTTAGTTGTATTACACATTAATATTTACCCTCCCGGTCTATCAAGGCAATACTAGGAAAACCATTGTTAGGTACATTTCTAAAGAAACAAGTTACGAACCACAGTTCTCAGACACACACATTTTGTTAGAGGTTTCACGGGTATAAACCCCCACCCATTTTACAAGTGATAGTGTCTCTAGCTGGAAGCGAACCCGCACCGTCACGGCGACAGCGCCTAGCTCTGCAATTCCTACGACGCAACCAACCGAGCCAACCGAGTCAACGCCAAAAAACGTTCATCGGATAGCCCTGATATACGTAACAATTACTGCATGACATCGGTAACGGGTCGATTTACTGATAACAGTACTGACTAAATATACAGGGAGACTTTTTATACGGCCGCCACATTGCACAAATAGCGTTATTGTCAATTTCAAATGATAGAGCCTCTAGCTGGGAGCGAACCCGCACCGTCACGGCGACAGCGCCTAGCCCTGCAATTCCTGCGACGCATCCAACTAAGCTAACCGGGACAACGCCAAAAAAACGTTGATCGGATTGCCCTGATATATGGAACGATCACTGCATGACATCGGTAACGGGTCGATTAACTGATAACAGTACTGACTCTGTACGGGGAGACATTTGACGGCCGCCACACTGCACAATTAGCGCGACTGTGAATTTCAAATGATATTGTCTCTTGGTGGGAGCGAACGCGCACCGTCACGGTGGCAACAGAATTTACGTAAATAAAAAATAAAAATGTTTACATTTTTTAACCTAACGTAAACAACGACCAAACATAACGTCGTTGACGTTACGTTCAAACTATGTAAACATTATTTAGAGAATAATATATGGGTGGTCGGGGGCGGATGTTGATAATTGCCCCGCTGAAGAGATAAAATGCCCGAGGGCTTTAGCGGGGCAATTATCAACATCCGCCCCCGACCACCCATGAATTGTTCTGTATAATACATATGTCAGTTTTCCCTCGATTACTGTACCGGTGAAATCCGAGGTTTACCTTAACCGCAGGGCAAAGGGAAATAATTATGTTAGAAGTTGTGTCAAAACTAGATAAATTACTGTCAATAAACAGTCTAGCTTCTTCCTCGGTTAAATGATTGTTTTCTTGAGGCCACTTAGCAATAATTCCATCTAAATCTAGAATTCTATTTGCGAGCGACTCCAGCGTACGCTCACCCGTGGCCAGTTTGCTGTCGGGAATGCCGCTAATGACGTCATGCAAAACCAAGCGTTGCACGTGCGTCTTTTCCAAGGGCTTTTATCGCATAATTGCCCTCCACGTGCGGGGCAATTATGCGATAAAATCTGCCGAGGCCGAGTAATAATATTTTTTCAACGTAAATTTGTTACTATATATAGTAACATATGTATTATACATGTGTAAGTGTTTCCTCTATGTAAATGATCATTGTTAGATATTTATCTGAAATGTTAAAAGCAACTGAAAGATCAGGTCAGAATCTGAACCGATTTCTGTTATTGTTAGATTAAACGGGATTTTTAAAATTTTGTTCTTGTGGATAGTTGTTGTTGTGAGTAATAAAGTTTATATACAAAGTTTCAAGTCAGTCTATGACGTTTCATAGGTTTGGTATCACAGGTAGTCAGCAAGGTAGAAGCACCGTTGGGAAATTGAATCGGCATACCTTTGTGCAGTACCAACTGATCTAGTCAATACATTATGGAAGGCTACAGCTTTTGAACTCGTGAGTTTCGAAATGAATTCGCTTCTTCTTAATCAATGTAAAATAAATATGTAAAGCAGTTTTCTGATATTCTGTACACACACCAATATTTTCAGGTCGCCAGTGGCCAGAGAATTAACAAAACATCTTGGATGAACAAAAATTTGTAATTTGTGGTAATTTTGAGCACAAGCCGTTTTATGTAAGGACCAGTAGCCCTAGGGGAATAATAAGGCCCTCAATAGTGATAATTTGGGGTACTTGTGAGAACCGACCGCTTATGCTTTTCATGATGATCAGACATATGTTCACAATTTCAAAGACCAGCTTTCAAACTTACCCAAGATGATGGAATACATATAGATATTGATATAATATTTCATTAAAGAGAACCATTTAGCAGTGTGCTAGGCAAAACAAGTAACGATGGCCAAATAATTTACAGAACAGCGAGAAATCGTCATAATTATAACCTGGTGGAACTTGTGGGAACAAACCGGTCTTTATTAGAACTAGTCACTAGAGACTTTAAAGAACACATAGGGAGTGTACATGTGGAAGTGAACACCTGATGCACTTGTGGGAACAAACCGGTCTTTTTGTGAACCAAAAACCAGAGACTTTAAAGAACACGTAAGAAGTGTAATAGTGAACACCTCTTGTCTTTAAAAAAACTAGAAGCTCGATGAGTTTCTTTAATATTCTTGCTAATTGGACTTCAGGGGCTCTGGTCTCGGTAAGACCATTGAGTTCTCGCCCCGTTGGCTTTTCAATGCTATTAGCTTCTTATGAATTATATGACTTGTTTGTGTGCTTTTGCATGCAACATTGTTAAGAAGATGAGTGGGCTGGAGTTATTTCACCAAGACAACTTGTACTTAACTGTTGATATGAAAACCTGTTTGGGCAAGTGTGAGTTTGAACGCTCTAGAAGCTGGTTTAAGCCCTCAGTGGCAAATTGTTTTACCACTGCCCGTGCCAAGCCGGTAACCCTTAGGTTCTCTTTTTTGTTTATTGTTTGTGCTGTCTTTTTAAAATTATTATTGTTATAAACACATGCTTTCTTTCCCTCTCTTCTTTTTTGCTGCGTGGGGAGGCTGTGTTTTCTGAGCGTGGCTATTCCTGATATGCTTATTTTATTTTTTGTGGAAACAAACCGCTTTATATCAGGACCAGTAGCCAGAAAATTTACTGGACACATAGGACGCAATATGATAATAGTATGGACTGCGTTTGTGACTATCCGGCTCACATTCACAGGTTAATTTCTAGGGGTTATACTTGTGGGAATATGCCAGTTATTGTGGGAATATGCCGGTTATTATTGTGGGAATATGCCGGCTCACATTCACAGGCTTATTGTATGAGGTAATACTTGTGGGAATATGCCGGTTATTATTGTGGGAATATGCCGGTTATTATTGTGGGAATATGCCGGCTCACATTCACAGGCTTATTGTATGGGGTAATACTTGTGGGAGTATGCCGGTACATGTACACATTCACAGGTTTATTGCCGGTACACATTCACAGGCTTATTGTATGAGGTAATACTTGTGGGAATATGCCGGCTCACATTCACAGGCTTATTGTATGGGGTAATACTTGTGGGAATATGCCGGTACACATTCACAGGCTTATTGTATGGGGTAATACTTGTGGAAATATGTCGGTACACATTGGAAACATTCGCAGCTTACTTCATGGAGAAAACGCAATGACGGCACATTTACCACCAGTGTCAGTTGTTAATCAAACTATATATTTTCAAACTATTTTAGTCTCTCTAAGATTTACCGGCAATCAAAAACTCCTCTCCGAACCCTAATGGTAGACGGCTGATTTAAACACACCCCGGTCCTTCATTAAGTACTACAGTACTGTTTTATAGTACTTAACCTGACCTTTGTCAAATATGACAGATTATCTGTTTGTTTGGAACAAAGATCGATTTTAGATGGGCTTCAGTAAAGTTCAGATCGGTTGACAAAATTACATCTTCAAAGTCTTCTTTTACTCCAACAATTATAGGAATAACATTTTCAAACGGAACACTCTAACAAGTATTAACACTGATACTATGTAAATGTCTCATAGCTGAAGACTGTGCTTAAAGGGAAAACAGAGACATGTGTGAAAAGTATATGTACACATTAGTGGATATACCATTGCTCTCCCTTGTTTATGGTTCTTTAAATCTGATGTTGTGTTGTTTATATTTGGAAAAACATCCCTTTCTTTCTGTGATTGTAAAAGGTTCGGGTGTTAATTTAAAAAGTTTCGCTTTTCCGGCATAATGTAATACATACTTAGAGTAACGTTATGTTCTTCAATTATTTAAATTGAGACTTAACAAACTTCAGACAATGCAATGGCTTTCCTTGATGTCTTTATTCAACACAGCCCTTGAGTATAATGTTGATTTGTTGATGGTGGTTTGTCCTTTTGCTCCATGGATACGCCTTTTCACATGCCTGGATTAGGCGTTCAGTTTAGATTTGGATCAACTGGCTCATTCGTGCCGACAGCTCTGTATCTACACTGGTCGCTACTCGGTCAAGAATATCCTAATGATTCTAGAAACAGACAATATACTGTATCACATCACGTCAGTGAGCCTTAAAACAGACAATATACTGTATCACATCACGTCAGTGAGCCTTAAAACAGAAAATATACTGTATCACATCACGTCAGCGAGCCTTAAAACAGACAATATACTGTATCACATCACGTCAGCGATCCTTAAAACAGACAATAAACTGTATCACATCACGTCAGCGAGCCTTATAAAGATAATATACTGTATCACATCACGTCAGCGAGCCTTAAAACATACAATATACTGTATCACATCACGTCAGCGAGCCTTAAAACATACAATATACTGTATCACATCACGTCAGCGAGCCTCAAAACAGACAATATACTGTATCACATCACGTCAGCGAACCTTAAAACAGACAATATACTGTATCACATCACGTCAGCGAGCCTTAAAACTGACAATATACTGTATCACATCACGTCAGCGAGCCTTAAACATACAATATACTGTATCACATCACGTCAGCGAACCTTAAAACAGACAATATACTGTATCACATCACGTCAGCGAGCCTTAAAACAGACAATATACTGTATCACATCACGTCAGTGAGCCTTAAAACAGACAATATACTGTATCACATCACGTCAGCGAGCATTAAAACAGACAATATACTGTATCACATCACGCCAGCGAGCCTTAAAACATACAATATACTGTATCACATCACGTCAGCGAGCCTTAAAACAGACAATATACTGTATCACATCACGTCAGCGAGCCTTAAAACAGACAATATACTGTATCACATCACGTCAGCGAGCCTTAAAACAGACAATATACTGTATCACATCACGTCAGCGAGCCTTAAAACAGACAATATACTGTATCACATCACGTCAGCGAGCCTGAAAACAGACAATATACTGTATCACATCACGTCAGTGAGCCTTAAAACAGACAATATACTGTATCACATCACGTCAGCGAGCCTTAAAACAGACAATATACTGTATCACATCATGTCAGCGAGCCTTAAAACAGACAATATACTGTATCACATCACGTCAGCGAGCCTTAAAACTGACAATATACTGTATCACATCACGTCAGTGAGCCTTAAAACAGACAATATACTGTATCACATCACGTCAGCGAGCCTTAAAACAGACAATATACTGTATCACATCACGTCAGTGAGCCTTAAAACAGACAATATACTGTATCACATCACGTCAGCGAGCCTTAAAACAGACAATATACTGTATCACATCACGTCAGTGAGCCTTAAAACAGACAATATACTGTATCACATCACGTCAGCGAGCCTTAAAACAGACAATATACTGTATCACATCACGTCAGCGAGCCTGAAAACAGACAATATACTGTATCACATCACGTCAGTGAGCCTTAAAACAGACAATATACTGTATCACATCACGTCAGCGAGCCTTAAAACAGACAATATACTGTATCACATCACGTCAGCGAGCCTTAAAACAGACAATATACTGTATCACATCACGTCAGTGAGCCTTAAAACAGACACTATACTGTATCACATGACGTCAGCGAGCCTTAAAACAGACAATATACTGTATCACATCACGTCAGCGAGCCTTAAAACAGACAATATACTGTATCACATCACGTCAGCGAGCCTTAAAACAGACAATATACTGTATCACATCACGTCAGTGAGCCTTAAAACAGACAATATACTGTATCACATCACGTCAGCGAGCCTGAAAACAGACAATATACTGTATCACATCACGTCAGCGAGCCTTAAAACAGACAATATACTGTATCACATCACGTCAGCGAGCCTGAAAACAGACAATATACTGTATCACATCACGTCAGCGAGCCTTAAAACAGACAATATACTGTATCACATCACGTCAGTGAGCCTTAAAACAGACAATATACTGTATCACATCACGTCAGCGAGCCTGAAAACAGACAATATACTGTATCACATCACGTCAGCGAGCCTGAAAACAGACAATATACTGTATCACATCACGTCAGAGCCTTAAACGTTTGGCTTCCAGGCTGCCAACTTCACGCTGTCAGGCTACAGGGCTGCCAAAGTCATTAACATAACTGCTTATAAAAATAAACGAGATATAAACAACTTAATTAATAAGTATTCGGAATATTCATTTATGTATTGACTTGATAGCACATTTATGCTTCTTAATAAAATTGTTTACGAATGGAAGTGTGCAGAAAATATTTCTCGAAACATGTTTCTGCAAAGTAAAATCTTTGTTTGCGCTATTGTGGAGATCATGTATATTACAGATATATCAACCAAGAGAGTACATAAAATATTCAATTAATAATCTAGGTAATTAACGGTTGATATAAAACAAATCTTCAATTCAAGTGTCAAGTATACATGTTTCAGACTACAACAACATTCTTAAGAATGTCTTTACTACGTTGAGCAACCAGGTTAGACATTCTTTTATCGGAGTGTAACTCTTCCTCCGTTATCAAGCCTTTGGAGGAATCATATTAAAAATCGGAGATGCTTTTAACATTAAGCCACGAACAACCAATCGTTTTAAAAAGAGGTCCGCAATAATAATAATTGATATTTTCTTACAATAATGAAAACACAATGTTTAAACCGAAACAGAATAGTTAATTGATATTTGAACGTGTTTGAAATTGACCTCTAAAGTCTGAGTAACTATCCACCTTTAAACAATTATGTCACAATAAGATGATGTTCTTACAACACAAATTAATGAAAGTGTATCATACAAACTTTATTTAACTTCCTCGTAGCATGTATGTTTTAAAAGAATAGATAATGGCCATCTACTTAAAAAGAAATTAAAGATTCTTGAACAACTCAAGCTGTGGGTGTTATAACTGAACGTTTAGTAAAATACCCCATCCCCATTCTAAAACTATAATTTTCTTACTGTGGTATTATTTAATTTCGCGGGGACAAATTTTCGCTACCGAGGAGGAGATTTTCACACATGCATTAATTCGTTCAATTTTAATAATTTATTAAGATAAACTGTTATGAAGTTTAAACGATGGGTTTAAATTCGAGAAGTTGCCGTAGCGCGAATTACGCGAATTTTAAACCAGCGTGAAATGAAAAGTTGTCACGGTAGACGAAGTATTCGTGTTTCAGAAAGAAGCATGTGTATTTAAATACATGAGCCATTTTTCCTAAACTGCTTCACTTCATGCGGGTAGCTGAATATACCCAAGTACGCGGCTGAATCCAAGTGATTCACATCAGAACTGCTTCACTACATGCGGGTAGCTGAAAATACACAAGTACGCAGCTGAATCCATGTGATTCACATCAGAACGCCCAAAATGCACCAACTTACACCGTTGTTTTAAAAATCTTTCCGGTGGATCGGCATGCTTATCAACGCTCTAGCAAAATTATGAATCCAACTAAATAGAGGTCTAGCTCGCCCCTGCACTAAGTTGCAAACATGAACACATTGGTTTGGTTTGGAACCTTTCAAAGTACTTCCTCTCTACTGCACCATCAAGGCAATACTTGGAAAACCGTGTTAATATTTCGATGAAGCTGTTATGAGGGGTCTGTATGATTGTTAGATTCAACACATCGATTTTTAAAATATAGTTCCTGTGGGTGGTTATTGTTTGAGTAAGTTGATTTACCAACAAAGTTGAGGTCAGTTCATCTATTACGTTTCATGGCTTTGATACAAATGTATTACAGGTGATCGGCAAGTGACTTTCTCGGAAGGTTGTCGCGCAGCTCGAGAATCGAACTGGCTGGTGCTTGAATACTCGTACCAACTGATGAATAATTGTTGATTGAAAACTGCGATGAACTCTTTCAGGGTTAACCACAATGAGGAGTCATTTGGTATGGTTTAAACGTGTTTCGATTAGTTGAAATGAAAATGCTTCTTAATCAATGTCTATGGTTTAAGCAGACACTGCAATATTATCAAGGAACCTGAAGCCATAAAATTTACAAAACATCGTGGACGGATAATAACTGTGGTATTGGTGAGAACAAGCCAGCTTGTATCAGGACTGGCCAAAAGCTAGAGAATTTACAAAACATCTTGGATGGATGATAACTGCGGTATTTGTGAGAACAAACCAGCTTGTATCAGATCCAGAAGCTAGAGAAATGACAGGACACCTAGAATGCATTGTAGTCATTACTTTGGGTGCTCGTCCCTGTGTTATGTTGAATGTATTTAATGATGATCGGTCAGAAGTTTAACACTTTTATAGGTAAAACACACTAATGACACAGCCACACATGTGTTATTTATGAGAAGATGCCAGTTAATAAACAATTATTTTCAAAACCTGTTTCGTCTCACGTGGCTTAATAGAAAACTACAATCCACATAAAGATTTGTCTGATTTAACTTGCCAGTTTTTCATTAACTACAACAGTATTTCGTGCTAGGTTAAATGTGCGAATTTAAATCCTAGCGAAATTACACCATTTAACAACATCTCGTAATAAATAAATATAAGTACGCAAATTTATGACAGAATATGCCACTTGTGTCTTGTTTGCAGGAAAATTCGTACCCGCGAAATTAAATTATACCGCAGTGAACCGTGTTCAAATGCTTTACACGGAGACATTTCGTCAATAAAACAGTTTTATTATTCTATTAAACGTTTCATAGTTTCAGACTGAGCTTTAAGGGAAAATAGAGATATGTACACATTTGTGGATATACTATGATTTCTGTTCCTTGTTTGTCAATAAATAGCGAAACTTTTCTTCACCATCCTTACAATCTTTTGTTGCATTTTTGTTTGGAGAATGGCCCGTGACATTTTTATCTTTCCTTTCTGGAGTGAGAGGATGGTTGCGTGATAATTTGAACAGTTTTCACCTTCTTTTGTTTGTTATTTTTTCATAGCAATTCACTATTCTTGTGTGTAGTAAAGTAACGATCTTATTTAATCATTTATCTTCATGTATTCTCGGTGAAAGAACAGAGATATTCTTCATTTAGGTGTCATGAGGTGAAGTAAAAGGCCTTATTCTGATTCATTTAGGTGTCATGTGGTGAAGTAAATGGCCTTATTCTGATTTATTTAGATGTCACGAGGTGAAGAAAAATGCCTTATTCTGATTCATTTAGGTGTCAAGAGGTGAAGTAAAAGGCCTTATTCTGATTCATTTAGGTGTCATGTGGTAAAGTGGAAAGCCTTATTCTGATTCATGAAGGTGTCACGAGGTGAAGTAAAAGGCCTTATTCTGATTCATTTAGGTGTCATGAGGTGAAGTAAAAGGCCTTATTCTGATTCATTTAGGTGTCAAGAGGTGAAGTAAAAGGCCTTATTCTGATTCATTTAGGTGTCATGTGGTGAAGTAAAAGGCCTTATTCTAATTCATTTAGATGTCACAAGGTGAAGTGAAAGGCCTTATTCTGATTCATTTAGGTGTCACGAGGTGAAGTAAAAGACCTTATTCTGATTCATTTAGGTGTCATGAGGTGAAGTAAAAGGCCTTATTCTGATTCATTTAGGTGTCACAAGGTGAAGTAAAAGGCCTTATTCTGATTCTTTTAGGTGTCAAGAGGTGAAGTAAAAGGCCTTATTCTGATTCATTTAGGTGTCATGTGGTAAAGTGAAAAGCCTTATTCTGATTCATGTAGGTGTCACGAGGTGAAGTAAACGGCCTTATTCTGATTCATTTAGGTGTCATGTGGTGAAGTAAAAGGCCTTATTCTGATTCATTTAGATGTCACGAGGTGAAGTAAAAGGCCTTATTCTGATTCATGTAGGTGTCAAGAGGTGAAGTAAAAGGCCTTATTCTGATTCATTTAGGTGTCATGTGGTAAAGTGAAAAGCCTTATTCTGATTCATGTAGGTGTCACGAGGTGAAGTAAAAGGCCTTATTCTGATTCATTTAGGTGTCATGAGGTGAAGTAAAAGGCCTTATTCTGATTGATTTAGGTGTCAAGAGGTGAAGTAAACGGCCTTATTCTGATTCATTTAGGTGTCATGTGGTGAAGTAAAAGGCCTTATTCTAATTCATTTAGATGTCACAAGGTGAAGTGAAAGGCCTTATTCTGATTCATTTAGGTGTCACGAGGTGAAGTAAAAGGCCTTATTCTGATTCATTTAGGTGTCATGAGGTGAAGTAAAAGGCCTTATTCTGATTCCTTTAGGTGTGATGAGGTGAAGT
The DNA here is from genome assembly GCA_038501625.1 of Corbicula japonica. Lineage (NCBI taxonomy): Eukaryota > Metazoa > Mollusca > Bivalvia > Venerida > Cyrenidae > Corbicula > Corbicula japonica. Next base: position 155,774 of record JAZAYU010000530.1, on the reverse strand, counting down.
AAAATACCTTATTCCGATTCATTTAGGTGTCATGAGGTGAAGTGAAAGGCATTGTTCTGATTCATGTAGGTGTCATGAGGTGAATTAAACGGCCTTATTCTGATTCATTTAGGTGTCAAGAGGTGAAGTCAAGGCCTTATTCTGATTCTTTTAGGTGTCATGAGGTGAAGTGAAAGGCCTTATTCTGATTCCTTTAGGTGTGATGAAGTGAATTAAGTAAAATACCTTATTCCGATTCATTTAGGTGTCATGAGGTGAAGTGAAAGGCCTTATTCTGATTCATTTAGGTGTCATGAGGTGAAGTGAAAGTCCTTATTTTAATTCATTTAGGAGTCTTGAGACGAAATGAAAGGTCTTATTCTGATTCATTTAGGTATGATGAGGTGAAGTGAAAGTCCTTATTCTAATTCATTTAGGTGTCTGGAGACGAAATGAAAGTTCTTATTCTGATTCATTTAGGTGACAAGACACCTAGAATACGCTGGAATAATTACTTTGGGTGCTCGTCTCTGTGTTATGTTGAATGTTCTTAATGATGATCAGACAGAAGTTTAACACTTTTATGGGGGAAAACACATTGATGACACAGCCACACATATGTTATTTGTGACAAGTAGCTAGTTAATAAAAACTGCATAAACACATATTTTCAAAACCTGTTTCGTCTAACGAAGCTTAATCGAAAACTCCAATCCACATAAAGATGTGTCTGATTTAACTTCCCAGTTTTTTATAAACTACAACGTATACATAGCCTGACCATTGTCGGTGTTTCCATTAACTACAACAGTATACATAGCCCGACTATTGTCGGTGTTAGTTCTGAAAGAATTCCAGTAATACTATGCAGATTTGTATACTAAACACGCGTGTTTTAAATAATGTTTTAAAGAAATATGTAGCACTCGTTTAAAATTTCGCGTATTTCGGGCTAGGTTAAATGCACGAATTTAAATCCTAGCGAAATTACAATAATTAACAACAAATCGTATTATATATAGAGGATACAACATGAGTGATCATTTTATACTGAAATTATTAAACGAGTCATCTAAATCGATATAAAACGAGGCTTTTGCCGAGTTTTATATCGATTTAGATGACGAGTTTAATAATTTCAGTATAAAATGATCACGAATGATGTATTCTATTTATCACATACCCTGAAAAAAACAAGCAAAATCCATGAATTGTTCTTTTCTATCGCCTAGTAGAGCGAAGTCAAAACGTGTGTAATTCGGTCGTATCGGATGATACATAAGCTAGTCCTCAAAGAATTTATCCTACCGTTTACCCATTTGCCAAAATAAGTAAATATAAAAAATAAAATTACATGTAACTGCGCTAGAGTCTAGATATTAAAAGAATCTACCAGTTATAGGCTTCTGAAGTTGTGTTTTATTAATTAAATCGATCTACTGTATGACGTCATTTGTGTAAACTTTCAAAGCGGCATATGACAACATTGAAATTTGCTGGATATAAACTCGTACTTTGGATTAAAAATGTGGTTCTGGTGTTTTTATTTTGTTTCGGGGATGTTGTAAGATCACACCGACGATGTTCTGAAAACGATGTCAGCGTCTGGGTCATTTTTGTTTTCGATTTCAACGAAATGAAAATGGCTTTGTTGCTCTTGTTGAATTTCATCACGGACTTTCCTATTGCTATCTTACGGTGTAAACATGTGTCAGAATGTTATATTTTCCGTGGATATTATCAATATAAGGGATGCTTAAGTTCCTTATAGCAGTTGATTGCTTGCCTGAAGGGGTCAGATTTCAAAAGTAAGTCATTTTCATAAATTTGTTTTAATCGCTGATAACGCGGATGAATAGTGATTCGGCAGCGATATATAACTAGTTATATATCGAAAATATATAACGGGTGTTATTACACTCCCACACCGGAAGGTATGTGATAAAAATATAATTAATATACGCGAATTTATGACCGCGAAAATTCCATGTATCTTTTGCCCGAAAATTCGTACCCGCGAAATAAAATGATAGCGCAGTTGTAGTGAACCTGGTTCAAATGCTCTACACTTAAACATTCCGTCAATAAAACCGTTTTATTATGCTATTAAAGGCACAATAAGCCTGTCAAACAGCATATTTTTATTAACCTAAACATTTAAGATTTCTTTATTGACATTAGATAAATATTATCGACTATCAGGCTTACAAATAAATGTTGAAAAAACAAAAGCTGTATGGTTTGGTTCTAGAACTAACTCGAATATTAAATTATGTAGAGATGTAGCTTTAGATTGGACGACAGGACCTATAAAAATACTTGGTGTCATTTTTTTCAGCAGATGTATCAAACGTATTAGGGGCGTCCGTGGCCGAGTGGTTAAGGTTTCCGACTGAGAATCACTTGCCCTTCACCGCTGTGAGTTCGAGACCTACCAGGGTCAAGATCTTTCATGTGAGGAAGCTTGGCTGCTAGCTTGCGGAACGTCGGTGTTTCTACCCAGGTGCCCGCTCGGGCCTGCAAATTGTCCGGAGGGGCACCTGGGATCTTCCTCCACAATGTAAAGCTGGTATTCCAAATGGGCCTAAGAAGCAATAGCTTAGCATCTGCTGATGTTCTGGTCTCTAATAAACATGAAAACATATGGAAGCAAAATATTAATGAAATAAAAGCAAAATGTGAACTTACCTTAAACATTTGGTTAAAGAGAAATTTAACATTATTTGGAAAAATCACTATTATAAAATGTCTTATTATATCAAGATTTGTTCATTTATTCATCTCTCTTTCCAATCCGCCATCAGATTTATTAACATATATTGAACAAACATGTTACAAATTTCTATGGAATAATGGTCCCGATAAGATCAAAAGAACTCATTCGGTACGAAATATCGATGCCGGGGGTCTTGGAATGAAACTGTCATGGCTTAGAAAACTAGCCGTTTCGGGATGCGAAAGCTGGAGAGCGTTAGCACATTTTAATTCTAAAGAAATAATAACTTTGGGAGTAAATTTTACACAAGAAAAGTTAACAGAATTGCAAAATCCATTTTGGAAAAACGTATTAGAAAGTTGGAGTTTTCTTTGCAGGAAGACACAACTTAACGATGCGTATAATATTCTTTTTTATCCATTATGGTATAATCACAATTTTGTAAATAAATCGCTTTTTTACAAATATTGGTACGACAAAAATATTGCAGTTTTAATAGACACAATAAACGATAACGGTGAATTTTACACATTTAATCAGTTGCAAAATATTTACAATATTCGAGGCACCTTTTTAGATTATCAAAGACTATTAATGAGTACTAGTATCCCAAATGAATGGAAACTTATAATCAGACAAAATAACGAGAATTACAGAATGCTTAAAAGAAACATGCACCTAAACACTCATTTGAAATACCTTATTAAATACAAAATAGGATGTAGGAAGATATTTTGACGGACACACAAACTATACATGAATCTTTGAAATGGTCGCCACATTTTGGTAATTTTAATCAAAACGATTTTAAAATAATGTATACAAATTTAATGGATATACAGGAAATAAAACTAAAAGATTTTCAATTTAAGCTTAATAACAAAATTCTAGTGACAAAATCTTTTCTATTCAAAATAAACAAAGTTCAGAATAATCTGTGCTCGTATTGTAACGAAGAACGTGAAACAATGTATCACAGTTTTTTGGAATGTAACAAAGTAAAATCATTTATTACAGCTGTTATACAATGGGCGAATATACATTTCAATATTACCTTAACTGATGATGAAAACGTTTTTTTACTTAACTCAAGCAACGAAAGTGAAATTGTCAGGTTTTTTTACAATCCTAGTTTTATTTACAAAACGAAATTTAAAGACGACTGTAATTCTATACTGACAATTCCTCATTTCGAAAACTATTTAAAACACAAAATTAGAAATCGAAAATATATGCTATATTTAAACCAAACAAATACGCTATTGCAAGTGACTTTAGGCAATACACTGGACATTTTGCAAAACTTGACGCAACCATAACATACTTGTATAACAAATTAAAGGCTCATGTAAAACCATTTAATAAAAACAAACACTACTATAGATTAACTTTTAAAAAGCCATGCTGAAGGATTGCAATATTCTTTCCAACTCATGTCCTGTGATTTTATAAAAAAAAACATGAACATGCACGTTTCAGACTCATTTGTCCACGATACAATATATGGAAATAACATTACACATTTATTATCATAATCATTATTTTATGGTATAAATGCAACCTTGATTATTTTATCATGTTATGTTGCGATATACTTTAAATGTAATTCTGTAACATCTTATTGAATAAATGCGGTTACTCTTAAAAAAACATTTAAGATTTCACCTGTATGCATACATTTTTAATAACACAAAAAATAAACCTTACAATAAGAAAAGGATATTATCATATTGATTTGCAGCATGTTTTGCGGATCGTTTATCTTGTTTACAAAACAAACAGCGAATCTTTCCGAGCTTATTTTCAGCAACTCTCGGCAGGCGACGGTCGCTAATTATGCAGAAGTGCATAAATTGATGACGTATTCCCCACTAAAAGCCGTTACCGGTATGGGTGGTATAACATTTACATCTTCCTCTGTTTACCTTGTAATGAAGTTTAAACTTAAAGAATCTCTATTTTTCCTCGTCTTTTTTCTTTCCATGTATGCATGATTTTGTGTTTTCAACTTTTATGTGAATGACGTCATCGCGTTCTGCGTTCTTACGGCCCACGTACGGAAAAAAACGATAACTTTTCGCCAAGTGATTGTAAACATTGGTTAGTAATTTTGTGAGATACAAAAATACTGTGACGTTTTAATTCGGACCTGGTCTCAATGATTGGGGATTGCCAAATAACATAAATACTTGGTCATTTATACTTTCCTTTTAAAAGGGTCAACGTGGTTAATTAATTTTCACATTGAAAAAAAAACGTGTTGACAAGTTTATTGGGCCTTTAAATGTTTAATAGCTTTAGACTTTGCTTAAAGGGAATATAGAGATGTGTACATATTTGTGGATATACTATTGCCCTCCCTTGTTTGTCAATAAGTTGTCTTCGGAGAACTGGCGTAAATCCTAGAAATTAAGTCATTACGTATTTTGTAACCCTGAAGAAGGCAAATATAATGCCGAAAACGTTGGTGAGGTAAAATACAGAGAGTTTGAAAATTTTAATAGTGTTGGGTATTGTTTTTACTTGTTTTATCGTCATTTATTTGAGCAGACGGCATTACTTATGCAATATGCAGTAAAAATAGCATTATCTAGTCAACATGAGTAATAAAATCGCATACTTGTAGTTACATGTACATGTATCAGAAAATAACAGATTAGATCAGTAACTGTAAGCTCTTTCCAAATAAAGTAACGACTAAAATTCCTAAAAATATCACATACGACATCTTCTACCGGACTTTCCCCGTATCAATTAATCTAAAATCTGAAATATGATTTGCATCTTTAACAAAACAGATATATCTACAATGAAAAGTTATACAGTATTGCTTATCAATTTCGAAATACATAGATCAAGATTTTTTTAAATCTTCGGTCAATATTCAGTATGCGGAACCATATCAACCAGCTGTCTGACCGTTAATCGTCAGTTGACGTCAAGCCCTTAACGTCACGACCGTTACGCCATACTATTTGTTTCTCTCGGACCCTCTTATTGTACTAGGCTCAACCGACTGAAAATCGCTAAAGACATTTCAAGACGAGCCCCACCAGATCCACTCGCTCCCACCCCTGACAGAATAGTTTCTTGGTGCCTGTGTAATCATCTTAAATATATGTGTTAGTGTTGTACTAAAATATTTGTACACGTTTAGTATGGTCTTAATTTCAAGTCGGTCATACCACACCAATAATTCGTAATTAACTTTGGTGCCAGAGCGAAGTGAATGATTTATATTTCTCTCTAAAATGACGTCAAGTTTAGACATCACGTCATTGTTGATCTATGTCATGGTATGACTAAATCCGGCTCGTTTACGACGGATATTTGTTTACATTATTTACATTACAATTTATTAATGTGTTATAATATGAACTCAAGCACTGCCTCTATTGCGAGCTATAAGATTCCCAAGCCTCTTTTTTTAAGTTTCTAACCCGTAGAAAGAAAACTGTAATTCCATTTTCACATTCATCTCCTGCTGAAATGAACTTGACAAAGTCATCACATCAAATAATGCCGCATACTATAATACGAATTTGTGATGTCACAAACTTAATACGATGATATCAGTCTTCCACTTCTGATACGAGATATCATAGTGCCTAACTTCAATAGGTGATATCATCTTTGGAACTGGAGATATCAGATATTAATTTGAAGAAGCACGTCAACTTAACGGTCAACTTAACTCCGAAATATATTCGTTACACTCAAGTTGACTGTTGAGCTAAATGTTAGAAACCAATAGAAAATATGTACATTGTATGTGTGCGTTTTCTTTTCGCAAATGTTTTAACATGGATCACAATTTTCAAATAAGCTACATGTATGTTTTTCGATCCGTTATACATGTAGTTGAAATATTACTCTGCAAGAGTATCTTTCCTAAATGCGTGTCTTTTCTTTTTTTTTTTTTTTTGTTAATCTATGAGGCGAAATTTACCACTGTATGAATGTTCGTTTTACATTTTAGTTTGAACATAAAATTATTGCACAACAGATCGGTGAAGTGAAATATTCACTGTGAAGATACAGCACCGTTCGCTACTCTTGTAACGTTAACATATTCCTGCAATATTTGATATGCCGAAAAGATCACAGGAGACTAGAAACCAGTCTCCAATCCCAAGCAGCTGATTGGTTAAAACTGATCCAGTATCCACAACTAGCCAATCAGAACGTAGAGTTTGTAGACTGGTCTCCAATAGTTGACACGGGCAACATTCCACATGCTGATCGCCATCAATTCAAGATGTTATAAACAGTTTTCCGGACCCACTGTCGACTTTTTCAGCACACTTCGTAGATTTTACCGAATGATAGAGAAAACGATAGAAATGTGAACGAAATCGATTAGTGAGCATAATTATAGCTGATTCCTAGAAGATCATCGCGCCCTTGGTTGTTTTCTCTGAAAATATTTATAAGTATATTAAAACAACGATTTTCTCACAAATACACAAAATACTCACCGGAAATTCCGGGATCCGACGGGACTTTGCCGTGTTCGCAAGGTAACGATTGGGCACGGTGGTAATGTGAAAGCCATCGATAGGCATAGTTTATTGTTAATATTATACAAGTTTTAGCTTTCCAAAAAGCTAGTCGGTCATTAGAAAATAAATTAATAGAATAAGTAGGTATGTATTCGTGCTTGTATTTACTTTTGGACCAATGGAAGTCAATGATATGGCCAGTTTTCTGTCGATCAATGTCACACAGCCTGTATCTGACAAACTATTTGTGAATTTAGTTGATGTTTCAAGTTTCAAGTTTATTTCCATTTACATTTCTGTGTATGTACAAAACATAAACAAGAGAACATATATACATTGTACAATTCTGTTACTTTAAAGCATGCAAACAAAGTTGAACGGCTGATGTTTGATTTATTGAAACATGAAGAAGACGTGTACCGGCAAAAGGCATCAATATAAATAATAATGTCTCTAGTAGACGTAATTTATTATTTTATTCAGGACGTGTAGAAATAATTGCGTTGTTTAAGCACCAGCGAATATGATGAATATGTTACATTAACGCGAATGCTCAAAGAGGTACCATAGAACTTTCCGCAGTCGATACTTATTTGTACATTGAGAGAAAAGCCATGCTTATAATATTCAGTATTCATTACCAACATTCATAGAGTGTAGTTTTAGTTGGTTCAGCAGATCTCGTCAAACTTGAAGTTGACGAGCGTTAGAAGACAGTAAACAATAAATTAGGATGCTGATGCATCTATTACTTTCACTTAAGCTTTATGCTGCTCATATCTTATGGTTTTTTTTGAACGATTTTCTCTGAAACTATAACAGAAACTCAAGAAGCACTATTTGTTTTTAAATTAATCTATCATCAAAGAAATTGCCGTTATGCCACTGTTCTGAAAATTCTTCACAACTATTTCTCTACTTTAAAGGCTGGTTTTGCATTGCTTGCAGTATATTCTAGTAGATCGCCCTTACATAGAAATGATAGTGCTTGTGTTGTCTACCTTACTGTACTTGTCAAAATAATGTTATTGTTTAGTATCACAAGACTGAATTCAGGTCCGTTATATTGCATGTGTATGGGGAAGCAGACATTAGGGTCAGGGTATCCCCGGAAATCTTTTACAAGTTAAACTCAATTTGGATTGCAACTGCGACGAGTCCAACCGTTCACTATAGACCCCAAGAAGAGAACGCATGGATAGATGCGGATTTGAGAGGGAATAGGGGAATCAAAATAAATCAATTCGTATTTCGTTAATAATGCATATATTCAAGGGCAAGTTTTGAATATTATGGCGGCGGAAGTTTGTAACATAAATTAAATAGTTAAAGTTTAAATGATAAAAATACAGATGCACGTATAGAATGGTTACCAATTTTCTTTTTTAAAACAATCGTTTAAGTTTTGTTTACTTAAAATAGATGTAAAGGTCACTTTGAAAACCACCGAAGACGAAAAATGTGAAAATATTGCAGGCTCGGTTTCATTGAGCCTGTTAAAGACTTTTAAGCATATAAAAAAAAATAAAATACCGCATCGTAATTAGTGCTCCAACTTGGATATCAAAAGGACAGGGAAATAGATAGATCTAAAAAACCATGGCAGTTTTTGTGCAACAAGCTCAAAACTAGGCATTTTTATGCAAATCTTTGAGAAAGAGCATAATACATGTATATAAATGTCCCTCTGAATGAGTAATTGCGAATAAAAGATAAAATGTAATGTTCATAACTAATGAAGAGATGGGTAGTCATCTAACCAACTAGGTTTAAACTCTCGCAGCTCGGGTTATTTCAATAGTGCTCTCGTGAAATGCAAAATTGTGAGGTTGATTATCTGATAACAACTACATCTGTAATTATGGATTGAAACGATTTTTCAACAAACTTGACTAACGAAGTACTTGTAACTGAGGTAACTTGTCGCCATTTATCCTATAAATAGATATTAGACAGGTTCAATAAACAAAATCATTATTGATGCTTTCATGCTGAACATATTATCATAAAGTGCAATTAACCTCCTGTTGCCATCCTAGTCGTTTATCTGTGTCGTCCGCAGCTATTTGAGCGTATTGATGACTGTCTTTCAGCGTACCGCCGCCCCATTGACTACGCTTGTGATATTAGATAAAAATATTGCCCATGCTGATCTCCTATGTTTTCTTTAAACTATGGTCATGTCACATTCGCTAAACCTCCGGTATCTTCTGAGAACGTTCACCGAAATTGCACTGGAAATCGCAAACAAATTGCAAAATCGCTGATCCTTTTTTCTTACTTAAAACAATGATCACCTCACTTCGCTAAACGTCCGTTAACTTCTGAGAACATTCGCAACATTTGCACTGGAAAGCGCAGAAAAAGCAAAATCTCTCTTTAAAAGACAATATTTTGACAATTAAGCAAGGTTCTGAGCATTCGTTTCCTCCTAAATGCTTGTTTAAAACATCTCCTCGTTTGCTTTAAGCCTCTACTATTTCACGACCGTATGTTTGGTGATTTATACCACAAGAACATTTTTTTTTAATTTTAACACATGGGTAGAAGTTCATCAATTTTCAAAGTCAACGCATGGACATGCGTTTTTTTGAAACCCGCATTATGTCATCTAACATGGCATACACTGAAATTGATATCATTAAAACGAACAAACAAAAACAGGAAAATGTGCGAGAATCAGCAATATTACATGTTGAAGTTCAGCATTCTAACGAAAATGTTGAAGATAAGATTATTAAATATAATAATTTGAGTCCCTGTCAGGCTGCTCATCCCCCCCCCCCACCCTAGGACAGTGACAAAATTTTGTTGTTGAACTCTAGATTTTGGAATACATTTTTGGTTAAAAGTGTATGCTAATGACCGACTAGCTTTTTGTAAACTTTTGTTTACAGACAGCCTTTCCCGTCAAAGTCGGATATTCATTAATCTCTAAGAAAAACATAAACGATGTCTTGCTTTTGGCCAACAAAATCAATATAACGGATCGAATCTATTTCATATATGGGATCATCCTGAACAGTTGTTTGATTCAAATAAAGTATCAGTTCAATTTATAAGCAAATAATATTTTGCTTTGAAGGTTTGCGTCACGTGACTTTCTAAAATCAAAGCGCTGCAGGCTCTGGAGTAACCACTGCCTGTACCAACAGCGTTTACAAAACAAAAGGGTGGTGTATGTACAATGTTGGCAATATGAATTGGAATGAAACAAGTTGAAATAATAAGACATTGTAGACTTATTTCTGTTTGTTAAATGAAATTGGATTTCTAATTTAACAGAGCAACTATATGTCAACGTGAAAGAAACCATTCTTTAACATATTTTAGTTTTTTTGTATATACATATATATTGTATAATGCACTTTTTATTAAGAATAGCAACGGGCATTAAGGGTTGAACATTCATTATAAATGCTCAGATTACATTCAAAAAAGGATTGAATGTATTTCAAGAAAGTGATGTCACTTCCACATAATAAAGGTGATTTTGATCCTTACAGTATGTGCAGCTTGCAATCCCAGATTAGGGACAGCCAATCGGTTACAAAAACTTAATCATTCTTTCAGCATTGCTGAGATAGTTGTGACAAAGGAGTGCAGAGCTTTTATTTCACTTTCTGTAGCGATTCATGGTTGTGTAGGTTTGAATCCCAGTTTGAGATTTTACTAATTTTTTTTTTAAAATGTATCTGACAATTTATATTTGTTTTCAATGTTAACAACAAAGCATAGAATGTGAACGCTTTTTTATTTTTTTATGATAGAGAATCTCTGTTTATTCAGTAACAATAACAACGGTTGAAATTTTAGCATAAAATATACAAGTCATTGAAACCATTGTGTTGTATGCTTGCTTCCTTAACACTTTGCTTCATAAATATGCCTTGATTGCCTGGGCAACAGTGTAGATCCAGATCAGCTGGCACATCCGTACCATCTGATCAGGATCTACACTTTTTCACTTTTAAGTAGGAGGTTTCTGACCAAAGGAAACAGTGCAGATCCTGATCAGATGGCATGAATGTACTGGCTGATCTGGATCTACATAGGTTGCACAATATATATATAAATGCAAATAAGACAAGTACTGTTTCGGCATTGGTAAAAATTTGTCTGAAACGCAAACTTGCAAAAATAAATGTTTGATTTTTATTTCCTGTTTCTGTTGTAATTATTGCTTCGTCGGCATGTAAATAAAGCTCAATCACCTTTATACTTTAAATATTTGTACTTTTTCCCCTGTTTAAACGAAGCTTACATAGTGTTGTTATTCGCGGCAGGTATAAAATACGCAATGGAAAAATGGACCGCAATGGAAACAAAATACGCAATGGAAATAGAAAATATTTATTTTGTGTAAATATATGTTTTTATTAGAATTTATAACAAAGATTGAATATTATATCAACCAAAAACATGTTATTTTTAATTTAAACCAAGTGTCCAGGTTTCAGATTCGTAAATATTAATGAAATACCTTAATAATTCTTGCGCAATGGAAATTCCTGTGGACGCAATGGAAATGAAGATCGTGATTTTATTGCTATTCTCTAATATTTGAATGAAAATTGACTTGTAAATGATGTTTTAATAATATTTCATCGGTCATAAACATGAAATATTTTTTTAATAATGTCTTAGTGCTCAGTTTTCCAGTATATATGAAATAATCCTAAAAAATCGTGCGCAATGGAAATTCACGTGTACGCAATTGAAATAAAAAATATTTATTTTGTGTAAATATTTGTTTTTATAAGAATTTATAACAAAGATTGAATATTATAACAACCAAACATATTATTTTTTATTTAAAACAAGTGTCCAGGTTTCAGATTCGTAAATATTAATGAAATACCTTAATAATTCTTGCGCAATGGAAATTCCTGTGGACGCAATGGAAATGAAGATCGTGATTTTATTGCTATTCTCTAATATTTGAATGAAAATTGACTTATAAATGATGTTTCAATAATATTTCATCGGCCATAAACATGAAATATTTTTTAAATAATGTCTTAGTGTTCAGGTTTCCAATATATATGAAATAATCCTCAAAAATCGTGCGCAATGGAAATTCACGTGTACGCAATTGAAATAAAAGTTTGTTTAATTGATATTTGGTTGCCTTTTGTAAGATTTAACAACAATTATTGAATTTGCTATCAATCAAAAACCTTTTTGTAAACGTTTAGTCAAGTGTCCAAGTTTTATAATAGGAAATGATATTGAAAAACATATGATAAATCTTGCGCAATGTAAATTCCCGTGCACGCAATGGAAATGAATACCGTGTTTTACGGGCATACTCGAGAATATCTTTGAAAATATTTAACATTTCCCAATTCGATCACCTCTCCCATTCCCGAAAATTACTGTTCCCAACAACAAACAGTGCCGTTTCCTTATTGACAAAAGAGTTTTTCGCAAGAAATGACGTACAAAAATAATTTCCATTGACAGGCAGTCAATGGATCGGCAATAAGTTAATTCTGACATGACATTTACATCACTAAAAGCTTTCCTTCGTTATATTGTGTGTTGTGCAGTGTGATATAATATCAAGTTACTTTAAAGAACTCTGTGTGATAACGAAGACATTAATTGTTATAATGCCACGAAAACGCAGGTTCCCGTGTGGTTCGTGCCAGAAGAAATGTGTGGACGATTGTCTTCTCTGTGAGGTAAGTAATGTTTCACAAGTCTTTTAATCTAATATAGCATTTTGACATAGTAGCTGAGCTTATTACTCTAACGTTTAACTTTATCTAAATTAACGGATAAGTTAATGCATTCACCCAGATTGTGTTACATATATCAGAACATTTTTTTAATATTTCAAATTAATATAAATCTGTAGAAAAAGGACCAAGTAGAAGAAGGATCACAATTCGTTTGTCGCATTTACTTTAATTATTACTTTAACTATATGTAATTTTAGCAATATGACTGTGTCAATTTACTTGTGGACATCAGATTTTTAGAAGGGCCTTTTAGCCAAAAGTTTGTCCAGTGTAATACCAGTAGCACACATATGACACGTTAATGCCAATACACCATTGCATTTCACACCTATGCGTCTTTGTTCCTACCAGGGGTCCGAGATTACTGGCAGATTAGGAAAGATAAAAGAATTTGCTACCACAAAATTAATTATAAAAAGGAACCGTTAGTGATAATGTATAATTTTGTAGATAACTAAGGGTCCCTTTATTTATTATAATGAGGATTTGGTAGATAATGGTTTGAAAGTAAATGAATTTAACTAACAATTATCAGGGGTGTAGGCAGGATTTAATATTTGGGCGGCGCAAATTTTGTAACATAATTTTATTATTGAAGATATAAATCATCGAATTTAAGGGTTTCATTAAAATCACTTGTTTTGTTCTTGCATGTCAAATTCGTAATGAATAATTAATAAATAACGATATATCTGTGTCAGTATCTGATTTCATTATCTTTCTATTGTTCATAATTTAAGGGCCCACTACACTCCTCCTTGCACGTTCATCGTCATAACGGAAAAAAATTATAAAAATCTCAATAGCGAAAAAGTGCTGTTCAATGAATTGTGTTGTGATTGTTTCGAACAAAAACGCTTAAAATTTTTAATGTAAAAGTTAATTACATTTGTTTGTTCTAGATTATTTAGTTGCTTATTTAAATTGTATTGTTATCTGTTTTTTGGGAAATGAAAATCACATAAAATAGTAATGCATAATCCCAGAAGCTTAATCCTATTATGTATTTTAAGGGGTCTAGCTATAAAGTGCTATTATATAAAATATGGAAAACATGCTGAAACTGCATATATGTGATATCAAACTTGAATTTGGGTATGAAAATTGGAATGGTTAATTGACACAGTTTTATATATCTTCATTCAATTTTATATATTTCACTGATTCATCATTAGCTGTCTTGCAGATACATAAAACATATAAATCGGGTTCTTTTAACAATTATTGATAAATTGAGTGTTTGAATTTATTGTATTAAGGCAAGAGGGCGCGGCTTGCTAGCTTCGTTTTCAAAAGGGCGGAGCTTAAAAGGGGCATTTATCGTTTTATTTAGACATCGTAACTGGACAGCCCCCTAATTGATATCCTGCTAAGCTGTTTATTGGACCCTGATAGTTGATATGTCTAAGGGCGTTCACAGATAATGGATTAGATAAGAGACCTTACGAAATATTTTGATAAGACCTATTATGGAAATATCATACAGTTGTTAGTTTATTTTATCAGACATTTTTGTACCAAAACCCTTTTTTTTCTTAAGGGTGTTTTATTTTTTATATAAATACACTTAAAACCAATGTTCTAACTACATCGATCAAAAAACAATGAGACATGAATTTTCGTTTACGGAGAATATAACAACAATTTTGTGACTTTTGGTTTTACTCATTGATTAAATGTCAAGTGTTTTCTAAACGCGTGAACAGAATTTAATAAATGTTTCATACAAACAAGTGAAAATGATGTAACTTATAATATTTCAAGTTTGAAGTGTATATCCCGAATCCTTGCTGAGAAATTAAAAAATATGACTGGTGTAGTTAGAACATTGTAAAGTGTAAATTAGTTTAGAATATTTGTATCCTGAACAGAATGAAATGTGATTCTCAATAAACTCATTTATCTCACTGTTTTCATGAGTGATATCTTTATGTTTCGCAGGAAAGATTTTCGCGCTAAAGTTATAATCACGCATTTTTGCGCCACTTTATATTTCTAGCTCAACATGTGATGTGTGCAATTTTATGTAGTATATATTTTTGCGCATTTACCATGCGCGAAACTTCGTCCCACGCGAAATATGATGTTACCACGGCGGTGTAGTATTCTATAATATATACATTTACATAAATTTATATAGAAACGTCAGAATAATTATAATATCAACATAATTCGTGCTGTGCAAATTAGTTCCCCAATTACAAGTTATATACCGATATACTTCCAATAGAATGTTTGACAATGAAACCTACCTCGGTCTATCTCTCTTTAATAAGTTTTGTAGCTTGTATAATAAAGCGAAACAATGAATATTGCACAGAGAAGATGACAGCAGGAAAAAGGAATTACATACCTCTAGAACCACAGCCGCTCGATTCACATATTCTGGTAATACACCCGATGTATCAGACTTTGAAAGCCTCTCCGAAAGTTGCACAACACTTTAAAAGACGGGTGACATGGTTTGGAAATATACCAGACAGTTTCGCATACTTACCGGACAATGTTGGCATTGGTTGAATATATTGTTCGACACCCGAGTTGAACGCCTGAAACAATTCATAGCCAACAAAGATAATAATATCACAGACAAGAAATTCCAACCATACTTTGAAAATAAACTGATACACCTTCTAGTCAGCCATGTCATTGAGCCGTCGCGAAAAAATCGCATAACACAAAATTGAACGAACAACAATAGCGAAAGCGCTAACCATATTCTTAAAACTTTGAAGTCGACGGACATACCTAAATTTATTGAACTATTGTACGAGGTGATCAACGGAGAAAAAAATCGAACGATGTCGCGCAATAAGAAATAAAGGCAACTATAAACTGGCGCCGGATTTTGCTCATCATCTGATAGACATATACGCGTGGTCAAATTTAACTGAACAACAACGAGAATCTTAAGAAAAAAGTTTCGCGAGGATAAAGGACGACAAAACAGTGGAATTGTAATTTCAAGTAATGACGCCAGACCTTTAATGAAATAGATGAAAGGGGAACTTTGAAAGAAACCGAACACGACAAATATGAAAATACTGCAGGCTCGGTTTGATTGAGCCTGTTCATGAACAGTAATGGGAATGCATATTACTACCTATGCCGCCTAGCCCCGGGTTGAGCGCAACTCAGTAATTACACCATTAAATAGTACAATTTCGATCCATACCAGAACATTAATGAAAACTCCAACGGCCGAGAAAAAAATCCAAACCAGGTTAAAAGAGAAAGAGCAGAACGTTCAACTACGCCAATAAAAAAGGCAAAACGACAATTATAGACACAGTCGGATGGACGACCATTATGGTCGGACCTGGACCTTAAATAGGTCCCGACTATCTATACTGTAGCATCATTTGATTTCGCGGAGACGAATTTCCGCGCAAAACCCGAAAATAACATATTCGCGGGGGAATGAATTCGCGCAACTGTGTTTTCCTTTAAAGAGACCCTGTTAAATGGTTTAATTTCTCTGGTGTTGAATTTGGTCCTTAAATAGGCGCAGACATATGAAATAAGACTGTTGTTTTACAAATGTATGTATTCTTTATTATAGTTTTGTTTGTTTGCATTCGTCAATCGTGATTTCTTTTTCATTGCGTACATGTGCATTTCCAGTGCGTAGTCTTCAAACATATTTTTATTCATTGAGGTGTTATAAGTAATAATTGTACGAATAATTTCTTTGATTATTTATAAGACTAACGCCCTGAAGCTTATGCATGTGTTCATTTGCATTTGCGAACACAAAGTTAGTTGAAGATCGTGATTTTCATTTTCCATTGCGTACATGAAAATTTCCATTGCGCACGAAATATCTACACAACCGCGGTCTTCAAATAAGCCTCAAAATTGAATGTGATTTTTATGAAAATTTATTCAATTTATAAAGGTACTCCTTTAATTATATTATAACTAGAACGTGTGATTAATCCTTCATGCATTCAAAATAGTGCAGAAATAAGTTTTACATTTCCATTTCGTACATGTAACCTTCCATTTGGCGATATTCTAAAACCGTCAATCTACTAAATGTATTTCGTTTCATGTTCGATTACAGTTTCATTTCTTAACTAAATAAATTTTACTGAGCAATTACAAACTAATACAATTAAAAAGCAAAATATCCTAGATGTACATTTCCATTGCGCGCACGTGAATTTCCACTGCGCGGCGTTTAAAGTAGGTATTTTAATAATATTGACGAATGGAAAACCCGGACACCTAGCTAATATTAAAAATATAATGTTCTTGATTATAAAAATATTCAATCAGTGTTATTTATTCATATAAAACAAAAATATTTACAAAAAATACTTTTTTTAATTTCCATTGCGTATTTTGTTTCCATTGCGGTCCATTTTTCAATTGCGTATTTTATACCTACCCGTTATTCGTGAATAATTAGATCGTCTATTACTGAGATTTACATGAACGTGCCCATGAGTGAAATCAGAATTGAGCTCTAACGTGCAAAACATACCCGCGAAACCCGTAACCCTAATATCTGACCCCACATTCACACACTATGTCACTGATCTTGTTCGGTCTGAAGTCAATTATAAAACAATAACAAGGTATAGTAAATTAGACAACACAAGAAATCATCATAACATTTTTATGTAAATGGCGATCGTTTAGAACAAACTAAGACCACCACCTTTTGAAGAAATTTTCTGGCTGAGAAGGAATACTTGTGAAACACCTTTAAAACAGTTACATAATGCCAATATTTTGGTCATAGAATTAATTAAAAACAAATAATTTTCTTTGTAACAGTTTCGGAGTAAATCGTCTTAACAATAACAAAAACAATCAATGTGATCAGTACAAAGTTCAAGTGAAATTAATAAATGCGTCCAACATACGAATACATTTCTTTCCGTCTCCTTACGGTCACTGTCCTGATTTGAACTGATTTGCGGACCTAACTATGTAAATAAGCATCGCTTGTCTGCTAAGTGTACAAATACGCATCGACTGTGGAAAGTTATATGGTACCGCTATGACCTAGAAGGCATCCAGTTTAACGATACTTAAACAACTGCATTATTTCTACACGTCCTGAATAAAAGTATAAATTAAGTATACAAGAAACATGATTATCTACATTAATGTCTTTTCCGGTAAAGGGCTTCTCTATATATGAGGCAATCAAACATCAGCCTCTACACTATCCGTTTGCATGCGTCTAAGGAACAGGTGGCATAGTCTAAATTATCCGTTCTTGACCGTGAGTCACTGTTAACCGGTGTTCAGGCTAAAGATCTCAAGTTTGGTCGATTATAATATGTCGGTCATCCTGATGACCGACAATAAACTATAATATAAAGACTTTAACCAATTATACTACTTTGAGGTAAAAAAATCAACAATAAGCCAACTAGAGGAAGATCTAGGTTACAATCTCAATACGGTCCATCTCAAGAAATGAGTTTTGGTCCAAAGCACCTGTGATAAAAATCTGGCCGAAACTTTTGAAAGAAAGCAATAAAAGCTTATTTACAGATATGAAAATCTAATCATAAAGAATATTTATACAAATTATTAAGAAAAAAACACTAGTATTATCTATAAAACTCTTTAAATGCAATTAAAATCCGCATTGTTTAAAAATTACACAGAACTTTAAATTCTCTCCTTTTCTGTTTGCATTTACGACTATATAAATACAGAAAGTTGTATAGTCGTAAATGCAAACAGAAAAGGAGAGAATTTAAAAAAGTTCTATTGGAAAAATTGGATACTTTGTATGAAAAAGATCCCACTGAATATTGGAAACTTGTTAAAGATCTTAAAGATGAAGATTCTAGTGGTATTTGTGATCCTTGTGATAAAGTTAAGCCGTCTTCATGGACTAATTATTTTTCAAGCTTATTTACAGTCAGGGAGGAATTCATAAACTTAAATGATAGGTATGAAAAACTTCTTGCTGAAAAAGAGAATTTTAGATCTTTTACCCCTTTAGATTGTCTGGATCACACAAAAAGAGGTTTATAGGGCAATTTCCAAGTTGAAAAACAAAAAGTCAGCTGGCCTTGATGGCTTTAGAAATGAAATGTTCAAGACAGGCCAACATATTTTAATACCATGTATTGTGAAATTGTTTAATATATTTTTGTCATAGGGTATATATCCAGATGATTGGAGAATTGGATACATTAAACGATTGTATAAAAAAGATGACCCACTTCAACCTTCTAATTATCGTGGGATATCAATTATGCCATGTTTATCTAAATTGTTTAATAATAAATTGAATGATAGATTACAGAATTATCTTGATACAAACAATATTATTGACAAAGCTCAGATAGGTTTTCAACCAAAGGCACGGACAGCTGACCATATGTTTGTATTGCGTACTATTGTTGAAAAATACCAAAGTAAGAACGCTAAGGTTTATGCTTGTTTTGTTGATTTTGCCAAAGCGTTCGATTCCATTATTCATTCCTTGCTTTTATACAAGCTGCATTTACTAGATATTTCTGGAAATTTTTATGATGTCATTAAAATATGTATACTGCTAATTTACTGCATGTACGCATTAAAAATAAGCTTACCCAAACAGTTGAGCAATATGTTGGAGTTCGACAGGGTGATAACCTCAGCCCAAATTTGTTTAAAATTTATGTAAATGACTTACCTTCATGTTTTGATGCTAATGATGATCAAGTGATTTTGCATGATAGTTCAATTAGTTGCCTTATGTATGCCGATGATTTAGTACTTTTATCCACATCAGCATCTGGTCTACAAAATTGTCTCAATAAATTAAATATATATTGTCAGAATAATGGAATAAGTGTGAACCTGCAGAAAACAAATATTGTTATATTCTGTAAATCAGGTAAAAAGTTCAACACTAAATTTGTGTATAATAATGTTGAAATCGAGCATGCAACATCATATAAATATTTAGGTATTCTTTATTCTTCATCGGGCACATTTACGCATTGCCAGAATGATTTGTATAAGAGGGCTCTTAAAGCATATTTTAAGTTAAGTAAATGTTTTGAAGATATACATAGAAAATTTAGGGATGGGATCGAATACCACAATCACGATTCGAATATTCGTCAGACATATTCGAATATATTCGAATATTCGAATTTTATTTGACTTTTTCCGAGTAGTTTATATGTCCACAAACCCAATGTCCGAATGTCCATCCGAAATATGTTACATTTGAAAAGTATATTATCAAATCAGTGTTTTCTGTACATTTCTGTAATATATTTTTGTTTGTTGTTATTTGTGGATATCATTCTTTACTGAAGAATTGACTTAGACCCTGACAGTCCGAACTGCACTGTCTATTAATAGAACAGCACGAACGCTTAAGAGACTCTAGCGACATACATGTAACACTTCACGGTTTTATGATGGTGGCATAATTAATGGTGACGGTAAACAAAATTAAATGATACCGATGGAATGGCTATTAACTAGGAATGAAATAGCTCAGACCGAAAACCACATTGAACAGACATTAAAACACTTGTTTGGATATTTCAATGAAGTGTCAGCTTGTCAATTAGCGTCGTGGGTGACAATACACAGTCCATAATCCGTCGCCTGACGGGAGTTAGCAATAAGTCCAATTATTAGGGATGATATAACACCACCTGTGTGACACTTTGTATTGTCACAAGTTTGTATCTATGTCATCTTGAAATTGGTATGGATGCGATAATGAGGAAGACAATTAGACGTTTTTACCCGGCTCAACCATCAGAACAATAAATCAATTAATGTTCTTGTAATATTTTTGAAAGAATGTATAACCTACCTTTAACTGGCGTTTAGGCCGGTAAATACACATTTTATTTCGTACAACTCCAGTAATTTTGATGCAAAAGTCTTTTGACAGCGATAATACATGTATTTTTTTTAAAGAAAAATCTCGAATAATCGAATACCAAAATCGTATTCGAATATTCGTCGTAAAAACGAATATTCGAATGTTCGAATATTCGATCCCTTCCCTAATAGAAATGTTGATACCCATCTACATCTTTTTGATCATACTGTTAAGCCTGTAGCATTGTATGGCAGTGAAATTTGGGGTACCATAAATTCTTCTAGCAAAAGTGTGGCAAAAGACAAGTATGACCTGTTTAAATCTCTTGACGTGTTGCCATATGAAAAATTGCATGTCAAGTTTTTAAAATATATTCTGGGTGTTCATAAAAAATCTTCTAATGATGCAGTTAAAGGTGAATTAGGCAGATACCCTCTTTATTTTGAAGCTCTCTGCAGCACTGTAAAATATTTGCAAAGATTGCAGCAAGAAGATGTTAGTGATTTGTTGAAAGATGCATTATGGGAGAGCAAGTCTTTGTACAATTGTCATAAAAAATCTTGGTTTTCTGATGTGCAGTTTTTAATCAAGTTGTTGGGAATTAATGACAACACATCGTTGAAGAGTGTAAACATTGTTAAATGTGTAAAAAATAAACTGATTGAACAATACAAATATAAATGGGCATGAACCTTAGATAAATGTGCTGTAGATAGATCAGGAAAATTGAGAACATATGCTTTATTTAAAAAACGAATGTGTAGAGAAGCTTACTTGTCTGTTGTCAAAGACTTTAAAATCAGGAGATGTGTTACTAGTCTTAGAATAAGTTCCCATAAGTTAGAAATAGAGGCTGGGCGATATAAGAAAGTAGAGTCAAATGTGCGATTTTGTAAGCTTTGTGTTAATAGTAACTTAGTTGAAGATGAAATTCATTTTATGATAGATTGTGATGCATACAGGAATGAACATACTCAGCTATATGAATCATTGTCTAAGCTGTGTATGAACTTTAATAATTTGAATTCAGAACAGAAGTTTGTTTGGATGTTCAGTAATGAAGATAGCATTGTCATCAACGAAGTATCAAAATATATTTACACATGTTACAATAAGAGATTTGGTATCCTGAAAAACACTACATAAATATTTTTGAATTGAAACAGTATAATCATGAATACAGTTATGGATGTGATGTTTATTTTTTTTATCCATTAGTAGTCCAAGATCAGTGATTGTCCACAGATGAACCATTTGTTAACAAGAAATGTGAACTTTGTTAGGTTGTTAATTGTTTTAAAATCCTATGTTAATGTGTTACTTGTTTAAGAATATCTTCCACATGATTTATAAGAATACTTGTTACCCTTCATATGTAAGGTAGCCTCAGTAATTTTTATAATAATGAATAAACTGTATACGATTATGATAACTACTATATTTCCCAATTACAGGTTATTTTCGTATTTTATTGGTATACTTTTCATCATACAGTCTTAACTACAATATAACTCAGCTATAGGTTATCTTCATATTTTATTTTATTGGTATACTTTTCATCATACAGTCTCCTTAGTATTGCCCTCTATCTGTACCCTACTTAGTAAAATTAAATACAAAAAAGGTAGTGTTGGAAGATATGACTTGAAAAGTAGCCATACACATCTTTTGTCAATTGTTTTAACAAATCAGAATTAAGCCTTGTTTTCTTTATTACTTTTTTACTTTTATTTGCTGCATTATGTATACATTGATTGCAATGTCATGTAACATGACCCATGATTGGAACATAAATTTATTCTATTCTATTCTGTTCTATTCTATTCTATTCATAGCCGAAAAGTCGTGGCCGGATTGGATACCCCGTTTTAAACAGTTGTGAATAATTCCTAAAAAATCAAAATGTTATTGTAAAAATCGATTTAAAACTAATTGATTGATTCATTTTCATTAATCATATCATTTTCAATGGAAAATTGTTTACGTTACGTTCAAGATTTACCATTTCGCAACCATGCAACTTCTCGGACCAGTGCACCTCCCCCTGGAACGCGCTTTGCGACTCTCCAAGGCCGATGACGTCACGAATCATTTTCAGAAAAGAAGCTGTATGGGCAGCCGTTTGCACAGAAGTACGTTGTCGCGGTAGTCCGAAAAAACGCTATTGTTGAAAATAACATAAACTAGCCTATTGTGTTCGCACAGATGAATAGAAAAGGATTAAACATCGAGGAACCCACCTGTTAGAAGTTTTTACAGCATGAATTTATGTGAAATAGAACTGAAACAGGCGAAAATACACAAACGCGGGTCCTTGTAAGACTCGCAAAATAGGTCTCGGAGTTTCATCTGGCGTTTTAATTCTACTTTATTAAAACTGTTGAAACTTCCAGAATTTGTTGCTCCGAGGTAGCGCTACACAGGCATAATTTTAGTTTAAACAACTTTTGTCTATGTGCTGCAATATAACTCAAGGACCGAGACCTGTTTTTCAGTTTTCAAGACGCGACCGGGGAATAAAAAATTGTCATCAAATTTTGATCTTTAAATGCTTCTGAGATGTTACGATTGTTTAAATTGGTTGGAAAACGTGAAGTGCACATGAACAAATGCAATTGATGTGTTTAGAAATAACTATGTTGTAGAAACACGGAAAAAACGCCTGATTTTTTTTGAATTTCGGACCAAAATTTGCCGAAAACCAAGCCTCCAAGTTTCATCTGTGGAATCGGTTGTTATTAACCAAATCACTCGAAACTCACACCAATTGTAGAACTAGTATCACACTACACAAGCATGTTGTTGGTTTGATCGAGACTTGTGTATGTGCCGAAAAATTGGATCGAGTCCTAGGCATTTCTTTTACTTTCCGCGACGCGACCGTACCGGGCAGTTGGAAATTGTCATAAAATGTTCATATTAAAAGGTTTCTTTGTTGTTCTGTTTGTTAAAATAGGTGCGAAAACACTGAGTGCTGACAAATAAATGCTAACAATGTTTTCTAAGGAAACTGTGGTGTAGAAACACGACAAAAACGTCTTAACATTTCTGAATTTCTCATCGAAATTTGCCGAAAACCTAGTCTCCAATTTTCATTTGTGAAAAAATCACTTGCAACTTTTAGAGATCGTAGAACTAATGTGACTCTACACTAACATCTTCTTAGTTTGACTGAGACTTGTCTTATTGCTGAAAAATAGGATTAAGGTCTAGGCATAAGCAAACTGATCCTAGGTCTAGGCATATTTTTCTCAGTTTCCGCGACGCGCTCTGGCAGTTAGAAATTGTCATAAAAAGTTGATATAACAATGTTTCAGATTTGGTTTGATTGTTAAAATAGGAGGGTAAGATATAACAATGTTTCTGATTTGGTTTGATTGTTAAAATAGGAGGGTAAATGTGTTCTCCTAAATGAATAAATGCAATTAGTGTACTCTTCTTGGGTTATATTGTAGAAACATAAACATAACGTCTAAAGTTGTCGGAATTTCGGGTCATATTTTGCCGCAAACATTGACTGTAATTTATTCTCTTTAAATCAATAAAAGAATAACTTGAAACAAACAGTGATCGTAGAATGTTAAAGAGCAATAACATGAGGAAGTTGTAGATGAAAAGAGACAAAGCATAAAAACTGTTTAACACGTTTTAATTTACAATTTCATCAATGAGATAATCAATATGTACATCAGAGGCTCATTATAACATACAAAAATTCACATAAGTCTGGGAACAAATTGTTCATCTTCGGTCTCCAACTTGGAGTGTTAATATTTTTAACTTAGATGTCGATTCTGTCTTCAAGTTGTATTTTAGTTTATTGTCAATGTAATTGCCAGATCGTGTTTAAATCAACACGTAAACAAGCAGACTCGTTGAACGTTTTATAAATTTATTTTACACATCTTGCACCTTAAACGTTTTATTGATAGTTTTAATTAACAAGTAGCTTCTAACATATCAATGCACATCTCTGTTTTTGTAACAAACAGAAGAAATGGCTATAAGTAAAAAATAAGTTAGACTTTTTGAAATTAAATGGTTATTTTCAATGAAAATCCTAGTTCCACATGTCGCACTTTAATTGAGGCATACTTGGCTTCTCACAAGAACTACAACTGGAATTTTGCAAGTTTCTTTCAGTGCTCGGGATCATTTTCAATAAACAAAATCTGAACAGTTTTGAGAATTTTCTGTTTATTCTGGTATACAAAAACCTGTCACAACAGCTACACATCAGTGAAACAATGCAAATCTCAGTTAAAAAACACCCCCGGAAAATAGGGCGGGGGGTCTTTTAGGAGGTACCCCCCCCCCCTTTTTACCAGCAAAACTTCTTCCAAAACCACCATACGTCCCCTATAACCGCCCATGTTAATCTGCCCTCAGAAAAATGTTGTTTTACTTTCCATCTTATAGTATGTGACAAAGATTTATGAGAATTATGATTCTGAGAGACATACTCAAAGAAGTAGAGTGGGATTCAAGGAACAGGAAATACTGTGGTATCATTTAATTTCGCCGGGATCAAATTTCGCGCATAAAACAAAGGCTTAATGACATTTTCGCGGAGGCATAAATTCGCGCAGTTGTATTGTTCTCTTAAAAGGTGATATTGAAGGTTTGATCTCGGTGAGGTTTGATTTCGCAATTTTCAAAGGGATAAAAATGCGACAATAAATGATATACATTGTATAATGATACCACAGTATACGTAAGGTGCACTTTCAACCTGTACAAGAATTGCTTAAAAAATTAGGTGAAAGCTTTCCGCAACTACGACAAACTAAGCGATATTTGCATGGAACTCTAAAATTGAAACAAAAATTTGAACAACGACGTATATAAATCTCAGATATTTCCAAAACTGTATATAAAATAACTTAAATTCCATAAGACTACAATTGCATGTCTACTTGCACATTATACTCATTTCATTTTACTTCAGGACTACTGCCTGTTTCGGTCATGACGCGTGTTAGATAAATATTTGATTTTGTGTGACTAATGTATTTATTGCATCAATAACAAGTGCCCCACCCCAATCTCAATTCCCTCTTATAATTTGAACCACGCACCTCAAAAAAATTAAACTAGTTAAATGGGATACTTAGATGTCCTCCTTTTCTTTCCTGTTGATTCGCGTCCCGCTACCTAAAATGCATATCTGTGTGTGTACTTACAGATTTTACTGCTGGCGAAATACCCCAGGCATTGTTTCAAGAACCTAGGTAGAACCACAGACCTTCAGTTACAGCAGGACCTCCCCCTCTCCCCCACCCCCAACTCCCACCCCCGCAACATATCCGTCTCTTTTGATTACACCAAAATGTTGGCGTAAAATGACCTCTTTCTACCAGCCAAGACTTCCGAAAAGTTAAACAAGTTTTTATGGGGTACAGGAGAGATCAGTTACTAGATTAACACATGGAAAGGCGAATACATGTATGCGAAGATGTTAAAAACATGAGTTTTCTGGACACACTGTCGACCTTTTCAGCATATTTCGTAGATTTCCCCGAATGATAGAGAAAACGATAGAAATGTGGAGGAAATCTACTAGTGAGCATTATAGCCGATTCCTATGAGATCATCCCGCACTATGTTGTTTTCTCTGAAAATATTTATAAGTATATAAAAACAAAGATTTTCTCACAAAAATCAACAAAAAACTAACCGGAAATTCCGGGATCCGACGCGACTCCGCCGTTTTCGCAATGTATCGATTGGGCACGGTGGAGCTAGAAATGAAGTTTTAGAAGACGAATAGTCTGGTTATTTGAAGTATTTGAGATGAAAGTGTTTCAAAATATAAAGCCTACATGATTATTATTCTGCTGTTATGTTTCATGCGGTATTTCATTCATGCTGTTATGTTTCATGCGGTATTTCATTCATAAAAAAGCATGACATAAAAACAACTTAATAACCAAGGATAGTTTAATATTTCTACTGAGAAAATTCAAAATAAAATATGAACTCTTTCTTAAGACAACAACACAATTTAAAGAGCAGACGAAATTAAAAAAAAATATTAACATAATTCTGCCAAACAGTTAAATTGTTATTTGAACATTGTAACATTAAAATACTTTATCTGGGTCGCGTCACGTTTAAAGATGTCTTCGGACAGCTGACGTCAATCCTTGAAATTACGTCATTAAGTTGAGCAGACGGCAAGGATTATTATGCGATTTGCGGTAATAAGCATTACATGTTTATAGTCAAAATATGTAATATAATCAAATACAAGTTATAAACAAAATACCAGTCAAACTGCAGTGTTTCGTTCCCGAGGAATAAGACGTTTAGCAATTGTAAATTAGTGTAATTGTAAGTTCATTCTAAATATAGTAACAACTAAAATTTCTAAAAAATATCACAGACGATACCTTTTACCGTTACGCGCGCCAAATAAATTAATCTAAAATATGACAAATGATTTACATATTAAAAATAGAGATACATGTATATCTCCAACGGTTATAAAGTACTTTCCAATTTCGCAGAACATGAATCAAAAATACATTTGACATTTTAAACTGTTCTGTCAATATTTAATATACACAACCATGGCCAAAACCAGCTGTCTGTCTGATCGTCATAGTCAGTTGACCTCAACTTCCAATTCAATTTAACGTCACGATCGTTACGTCATAATTTCGGTTTCTCTCGGGCCATATTTTTATAAGCTCTTTTGACCGTCTAAAAATCGCTTTTTTATTTAAAAACAAATGCTGGCCCCCTTTTCCTGCCAGAATATTATATAAGCTCTTTTGACCGTCTAAAAATCGCTTTTTTTTATTTAAAAACAAGTGCTGGCCCCCTTTTCCTGCCAGAATATGACATTTCATTTTCTATGAGATATCACAATGCGTATCTTCAATAGGTGATATCATCTTTGGAATATGAAATATTAATTTGAAGCACACCTGCTTATCGGTCAACTTGACGCCGAAATAGATTCGTTGGACTCAAATTGACTGTATTGTATTTCGGTTAAACTGAACGTTAGCAATTAATGTAAACAGGTAGATACTGTACGTGTTTTATTTTCCCAAATATTTTATCCTAGATCAAAATTTTCAAAAACGCTCTACGGTTTTTGTACGATATAGGTGTAGACGAAATATCACTCAGATAGAATATCTTTATAAATTTATAATTTTTAATTTTATAGACATTTTATTCAATCTTTGGAGTTGGTCAGTTAAAAACATTGATAATTTGTAATTTGCTTTCATCAAACATTTGTTCTACAACTCGACACCAATTTCTACAATCAGTCATGCCCTCAAAAATGAAGTTAACTATGCAGAGGTAAAGTTGGTCCCATTCAACTGACTTGATAAGTTGCGAGGTTGCCTATCTTCGATCAATTGTTATAAGGATGCAGTAAAGAGTTTGTAGCCGTAGATGCGAATTGGCCCCGGTCAAATTTGAAGATAAGAATTAAGTGGGCAAACTGTAAGCTTCATGACACTTTAAAATATTTTTAGATGCTATATTTGCAGTTTCACATCTGTAGCTAGGATCCCCAAAAATTGTCTGACATGCTCTTTTTGACCTTGACACTTTCAGTGTGAGGCAGGTGCTTGGAAATGCGAAACTAATACATTTCTGGCTCTGCCTTCAGTTTAACTTGCAATTCTCAAGGGGCATACAAACAAGTGTGAGTAGTGCAAAATCTAGGTGGTTATGGTATATTTTGAGTATGATTTAATGAATCAGTAGGGATTTTACCATGTGTGAGTGGCAAGCATTTATTTTGGTCATTGGCAATAAGAAAGCTGTGAACTGGTGAATGTTTGAAATTTTGCCTCGTCGGCCGACCAGTTTTCACGACCAGAATTTGAAAGTTAATGGTGCTTAAAAATCAACTGATATGTTTTGAATATAATTTTGCTTTGTTTTCATAAACTGTATGTCATTGTGATGTCAGTTTTGTGCCCTTTCTGTTTCAAGTATGTGCTAGTAGGGAGCAAGTGGACTTGTCGTGTCGGCTGTGATTCTTTGGTTTGCGATATATCAGAATAACCGTTTATTGCCGCCTATACGTGTATTCTGGATGTGGGGATATGCGTATGCATACTTTGCCGAATACCGCATATATTGAATTCAAATTTTTAGCATTTAAATTCAGACGTATATAAACCTTAAACGTTTTGATTCAATAATTATAGTCAACCAAAACCATTTTTATTGACACATATGAAATAAATGATGCCAATGAGGCGACATTTATCGCTGTTTCAAAATGGTGGAGTTTACATTGTTGGCATTATAGAGACAATGGGATAACAAAGCTGTACATGTTAGTTTGGAAATAGAATTCTTGCATAACAGATTTCACCATCCGCCGTGTCAGACCAGTCAAGCTCCGTGACATATTTGCAAAATCATGAATGAGAAATAGATTCTGTCGCTACTTCGAAAATAAGTTTGGAAATAAAACAAAATATAATAAATATACGACGTGAAAGAAAATGTCCGTTACGTATGCTCGGTTTGTTCTGAGGCGGTAGCTGGTCTGTGACGAGTTATGACAACAACTCTTCTCTGAGGCCGGATTTTCCCACCCGAACTTTGCACACGTGGAATATACGAGTATATTCAAAATTCTTCGAGAGAATTTTTCAGTATATTGAATAAATAACGGTGAGTCTGGGCGTTTATAACTGATAACGGATATGTAAACAGTCACATGATATTATGTATATAGTAAGACCTATGTATAACATTAATTATATAGGTCTTTGGTTTATATAACAAACAATGATCTTACAGTAGATTGGGCGAATTCAATACATTTTACAGAAATCTATACACATCAAGAAAACATGGCGATATCAAAACTGTAAAATGATTTCTGATAAACCATATTTAAATGTAATTGTCTGTCATGTTACTGTCTTGTTATCGGTAACATATTATACTTGTATGAGAGGCTTACTTACATACATGTAGTTATGTCTTCCGTTTTACTTTTATTGTTTATGGAGACAAAGTATGGGCAAAAGTCTGGTGGAAAAAATGCAAACTGTGGAATTATTGTGCGAACGGTGTAGATCTAGATCAACCGGCACATCCGTTACAAGATCAAGATCTACACTGTTCGCTACTTTGTCAGAAAAAATTTAATGAATCAAAAAGCGAATATTGTAGATCCCGTACAAATGGCTTGGATGCGATGGATCTACACTGGTCGCACGCGCTACAAACCCATATAAATGAAGTAATGGGTTAAATATGTCAATGTCTTAGATATGCAGAGATTTTTCGGAATATTCCATCTTCAGTCCAAGAAATTAAAGTAGGATCACCTTCCTTTGTTAAAAACACACCAACGATCTAATATGCATTACGCTAGTCTTGGATCTAGTACATGTTCTGACTTATTTTCTAAGATTATTTTAATGCAACGGAAACGCTCATGAGATTATATTGTTGTAAGTTTTTGACCCGTTCTCCAGATTGACCTTTTCCAAAACGGTTCTTCCGTAAGTTATTTTAAGTATAAATTGCGATGTGGTAAAACGATACTTCCTCGTTGCAGTCCGAACTATCAGTTCGATCCACAATGTTGTGTTCTGTTCTACGAACTTATGTCTTGACCTGCTATCGCAACAGTTGTGCAATAGACCTGTCTTTCTTCCATAATTGACCTTACGCTGGCCGTTTGACTGACAGTGCAATTAACCAATCAGAGTATCGCGCTGATAAACATTGTTACTATTCGCCATTTTGTCCGTCAAACTGACCAGCTTGTCTGACATCAAATGTTCAAGTTTATTTTTAAAATTTCATTAATAATGGTGAAAAGGTGCTGCTACGACCACTGCAATTCTGACACTAGATATCCGGAGAGGCAAGCGAATGGAATTCGGTTTATTCCGTTCCCTAAACCAACAACAAATGTGGAGAAAAAAAGCTAAACATATTGATTAACTGATAAATCTTGGGACTTTTTAAAAATGATTAATTAGATAAAAGATATTTAGGGGGATAATTTATTCTAAATTTCAAATGACCATGGTGGTTTATGTTTTAATTTACATCGAAAACTTTATGTATAGGTTATAGTTTATTTGAAGGCTTGTACGAAAATTAAACGGTCAGGCCCAGCAGAGCTGGGCGACCGTTTAATTTTTCATACAAGCCTCCAAATAAACTATAACGTATATAATGGTCGAAATTATTTTTGTAACTGACAAAACAGTCGCCGCCTTAACTATCGTATAAGGTTATGCAAAAGATCAGTAGTCAAAACGAAAGTGGTTTTGTCATTAATGGCACGTAAACATGTAGAATTATGTTTTTTATCTGAAAACACCATGTGAACATTACTGACTCTCAGGAAAAAAAACCTGTGTAGCAGTCTGTCCTTGGGTGGAAAAACAAGGGTTCATCCGTGGAAGTTCCATTTTACCATTTACTTAATAAATGAATCGTTTATACTGTAGCATGTCAAAATAGTTTATATCCGAATCAACGGGCTTAGCCGTGTAGTTTGATCACGACCGACACTTCTCACTGTTATATTTACTAGGTTATTTGCGACAAAAAAGGGAAAGTGCAAATACTGATCAGATGACATTGATTTAATGGGTGATCTGGATCTAAACTGGCTGCCTATATGATAACAGACGTATCTATAAAATAAAGGATTAAGCAATTTAAGAAGATTATCATAAGCAAAAAAGTCAGAGCTAAAAATATTTAAATGATATTTTTTTCCTCAGACTTTCTACGTCACGCCTCCTTGAACACTGTAGAAGATCGTTAACGAACTATATACTCGTACATGTATATCAATTAATGTTCGAAAAATATTATGGAGGAAATCGACCTATAATAAACACATTTTGGACGCGCGACTTTATGAGAATTAAGGTTCGAAATATTTGAAAAATACTGCGTTGTCATTGGCTCAAAAATAATTTCAACCATTATTTTTTTATTAAGCTTAAACGCCGCATCAAATGATTGTTATAATACGATACAGATAATTTGCATCTGTCAATCGCGGGCCAGTATTATATTCGTTGCCATCTCTAGTATTGTATCATAGAGTTGTAATATTAATCAATGTAATTAAAATTATTAAAAGGTTCACCACAATTACCGTCATTAAATCTAGTTTTGGTATATCATTGTAAATCGCTGGTCTCTAATACATTCACTCTTTTATGAAAAATAACAAATAATACTCTTTAACTATAGTATTATAGTAAAACACTATTCATTAAGGGTATATTTGGTATAAATTCTTATGATTAAATCAGATATAAATTTGTTAAAACCAGCAAAATATTTTAAAATAATAACCATTTCAAGTGAATTAACTGGTAGGGTATACTAGAAATTTGTTTTTCACAGGAGAGGTTGAAATGTCTTTAATAATATGGGTTGAAATGTATTCAATATAAATTTAAGAGTTGAAAAATAAATATGTTTTCATTTTATGGGTTGAAATATCCAATGGGATAGGGGTTGAACGGTCTTCATTTAAAAGGTTGAAAAGTCGATGGATTAAAAATTCTTCGTTTTGAACGATGGGTTGAAAATTATGTCTAGCGGTTGAAATGTCCGTCACCCCTTAATCCCTACAAGCAAGCTGACGTTGGCCCAACGTTGGCATTTGGTTGTACGGTTGGCGTAACGTCGGCATCGGGTGAACAACGTTGGCCCAATGTTGGCTCAACGTCGTTGTCTGAAGTAATGGTTTTGATCGGCACGTCGACATTGGTTCAACGTTGGGCCAACGTTGTAAAAATGACGTCATATTTACAACATTGTGCCAACCGCCAAAAAAACATGTTTATCTTACACTATTAAAAAGGCTCAATTCCTCATATTCTAGGTTTATAAAAAATGGAGACATATTGAGCGCATAAACAACTTTATTAAAAACTAGATCTGTTTGCTGACTGACTGGCTGGTAAACGGACGAACTGACATAATATTGAAAATGTTTTGAACTTCAAAAATATATTTATGTTATGTATGAAATTCACATTGCGTATCTGTCTTGTTAATATATAAACTGGCACTTAAATTATCTTTTCCAGTAAATACTAACACTATGTGGATGTATACATGCAATTATAAGTTGTAGAGATTAGAACCACGTGTTATTAGTGGGGTCAGGATTATTACAGCTGAATGGTCTACTATCCAGTTACCATAGCAACCATGCAATTAGAAACAGAAGAGAGATTGTGAAAGGAATAATAGCTCTTTGTGCATTGTACATGTACAAATTTTGAACAACCTATATAGCAGTGTGCTTGTAAACAAAGGAGGAAAATATTTCGAATTTTCGACGACAGTAAAATAAGGTAAGTATCTAGATTTCCCTTGTTTTTAATGTAACAGTTTTATATACTAAAAGATAAACTTTATTAAGTTAAACTTTTTTTCATTATTCTGATAAAATAAACTAGACAGTATGCAGTCTTGAAATATAAACTTTAAAACTCATATTTTTAATGAATTGTAGATAATAATGATTGAACATTTCCTTTGGTTCAATCCATTATTTGTTAAAGGAGTCAGGTAATTGAGTGTTTATAGACGGGATTTACTTCATCAGTTTATAAGATTATAATATACTGACTTTACCCTTTCTTCCTTTTATCACAGTCGCTAACAGTGTAGATCCTGATCCAGACAACTGTGCCATCTGATCAATATCTCCAATCTTTGCTTCGTGATCAGAAATAATATAATAAATAAATAAGCAGTGTAGATCCTGATTAGACGGCACGGTTGTGTCAGCTGATCTGGATCTTCACTGTTCGCACATGCGACAAATGCGTTTATATGGAGGATAGGGTTAAAACTTTAGACATGTGTTCTGCATAAAGTGTAGATGTGCGTGATTGGCTATAATTATATATCTAATAATTTTAAATGTTCTCATTTTCTATTGTTAACATCCCTTATTCTAATTTATTGCTGAAACGTCTAAGAAAAACAAATTGTGTGGGATAGCAACATATGCTGAAATCAGCGATCTTAATAAGGAGTGGTTTGAATATGCCTGTGACAGAGAGAGGAGGGAAAATAAAATAAAACAGAAGAACAGATTAAAGAGAAAGAAAGATCCAAGTAGAAGAGAGCTTTAATCAAGAAGAGAAGAAAATGAAGAAGAGTCATCGTGATAAAACCATAAGGACTTTACAATGTAACTTTGAAAAATAATGTGACATTTATTGTCTACATGAACTATAGAATATATATTTCGAACATGATATTCTTTTCATTAGATCCTTTGTAAGAAATACTTAGATTTTATAAATTTTGAAAATATTTTTGCTGGTTTTGGTTTGATTTAATATTAAATGTCAAATAAACAGCTATTTTCTGGCTTTTCTTGTGGAAGATGACCCTTGAGATGTTCCTATGAAGAATTTTCAACAATCAAGCTGGATAGCTTTTTCATGTGATGGTCCAAAACCAACAGAGGACCACCTCAGTGTGTTTCTAACCGCACCCTCTTTCGGATTTAGAATGTCACAGAAGAACCGCATTTCTGCCGGGTTTTGAACCACGACTTCTGGATCAGAAATCAGTCACTCAAAGTTTGTTGGCACAGTGTAAAGCAAATATTATTCCAATGGAAATTAAGGATTTCTAACGTTGGGCCAACATTTGGCCAACGTAAATTTAAATTTGTTTATGTTGGGCCAATGTTGGGCCAACGTTGGCAAAATTGTGTTGAAATCCCAACGTTGGGCCAACTGAACAAAGCCGACATTGCGACGTTGGCCCAACGTTAAGCCAACGTGTTGGCCCAACGTTGGGCCGATGAGCAAAATTACATTGGGCCAACGTCATATGCCAACATTGGGCCGACGTCACTGACGACATTGGCCCAACGTTGGGCCAACGTCAGCATGCTATCTGGGATTCTATTATGTTTCCGTCATCGTGTGTTATTAAATCTTCCAAGTAACATCCTGATATAAAAGCTTGTGCTTTTTGTTTCTTTCGTGACGATAAGTTACATTTTAAAGTAATTTATTCCAAGATCATCAAGTATGTTTGCGAGCGTAGCGACACGATTAACCATTTTGTTTGACGGACATCGGAAGAGTTGTTCCGCTTGAAAATCGGTGGGCGCGGTTATCGACGCTCCAGCGTAAGGTCAATTAGCCAGTCCATTCAGTAATCTTACGGGTGTTGTACAGTATTATAATCTATAGACCCTGATCAGACTACGTGGGTGTACAGGATGATCTGGGTTTAAAATGGCCGGTCCCGTTTAGCAGATTAACACGTTCTTGTGCTTATTTAGGTCTATTAAGCTACTAAGCATGATGTATCGATCATCTACTAAATATTTTAATCATACATTTCACATTTCATGCTAATAAAAGTGGTAATGTTTTGCGATAAAAAAAAGTAATGAAATATTCAAATATAACAATTAACTGATATCAATTCTAACAATTCCGGGCTTAAGCCAAAGACGTTCATATGATATACAGTTCATTGCTTAAGCGGATCCGTGAATGTAGACACTGTATTACTTTTATTTTCAATTTCCTTTCCATTTACTAAGACGTTTATGATAAAAAACGATTGTTAATTAATTAATAATAAATTAATAATTACCAATAACATTCTTATATTTTGATCAAAGATCGTTTTATCCTTACTACGTAAGTGTGCTCAGCTCTTTTTCAGGATGAAAATCTGTTATAATACAGACACAGGGTAAAGGTCCCAAATAAGACCTCGTCTGAATCACTGCAGCAGGACAAAAGACATCCGATATTATAAGTTTTGCAAATAGATTCTTCTTCTATTCTTCTTCTATCTGTTTGTAAGAGAAATGAATGCAGTGTCATGTCAGCTTACAATTGACATGACAATATAATACGGCAAAAGTCCGGGCGCAAAGCGGCCGGGGATTGCCGCTTATAGGTAACACGTAATTTATTTAAAAACAATGTAATTTATTGAAAAAAAACTAATTGTGATAAGCTGGAGGGATATTTACCCGTGTCCTTTTCTAGCGGGAAGTGTCTCCGGGTGCGGGTCCGGACCTCTAGACTTTTGGTCTAGAGGTCCGGACCCGGACCCGGAGACAACCCATATAGAGTTGTCTCGGGGTCCGGGAAAATTATAATAAAGATTGAAGGCAACAAACATTCATTTATTAAAGTAGGTCGCATTTGGAGATTGCCGTTGGATACAGTATACACTTGCCGGTATCGGGACATTACGGACCATGATCATTACGGACCAGACATAACGGACCAGATTTTGGGACATGACGGACCACCAAAAAAGACATAACGAACCAGATTTATAGACATTACGGACCATCTAAAAGACATAACGGACCAGATATATACATATTACGGACCATCTTTAGAATGATAAAGAATATAAAATGTATTTCTAAAAACATAATGTATAGAATTGTAGACAGTACAGACCACCTCAGATTAATATGAATTGTGAAAACATAAAGGACCATTTAAAGATTCATGTAACGAAAGACTTTTCTTATATAAAGATTAATTTTGTTTAAATTGATTTTTAGGTTTCGAGTAGTTTATATCACAATCAATTTATGAAACATTTTTATGCCCCCACAAAGTGGGAGGCATATAGAGTTGCACTCGTCCGTCCGTCCGTCCGTACGTCCGTACGTCTGTACGTCCGTACGTCCCCAAATCTTGTGGCATCAACTCCTCCTAAACTATAAGGCGGATTTCTTTCAAACTTAAGTTATTTGGTTTTTGAAAGAGGTGTGAGGATATATTGCCGATGTTATTGTCATTTTACTTGAACCGCAGAAGTGGGATAACATGACACTCAGACCGTCAATGTATCCTCACATGTATATATTCAAGAAACCTAATAATTGTTTGATTATACTGCAAAACCTTCGAAAAATAGATATTTAGAAAACATTGGTTTTTAATAAATAAGGCTCATTTTATTTTGAATGATGTAATTGTTGCCCTACTGAACTAACACAATGTATACGGTTTTAACAAATCAATCGAGTATTATGTATGTATATTTTGTTATAATACTTAATATTTGTGTATGCGTACTAGAAGAAATAAAATGTACACAAGCAATTGTGGTACAATTCCGACATCTTTTTATGTTTATATGCTTACAGCATAATATTATATATAAAGGTCTATAAATAAGCGAACTATGCGATTTAAGGACGTGAACAAATCAAGGTCTGTTTTATGTTGCAATGGTCACAAACTCTGGTAATTTGTAGCGAGGAACGAATATACAATTTTAAAAATATATGCTTTTTACGTTTAATCAAGAAGAACTAACAATTCCTAGGTGAATACAGTATGATCGTCGGCGAAGCTTCTAACAGGACTCGATCCCATTGGTATCTAATTAAAAATCTGACAACCCATTACCACTATGTTTGATTTTGCATTACGCGTTTCACTTTTGTGTGTTTAAAACTTTAAAATTGATATTATTTTGTCTTCTCAGTTCGGTTTTATCCCTAAAACCTTTACCAAAGCACCTGTGTGGATACGCCTTATGGTGAACAGCCTTGCTATGAACAAGCATTGCGGCGCGTGTATTGAACGACGCTCCACAATGCTCACAAATGTTGTTCATGATCTAAAACACATGGAACCTAAATACTGTCAATTATGTGTTTTCAACTAGATGAAAGAGCGATGTCCAGGTAATTTCAACATACGAAACTATCTGTGTTGGACAGGTCTCCTAAATATCTAATGGTTAAGTTTAATTAAGAATATTTTTACAATCAGGCACCGGTCGTAAAAGCAATAGCTGTTTCATTGCCAATATTACATTTTTATTTTGACACAAATGATATTTTGTACCAGCTAAAAGAATTAAATAAAAAAATACGCAAGCCGGGAGTTTTTTCGTTGGCCGGCGGTGACAACTGAACAAGCCAAAGTTCAGAGGAGCGGATCAAAACAATACATGTTTTAAGCCGGAATTTGATATTGAGGAGTCTCCCAAATGTTACATTTTATTTCTTTAATTGATTACGTGTCAGATATGTGTTTATATGGTCATATTAGTCAGGGAAATACTACAGCGATATTCTATGTTTAAATGGGGAAAAAGTCAACTGCACTTTATCATTTATTTTTTCAGAACTGCACTTTATCATTAGGGATATTTGCTAATTTTGCAGCGAAATAGTGTTTAAGTTGACAAAAAAAAGTTGTCTTGGGACATGAAATTTAAAATGGAATTCAATTTTTGGTGTGATTACAGACAAAACTACCTTTCTTGGCGAAAAACATACAAAATGACAAATTTCCCTGCATTTTACCCTGAAAATTCTTGCTTATTTCTCGCCGATTCAGTTTCCATGACCGAGGTAACTTGCGTTCCACTAAGAGTTTATATTCCATCTAGGTACCAAAAGATTCGGAAAAATGTGTAACAGGTTCTTAGGTATATCTCAATTTTACGAGTTATTTATTAAATGAGTAAAAGTAAAAAACTTACCAATTTTCATCCAAGATGGCGGACTTTTGTTTACGAAATGCATGGTAAGGTGCAGTTTGATTACCTGCCCTGGGTCCGTAATGTCTATAAATCTGGTCCGTAATGTCCTTAAATCTGGTCCGTTATGTCTGGTCCGTAATGGTCATGGTCCGTAATGTCCCTAATTCTTGGCATTCCACTTGCCACGAGCAAAAAGCGACGAATTATTGGTCTTTCAAAACTGAAATAAAATTCTTATATGTAACATTTTAATGCTTAAATTACATGTTTATGATTCAATAAGATGTTAAATAATAACATTTTTGAGAAAATATCACAAAAACTGCATAATATCTATAACAATAATTTTCCCGGACCCCGAGACAACTCTATGTGGGTTGTCTCCGGGTCCGGGTCCGGATCTCTAGACCAAAAGTCTAGAGGTCCGGACCCGGACCCGGAGACACTTCCATTCTAGCGGCCATTAACTTCAGGAAGTTTTTTTTTTCTAAAGATATTTAAACGGTCTCTACCATACATGAAAATTTTAACCATTTTCGATTTTCGTCATAAATAAGCAAGCCGTTGCTGAAATTGAATTGTCCTACGAAAAATTGTTTTTCTCGGTTCAATGTATTTCGTTCTCAAAAAGAACGCCGGCATGATTATTGTCGGTCATCCTGATGACCGACATATTATAATCGACCAAACTTGAGCTTTTTAGCCTGGACACCGTTTAACATTGACTCACGGTCCAGAACGGATAATTTAGACTATGCCACCTGTTCCTAAGACGCATGCTAAAGGATAATGTAGAGGCTGATGTTTGATTGCTTGATATATAGAGAAGACGTTTACCGGAAAAGACATAAATGTAGAGAATCATGTTTCTTGTATACTTAATTTATAATTTTATTCAGGACGTGTAGAAATAATGCAGCTGTTTAAGTATCGTCAAACTGGAAGAAAATGTAGTAACATGAATGCCTCCTAGGTCATAGCGGTACCATAGAGCTTTCCACAGTCGATGCGTATTTGTACACTTAGCAGACAAGCGACGCTTATTTACATAGTTAGTATTAATTACCAAGGTTTATATAGTATAGTTCTAGTTTGGTAAGCAAATTAGGTCAAATCAGGTCAGTGACCGTTAGGAGACGGTAAGAAATGTGTTCGTATGTTGATGCATTTATTAATTGTTGGTCATCCTGATGACCTACATATTATAATGGACCAAACTTGAGCTTTCTACCTGAACACCGGTTAACAGCGATGTAAAGCAAAGTTCACGGACCAGACGGAACAAATAATTTAGAAAAGAAGACTCTTACTAAGTCGTTATTTATGGATAGACTCTTACTCAGTCGTTATCTTTGAAAACCAAGAGGCCTCTTATTGGCTCTTAAACGAAGTCATATCTGGAGTCTGTACCTATTCTTGAATCCTCTCTCCAGCTTCTGATCAGCTAGGCTTATTACTCATAAAGATATTTCCGACAAAGAACAATAAACATATACATGGATTTTGTCTAGTAAATGTATACTGTGCATGATAAACAAAAGATGTACAGCTTATGACTCTATTAGCAACTAGAATGTGTAGAGAGCACTGAACAGATATTAGCTAATTATTTTGCTTTGTTTTCTTATCTATGAACTTCTGCAGCATTTTTTGAAACATGGGGACAGGGGTATCCCGGGGAACGTCTTTCATGTTTAAGCTAGCTCGATATGGATTACATTCGTCGTTACTTTGATAAGTTTACTAAACTGTTATCTTGCATTTGCCACTCAACTGGTTATTAAAGTTGTATAAGGTTTTGAATGTAAAAAATATCATTCGAACATCAGAACACACATTTTTGCAGGAATCATTAATCTGGTCATGAAACTGGCAATAATAGAAAATACAAGTTTTAGCTTTCCAAAGTTTTAATTTGGTTTCGAATCTACAAAATAATCTTTGGAACATGCGAAAACACATATTTTTGCGGAAGTCTCAAATCGAGTCATAAAACTGTCAATAATAGACAAAACAAAATTATGCTTTCCAAAAAGCTAGTCGGTCATTAGCATAACCTTTTAACAAACAAAGATGGCGCTGAAGAGCATACTTTTGGCAAATTTGAAATTAACGCGTTTGGTTGTTATTGAAAGTCAGAAGACATTCTAAGTAAATACCAACATTCTAACGAAATTGTTCTAGATCAGAAAGAGCAATGTTACCTAACAGTGAGTCCCGGTCAGCCTGTGTGAACGTTTTTCTCTCCCACTCTGTGACAGTGAAAAACTTTGGTTTTTTTAAACATATTCTGAAGCTTTTGGTTTATATTTACAGCTTGTTTATCGTTGCTTTCGAACACTTTGTGACACAAAATAGTGTTTGATAAACTTTTTAATTTCCGTTTACATCCAGGTGAATTATTTTGTTTGCAAACAGGGTTAGTGTTATCACCTGCTTAAATACATCTCCTTCGAATGAAGAAATACCTATAAATAAACTTACATTTTTGTATGACATCCAATAAATATAAAGCGCTTTAATTTCAAGTGGCTTAAAGTTTAAACTTTTGTGCCGTCTTCTTAAAAGGTTGTGCTAATGACCGACTAGCTTTTTGGAAAGCTAAAACTTGTTTTGCTACACAGTCAAACAACGTTGTTTGCTAATAACCTGATTCCCGTTAAGGTCCGTGTAACGGTGTACGTCTGCTGAACACGAGACTCTAGCGATGCCGCACACTAGACTCTAGCTATACCGAAGTAGTGGCATACCAATTTTTTAAATAACACATTTTTCTGTACATTGACGATCATTTCAAATCTGTTGCATAGGAGTTTCAGCCATGATCATTCTAAGACTAAGGCATAAGAGCATTTGTAATCCTTAGGTCTATAGTCGTCCTATTAATGTAAATGTGAGGATAAATATGCAGGTCCATTCCATCAATTTAATTGTTTTTTTTATTTTATTTTTATTATAATTTTTAATTGATAAATTTCAATACATGCAAATATAAATTTCAATACATGCAAATATGTAAACTTAACATTATTTATGATTAACAGAATTTTAAGAATGCATTGCACCATTTTGAATGAGCATAGTTACACGTTAAATCCAAGTGTTATTGAAAGGGTTTCATGCATAAGACCAAATCACTTTTAATGCTATAAATGAACAAAGTGTACAACAAATTGACACTTCAATATTAACAGAACATAGTTACTCAGCAAGTAATAAAACAACCAGAAAAAACAACCAGGCCACTGCAACAATAAGTGTATTAATGGAGTTCAGTATTCAAATATTGATGTTCCAGGGAATTGCAATTGTTTGTTTTCATTGTCTCAGCATGGCTCTGCATGGAGTTGTTTCTAAAACTTTTCACTACAGGATTATGATCTGATAGCATATAATTGAGAACCGGGTTCTGTGGAAAGATATTGCTACTGTCACTCATGGCCTAACCAATGGTTCCATCACTCCGTATTACAATTCAATGATTCTAAGAAATGGCTGGGCAACAATGTGTTAGATTAAAGCTGCACATGATGTTTTGCAAATTAACATTGATACGGTGTTAAAGAGAATATCAATTATCAATGTTACTATGCAGAGCCAGACAGGATATACATATCAATCATACAAACCATTAACAAAATCAAAAATACTATATGTTTACTCGAGGACTGTGGAACAACCATTTTACAATGTTGACTGAAAGAGTTCAAAGAAACCAGAATATATATGTAGATCATGATGGGCACATGATCAATAAAAGAAATAAAATGTAACATTTGGGAGACTCCTCAATATCAGAGTCCAGCTTTAAACATGTATTGTTTTGATCCGCTCCTCTGGACATGTGTTTATTCAGTTGTCATTGGTCTCTGAAAAAAACTCCTGGCTTGCGTATTTTTCTACCACAATGATTCTGCATATGATTCTGACTGTGCGCTTATAATTCATTACCTTAAAATCGATTAAGGTGCTTTCCTGACAACTGCATGTTTGCAATTTATTTATTTCTTTCTTTAAAAAAAACAATATAAAGACTGGTGGTATGACATTCTTATTACAGGTTGGTTCCAGTACTGCTGACTGCACCTAGTATTATGTTTTGTAATTGTGAACAATTGGTTCGTTCAGTGCTACTTGTACCAAATCTAAATCTATAGTAAGTCCAGTCAAGATCAAAGATAGGTTGAAAAGACGAATTCTTCAATCAGAACTCAAGGAAAGTGAACTATATCAATGAAGTTGTATTATTTGGAAAATGCTTTTGCCGTACCTAGGCATAGCCTAATTCATATTATTATATATAATTATATGTACTGAAGTAGGGACATGTACAGCGAAGAAGTCTACACGTGTCCATGGGCCGTTTTGACCTGAATTTAC
Organism: Corbicula japonica; assembly: GCA_038501625.1. Taxonomy (NCBI): domain Eukaryota; kingdom Metazoa; phylum Mollusca; class Bivalvia; order Venerida; family Cyrenidae; genus Corbicula; species Corbicula japonica. The sequence continues at coordinate 113,138 of JAZAYU010000530.1, read as the reverse complement.
GTCCCCTTAAAAGCTCTTCAATGTGTTTTTAAAAGCGCGAAGAAAGAGCAGAAGTAAAATATTTTACGGCTTTTTATACCTTAAACGTGGTAAGATAGATAGCAGACTCGCATAGCTAGTGTGCAGAATTGTTATATGAAATGTCTGAAATTATTTTGTTCCTGGTCAAGTCACCTGGATCGACGATTCTTGTAGAACGATTTTGCGATATCCGAACTATCCGAAATGGTGTACATTAATTTGTTGACAACGTAGGCACTAGCATGACTAAGACATCTCCATAAAATGAGTATGATTTTCTGCATGCTATCTATTATTACACTGGTTGAATATAGATGCCATCATAAAATAACAAGTCTTACAATAATTTCACTGGATGACAGTAAAGTGGGCACAACAAATAATAGGGCGGATCCAGAGGGGATTCAGTGGGGTTGCTCAAATTTTCACATTGATTTAGTAACCCCCTACCCCTGACTCAAACATAAAATTTGAAAAATCAACCAGTTGAAACAACAAATAACTATTAATTTATCATAACCAGTTACAAATAACTAAAAATATAATAAAACAATTCTTACATTGCCCTCACTGTATGTATATTACCATTGACAAGGTGTGAAAGCTTACCCCTGCTATCTTTTCCTTTGTTTGACAAATTCAACTGTTAAATAATACCATACTTTTTCTGCGTCTGGTGCAAAACGGGCCCATGATATTATAGTCTTTGTTATGTCCAAAACATTGTGGAACAGTAAAAAATGAGATTTTGCATTTTTATTTCAATACATGTACTCATAAAATGCACGTTTTGATAGAAACCGTATCATATAATTACACATCCGGAGCCATTTCAGTCTTCGCGAAAGGGATGAAAAACTGCCAGTCATCCGGTCTGGTGATAATTTCTGCCGGACCCAAAAAGAATTTGCCAGACCGAAACAAAAAAACAATTATATTCTTCGTAAAACTATATTATTTCACTATATTTATGTTACACATACATTGGAGTCAATTAAATAGCTCTATCTTCACTTTCACCCTCACACATGTAACAAAACAACAATACAGATTATTAAATCTTTTTTTTATTCTTGAAAAAATGACAAAAATAAATATGATAAGGTCTTTCTGTGCCAGATGATATAAATTTGCCTTGGCTCTCCCACTTATCTCTACTGAAACTTGTCTAGCAGTCTGCATCTGTTGCTGGAACTTGGCATTTCCAACAGCCTTCTTAATTTTGGTCTAAAAAAACAGTTCTAAATATATTGGAGGCCTTACTTTTCAGACACAAATTATAGTATACTACATTGATTCTGTTATGGAACAATAATACACAGATGGAAATTCAGACTGCCATAAAGTAAATAAATATAGATATAAGTAAATAATCAAGCTAAAACAATCAAACTTCTTTTTGTTTTTTTTGTCAGATGCATGTATATCGCGGTGTTGCGTAATTAACACACCGTGAAATCTACGGTACATCAGGGAGTACGTTCCATGCTGGACAAATGTTTTAAAACAACTTTTTATATAATGTATTGAGATTTATTTTCAATAAAAGAAATAAAATAATGTACAAACATACAAAAAATAAGGTACAAACAAACAAAGATCGCGGTCGTCAATTTCCAAAGGTGTCAGTACTTTGAACTGATCGACGATCTGTTGGTCGGTCAAATTCGGCGATGTTAGTTCGTCGTCATCCGTCGTTAACCAGCTTGATATGTCGATGAGCAGGTAATGTCAAAACAACAAATTGTTTTGACGTTTCCTGCTCAATGTCTATTATGGTTAGCAGCTTTAAATACTTGCAGTTAATTTGCGGTTTGTCTCGTGAACGAAATTCTGTAAGTACTGTATCAGCTTGGTGTTTTTCGCACCTATTGTTCATCACAAAGGGGGTTTCATGTCAAATCAAAAGCTTTTTTGTATAAAAAAAACTTTCATTTATTTTCATACGTTTGATGTTGTATCTGTTGATGAACTTGTACATCGCCTCTTAAATCCCTGCATACAAAAAGTAATAAACAACCTTTGCCGGTAGGGGCCTAATGACATAATACAACACGAAAAAAGCGTGTGTTTCGTGAATTTGTCACTAAAGTTGATTTGATCATTCGGGTTTTTTTACCACCCACGAAGAATGAACAAACATACACATTGTAAATGTACAAAAAATGGGATCCACGCACCGAGCGCGATATATTGGATATTGCGATAGAACTGATCGTGATATAACAGAGCTGCAGTGCAACGGAAATATTGTTTGCACCAAGATTTTTCGTACCCAAAATGCCGAAAAAAAATGCCGGTCGGCCGGACCGACGACTTCACAAAACTGCCGGACCGTAGCAAATTTTGCCGGACATGACCGGCGGTCAGGTGCCTTTCGCGAAGACTGCCATTTAATCTCTCCTGTCATTACCTATCCGACAGTTTGGTATACATAAAATGAACATGATGGAATTGAGTACGTTTTAAATTGGAACCAGATGCCGGCCAACGTGAAATTATTTCAAAGACAATCAAACTGAATTAAATTTTAATAAACTATATTTGTATTTTTCAGGTGTGTTAGAATGTTGCAGCATCAGTTCTATGGTTGTTGACCAGTTTTGAGCCACCAGGTGTATGTTCTGTACAGAAGGATTATGGATATGATGGAAACTGTATTGTTCAGTATGTCGTTAACCCTCTACTCCATAAATTCGTATTTTTACGCATGTGTGACTGGTGTAGATCCAGATCAGACGGCCCATTAGTGCCGTCTGATCAGAATCAGCACTGGTCGCATTTTGGTCAGAACATGTTAAACAAATCAAAAAGGTTACAGTGTAGATCCTGATCCAACTGCACAAATTTGAAGGTGATTCTATGGAGGAAATGGTTAAATAAATTAGATGTTTGATTTATTGCATGGAAGGAAGGTACTTAGTACATGTATATGTATTACTATTAGTAAATTAACCCTTTACTTCATGGTATATGGCTTTTATCAGATCCCAAGGATGACCAGATCCAGAAAAGCCTGCTCATAATGCTTACTGATCAGGATCTACACTGTTTGGTTTTAAATGTATTAGGTAATTTCTTACAAATGAGCAAACAGTGTTGATCCAAAGATATGACCGCTGATCTGGATCTACACTGACTGCCAATGTTATAAAAGGTGTATTCATGTAGAAAGGGTGAAGAAGTTGTGTTTTGCCAGAGATCAGTTTTGTATACCAGCATTGGTACTATATGGAAGAAATCTAGCATCACTTTACATGTAACAAAACGGACATAATCTTCTTGGGGCTAGTTAAGGATGCTAGATATAAGGACATTTTCAAGCCACATGATAGCTGTATTTAGTATAAGCTGACAATAGGAATTTTCTAAATGGTTTAATCTGTTTTACTTTATGCTTCAACAAGAGACTTGATAGATTTCTTTAACATTTCAGGCTCGAAATGAGATGACTATGGTACGAAGGTGGTTGTTTGAAGACTGACAGAATGTCCCACTGGCTATGCTGATGATATGAAATACAGAAAAAAGCTGAACTGGTAAGAGGTTTTAATCATTAGTGCAATGGTTGATGCTGCAGGCAAGAAATCAAACAAGATTGTTTAAAATCTTATTCTGGATATTTAAAGGAGTTGTGAAATCTGTCACTTTGATCATCGCAAAACTGACCCCTCTTTAGTCTAAAGGTACACAATTTCTCTTATCCAGGTTGATTAACCTTGATACTATTAGATATTTTATCAGAAGTGATGAAATGTTGTTTATAGATGTATAATATATCCCATTTGAAACCGGATATATTATTGGAAATCCTGCGACGGTCATGTTCATACAAGTTTTCTGCTCGCTAACTTAGTAAAGCTTATCCAATCTTCATCAGACATGGTCAGCATGATAGTGATCATGTAATACATGTATCCTCCTCAAGTTTGATTATTAGCCAGATTGCTCCTGGGAGAAGAGTTACCGTCCTTTATGGAATATAATTAAACACATTACCACTTCACTCTCTTTAAAAGCCTTTATAACCAATCTTAACCAAACTTGTTCAGAGTGCTTAATATATGTTGTTTTATTTAATAACCAGCCAGATTGCTCTTCTGGCTTTTGAGTTTTGAGAATAACTGCAAATATTTTACATCTACCTGTATTATGGAAAACCATTATCTACCTTTGCTACAATTTGATTTAAAATGTTTATATGTAATCGGTACTGTTATCAGTTAGTAATCGGTTACTTATGTTGTGTAATGATGATCACATTTATCAGAGTTAGCCACACAACCTTTTTGCGAGGTTGTCCGAGCTAGCTCAGTCGGTAGTGTGCATAGAGAAACATTTGTAGTTGCTGTCATAGTAAGGTACGGGTTTGATTCTCACTATGAGCAATATCATTTATTGGCATTAGATCTTGACTATGTTTGGGAACAAGCCAGATTGCACCACTCCTCTCCAATCTTCAACTCCAACCCCACATCATTCTGGAGTTATTTCCCTTTAATTGTCTAAACCTAACCAAATCGGCTCTGTCCACTCTCTTACGAGTGTACTTTGTTGCAGTTTTGGCACTCTTGTACAATACCATGGTGGAATAGAGCACCAGTTACAGACCTGTTTGTGAATCACAGCTTCAAACTGAGTTGTTGAAGGTAAGATAGTTAGTGCTCAGCTGTTTTCAGATAATAGCCACACAATGTTTGAAAATAAAGTAATAGTAACAGTTGGTCGTGTTGTGGAAACGTGTGTGGGAAATAATGATTTTACATGTATTTTAGATAAAATCACTAGTTATGAAGGTACATGTGTAAACTGTTATTTATTACTTTATCCTCTATCAAATTAATTAATAAGCTTTATATAATAATTCTTCCAAATTAAAGCATTTTTAATTATTTCAAACTATTGCTGACAAAATCAAGGGATTCACTGCTGTGCAAGTCATATGTATACCAAAAGAAATCTTTTATTTTTCAAGCCTTCACCATCCGAAAGAAGTTTGCATGTAACTTAGACAAAATAACAGCAATTTTCCACTGAGAATTTTTATACGTTATTTGGTAGTTTGCACAGACAATTTAGAAAAAAATGTTTGAAGGGATATTGTTTAAATAGAAGTCGCAAAATTGGGTGACAAATTACATACAATTTCCATGTGAAATAACACTTCCAAAGCAATAAATAACCAAAGCAGCCCATCAGACACATGGTTTAAATATCTGATCATGAATCGTTCCATTAATCACTTTGGGTATCCTGTTTTAAAAGCTATGTTTTGTGTATGGATCCAGATTTGTCCCATAACTGTGCTCCTTGCCAATTGAACCTTGTTTTGTACTACTGATTCAGGTTAAATATGACGTCTTGATGAAATTAAGCTTTCACTGAGCTGTTAGTACTAGGAACTGTAGTGCTACAAAGTAAATTATTGAAGTTTACACAATTTTCTCTTCAAATTGCATTTATGACGGTTAAAAATCGTGTATGTTAACATTTAAAACTCAAACCTTTATCATTTTCAGATCTCTTATAATATGATGAGCAGACAAGATGAATCTTGAATGTGCAGAATATGTTGAACAGATGGTGGCTAGAATCTCCGACAATATGAAGGTATGGCAAAATTGTAGAAATAGTCAGTTGTCAAAACTCACACCAACATTTCTAGAGTTTTAACTGGTAGGAAAATTGCTCACTTAAATATGTTGAAAACATGAAATTCAAAACAGATTTGACTTAAATAAAATCAAGAAGCTTGACCGAATATACAAGCTGTCAGTTTCAAACATCTGCTTCAGAAGTGTTTTGAGTTTTTTCAGACATAGCTAAATGATTGTTAAATACAGAAACACAATTCTGAAAGTAGCAATTACCAGTGTTTAGCTGTACTCGACGCATAAATGAGTTGAAAAACAACAGTCAGTTACACTTATTCCAAAAACACCAGGCATCATTGAACATGAGGTAGACGTTACGGTTTCAGACAAATTTGTCACCAGTCTAAATGCACCTGTTCACATTGAATTAAAAATTTCAGTGATTTCAGACTTGACCAGACAACACAATCTGAGATGACCAGAAGCTGTAAACAGATGTTGGCTAGAATTACGAGATCCTGAAGGTACTAAACACTGTAAATAGTCAGTTTCAAAATATCGGTAAAAACAAGAAACATCACGGAATGCAGGCTGCTATTACACATAAATTCATTTTAAACCACTTCCTGGAAGTGCAGGCTTTTACATGAATTTAATTGTTGCAAGATTTTTCACTTGACTGAAATCTATTTATAGACTTGGTTGGCTTATGTTGAGCATTTTTCATGTTAGACAGTGCCCAGGCCTTTTAACTCGAAATCAGTAGGGATGACAGTTATAGTTTCATACAGTATATTGACATATCAATCAGTCATTAAAATTCTGGTGTGAAACAGATGAAAAGCCGAGTACATCAAATATGAAATTAGTACATGGGCAGAAATGGAACTGCGTGTTACTTTCCATGCCGGCTACATCCAGGTTGAGCACATCTTGATGCAAACAATAAATATGAACGAGTGAAAATACTTGGAAAAGCTCGAGGTTTTGAAGAAATCTTCGTTTTGAAATTTTGCTGAAACTGGCCTGGGTAATGACTGGTATCGACAATTATGCCTGTTTATGTTGTTGCCTCGATTCCTGAGTGACCCAATATTTAATCTACATTGCACATGTTCTTAAACAAGGCTTCAATAGTTTGGAATGATCCTTTGGAAATGTGTAAGCTCCATTATTTCAGTGCATGTATCTATAGTTACACATAGTACTCTGTCATTGTAAAATCACAACTAAAGTTCTAAGTCGATTGACTAACCAATATTATCATGGTTGTTCCTAATCTAAAACCTGTAAAATATGCTAATCAGAATAGCCCCGCTCGGAAAACACAACATTCCTACACAGCCTAAAAGTAGAGAGGACAATCACATTACAAACTTTAATCAATTTAAATTTTGCCTTTTTATTGGAGTTGTCTACCTTTAATTGCTTTCTTTTTTGAATCACTTCATTATAAGGGCAAATAAAATGTTTCAGTATCTGAAACTGCTTGAAACCCTATTACTGTGTCAGGGCTTCTAAGAAAGTATAATTTGGTGTATTCTCTTGTTAATGTATGCCTCAGATCAGAGTAAAAAGTTGTGACTAATGAAATGGTTCTCTAGTTTCCATTATTCTCCTTCTAGCATTGATGTTAATGATTTAATATGTGTCATCTTGTATCCTAGAAGTGGTAACAGTCTCTTTCACTTTGATTTGTAGGACCATGAAAAAAGACAAAGCAATCAAGCCATAGTTGATGTGGTCATTTGGTTCATGATGCATAACTGCCTTTAAGACAGCTTGTTGGGCACATTTGCTTGGGTTTCTTGCCACAGTTATGGAGCTCACAGAAAAGGTACATGTAGGTAATGAATCACAGTAAGGGAGCTCACAGCAGAGGTAGATAATCTGTCAGCATGAGTTCGGTGCTTACATCAGAGCTGTGTAATCTCTTACAGTTGTAATGTACGAAGAAGTGGTAGGTGATCTGTCACAGCTGTAAAGCTCACAATAGAGGTTGATAATTTGTCACAATTATAGTTAACAGCACTCAGTTATGAAGCTCACAGCAGAGCTAGGTTATCTGCCACAGAATATGTGCTCACAGCAGAGCTAGGTAATCTGCCACAGAATATGTGCTCACAGCAGAGCTAGGTTAATCTGCCACAGAATATGTGCTCACAGCAGAGCTAGGTAATCTGCCACAGAATATGTGCTCACAGCAGAGCTAGGTTATCTGCCACAAATATGTGCTCACAGCAGAGCTAGGTAATCTGCCACACACTATGTGCCACAAAATATGTGCTCACAGCAAAGCTAGGTTATCTGCCACAAAATATGTGCTCACAGCAGAGCTAGGTAATCTGCCACAAAATATGTGCTCACAGCAGAGCAAGATAATCTGCCACAAAATATGTGCTCACAGCAGAGCAAGATAATCTGCCACAAAATATGTGCTCACAGCAGAGCAAGATAATCTGTCACTGAATATGTGCTCACAGCAGAGCAAGATAATCTGTCACTGAATATGTGCTCACAGCAGAGCAAGATAATCTGCCACAAAATATGTGCTCACAGCAGAGCAAGATAATCTGCCACTGAATATGTGCTCACAGCAGAGCAAGATAATCTGCCACTGAATATGTGCTCACAGCAGAGCAAGATAATCTGCCACTGAATATGTGCTCACAGCAGAGCAAGATAATCTGCCACTGAATATGTGCTCACAGCAGAGCAAGATAATCTGTCACTGAATATGTGCTCACAGCAGAGCAAGATAATCTGCCACAAAATATGTGCTCACAGCTGTCACAGTTGTAAAGCTCTCAGCAGAGCTAGGTAATCTGTCACAGGGAGTTGTAAAGCTCACAACAGAGCTAGATAATCTGCCACAGTGAGTTGTAAAGCTCACAGCAGAGCTAGGTAATCTGTCACTGAATTGTGCTCACAGCAGAGCAAGATAATCTGTCACTGAATATGTAAAGCTCACAGCAGAGCTAGGTAATCTGTCACAGTGAGTTGTAAAGCTCACAGCAGAGCTAGGTAATCTGTCATAATGAGTTGTAAAGCTCACAGCAGAGCTAGGTAATCTGTCACAGGGAGTTGTAAAGCTCACAACAGAGCTAGGTAATCTGTCACAGTGAGTTGTAAAGCTCACAGCAGAGCTAGGTAATCTGTCACAGTGAGTTGTAAAGCTCACAGCAGAGCTAGGTAATCTGTCACAGTGAGTTGAAAAGCTTACAAGCAGAGCTAGGTAATCTGTCAGTTGTAAAGCTCACAGCAGAGCTAGGTAATCTGTCACAGTTGTAAAGCTCACAGCAGAGCTAGGTAATCTGTCAGTTGTAAGGCTCTCAGCAGAGCTAGGTAATCTGTCACAGTTGTAAAGCTCACAGCAGAGCTAGGTAATCTGTCACAGTTGTAAAGCTCACAGCAGAGCTAGGTAATCTGTCAGTTGTAAGGCTCTCAGCAGAGCTAGGTAATCTGTTACAGTTGTAAAGCTCACAGCAGAGCTAAGATATATGTCACAGTTGTAAAGCTCGCAGCAAAGCTAGGTTATCTGTTACTTGTTATTAGCATACCTTAACCAAATTCTGAATGTGAGCTTCTAAGGTTGATTTTAAGCTAACATCTCCAGGTGTTCACTTTGTTTTATTTACTTTGATTAAAAACATGTTAGTCAAGTTCATATGGCAATCATGCAACCTTTACTGTAGTAGGTTCATATTTAATAATAATAGTATTCAATAATAAAATAATGGATTTACAAGAAACAATGAGCAGAACAAGAACAACAGTAGTTTGATCTGAGATATGGGCTTATAAAACTTGTGTATCATAGCAAAACCTTTTTGTAAGTAGAACTAATAATTTGTAGTGAAAATATTTTTTTGACAGACATGGAGACTTGTTATCATGGAAGGTTGAAATGGGTTGAAGTGATACATCAAGCTGATGTTTTGTGGCCGCCGTCTGACAGAATAGGAGGCAGGTTAGTATTGATTTGTTAGCTGGATTATAAAGCTAATAAATGTTATGGTTTTATGATTTTCGTCTGTGTGTTCGTCTGTAAAAATGTTTAACTGGTTAATGTTTTGGGTAAAGATTTTCTGACTCTTAAGTACATTTACATCCATTGCTCAGAATTGATTCTTCAGTACTCAAAACTTAAACAACTGCATGGCCCATAACTCTTCCATAGGTATTTCCTACAGATCTTCATCAAACTTGGTAAGAATTACATCTTGGCCAGATTTAATAAATCAGGCTTATTGCTCCAATCACTAGGGGGTTTTGATGCTTAATTAGTTGAATTAGCAATGTCAACTGAAACTTAAAAAGTATTTATTCAATCTTCACCAAATGATTCTGGGTATAAAATCTTCACCAATATATCAGTCAGACTGCTCTAGTTACTCGAGAGTTTTGTCCTGTGGATAGGAGTATTTTGTGGCAGTGAGTTGCCCTGTGACGAGAGTTTTACCCTGTGACGGGTGTATTTTGTGGCAGCGAGTTGAGTTTCTGACTAGCTCTTGTTCAGATATGGAGCATTGTCATTAAAGAGACATTCATTTAAACCATACACCATCTTGAATCTGCTACTACAATCCGGCAGTGTATCAGGTTATCAACAGGTTGATGATTAGTTTTTCGGATGCCTTCCAGTACCCGCACCGTCACGGCGTTGGCACCTAGCCCTGCAATTCCTGCGACACAACCAACTGAGCTAACCAGGACAACCCCCAAAAAGTTTGTCGGATAGCCCTGATATACGTAACCATCACTGCATGACATCGGTAACGGGTTATTTTACAGATTATCAGTACTGACTAAATGAACGGGGAGACATTTTACGTCCGCCACACTGCACAAATAGCGCTACTGTTAATTTCAAATGAATGTGTTAGTATTGCTGATATTGTGTGATATCAGTGACTGATTTAAGAGTCTATATTTCATCAACCTTGGATGTTATATCTTCTTTTAGTTGTCTTAAGAGTACTGAAGGGTGTGTTACAATCTTATTCTACTACCTGGACCTAACATGCCACACATTAGGTCTAAAATTATTTCAATGAGAACTAGTGAAATAAGATGACATGGGACACATTTGCTCACATACTGGTCAACATTTCTTTATTTCAGTTGCCCGGAAAACAATCTGCCACCTGACACAGGATCACAAGTGTCACGTCTGTCTACACTTCTATAATTGAGCAACCTGGAGGGTCTGAAAACAAGTGTCAAGTCTTCTGACTGTTTTGTCTTTGATTCAAGATCAACTCAATATACAAACTGTTTTAACCCACATCAAACTGCGGACAGATTGATCAAACTTTTATTTAATCATAAGTTTCATTGTATTGTCTGAGACTGTCTTGTAGAATAAATATAAGATTTATCTTAATCAACACTTTCCGTGTAGCTTTTAAGCTTTAATTTGAGATTTTTAATCTGCTTCCATTATGTTAGGATAGCTAAATACGATATTAGCTTAAGACGGTGTCAGTTTATACTGAGTGAGTCAGTCAGTCAGTCAGTCAGTCAGTCAGTCAGTCAGTCAGTCAGTCAGTGCGATACTGAACTACCATGACTGGCACCAACATGATACTGGGCTAACAAAACTTGACTTACCGGTACCTTAATATGTGACTAATGTTGATAATAGACACATTTGGCAGGGAGTCAACATGATACTGGACTAATATGATTTGTGTTTCCTTTAGGTAGTGATTTGGGTCTACACTAGATCTGAGTGGACAATTTAATCTGGATCTACACTGGGATCACGATCTACACTGGGATCTGGGTCCACACCGGTCATAAGGCCATAAGGTTGCACAAAATGTCTTTTTCAGTTACTTTAATATTTCGTAAGATTATGGTGACTAAACTGATATATATAAGGTAAAATTGTGGCAAAAACTAATTTAGTTAGTGTTAAATAAGTGAAGTTTTAACAATTAAGAAAACCACTCACTTAGCTAGGCGCCATTATCTTAGGTTTCTTATTTGTTAAAACTTCACTTGATAAATACTAACTATGACTTAATTTTAAGGACCAGTTAATGTCTTAAGACCGCAATGGTTCCAGCTTTATATTAGAATCCTACTTCTGGCACATCATATACCTGATGTATAGTTTGTTTAATCTTAAAGAAATCGATAAAAATCCAAAACGTTTTATGCCGTTTATTCATCAATTTTATCTATAGGTAAATGGTTGCATTAATATAAGTGAAGATAATTTAAAATCATATTGTTGTACACAAGTCATGTTAAATCAATAATTAAACATAAAATTAATACATATACTTCAATATGTTCAATCTATATATAAATGGACATTGAATATTTCCAGAGTCAGTGATGCAGAATTATTGCCACAGCAGTAACATGGTTGTGCAACCGAGTTAGGAAACATCACATAAAAGTAGGGATGTCAACGGATACCATTTTCGGTATCCAGATATCCGTATATACTATCCGGATACCATCCGGATAACCATATAGAACGGCGACTTTGTCTGTTACGTGATGACGTCAATATTCCCGTCTTTTTCAACGCATAGAATTGAACATCTACGAAAACTTGTCAAAAGATACTTGAAAGAATTATTAATTTTAAGTGTTTTGTTTCTGCCAAGTGTTGCCACAGATAATTATAAATTTATAATAGGCGCTTTGATACTATTGATCGATAATCTTCTTGATTTTATTTTAACTCTTGAAATATATTCAAGCGATTTGACCAGGTCAATAGTAATTCACGATGAAAAATGAGTGAACTCTTGTTGATTTCGTTTTATGTAATTAAATTATTAAACTCGCTTTTGTTCTTCTGCATACGACTGTTGCATTAAATTTTAAGTTTTTCTCTGTCCATCTGTTTTTCTGCAAAGAGTCGTACTTTGAATAAAATTTTGTACCTTTTACACATCTAGATACGTTTTTTGATCTTTTACGTGTGACATTGAGATTTATCTGGTACGTTGAACACCAAATGCACTATATTTCATAATTTATTCATTATTATTTCCTTTGCCGTTATAAACTTTATTTGATCGAAATAACAAATATTGTATCTGCAAAAGAACAATCAAGATATTTGCCAATGAACGTGACAGCATTACGGGGACCTTGGTAAACTTAATTGACAATAACTGACAGCGCTAATTGGAAGACAATCACATTATCAATATAACTTGTGGATTACTTTAACTGGCAAACAATGGCCTTGACCGTACCTCTGATCTGTTAAACAAACATCGCATTACTTCTTGTGGCAGTTTTATGACAATCAATAAACAGTCTCAAATTATCTGATTATGACATCTGAACAGGTGTAAAGAAGCAATAATTGACGCATTTTATACTGTTTAAGATGATTTTTACTAACTTTTACGAATATTCGGATACGAAATTAGTATCCGGATACTGCCTAAGTATCCGGATATTCGGATAATCGTTGACATCCCTACATAAAAGTTGTTGCTGTCAAAAATATTTTGATTTTATTATAAATACTTGTAAAACAATGTTAAAATTTAACTAAATTTATAGTTTTTTATAACTATTTGAGCCATAATTGTGATTATGAAAACACAACTGATTAATCACCTGTAACATATCTAACAGATAGACTGCTTTGAGCAACTCTTTATCAATTTAAGCAATTTAGCAGGAGATATTGAAATAATCAATGTGAACAGTTTTGTATTTGCTATTTAATTTATAAAACGAACTTTTATGTCACGTGACTGTCTAGTTATCAAGAACGTATTGTACATTATTTCTGTATACATTTTACATGTACAATTTTACTCTGATATACTCTAAGGAATAAAAATACTAAGTTGTGAAATATTTTTTTATAAACAATCAATAATTATATACATGAGAAAATGCACAAATGAACTTAGTTTTTTTAAAGTTTTCAAATCAATTAAACGTTACTATTCAACTTCCAATATTTTTTGTAAACATGTAAATCACATGTACATACGTGTATATAAATGAAATTAATGTGTCGATATTAATGACTTCATTACAATTTACACATGTCGTTGTATGTTGTTTTATAATGTTGTAAATTAAATTAAAAGTGTTTATCAAAAATGGTTTGCTATTTTTATTACACAGTCTTGTTTTTCAGAGTCAGTGATGCCCCCCAGCTGTCGATACTTAAAGTTAAATCCTGTAATAGTGATAATGTCGACGTTGTCTTGATCACGTTCATAATCGTCCTCCATTCCTTCCTGGATGGTCCCTCACACTTGTATAACTTCACCGTGACCGGATGTTGCAGCCCGCCGACACTGATCAACAGCTGCTGCCACGCAGCAGACGACATTGTTACGAAGGATAGCTCCACATGTTCTAGATGTGTCATGGCAGGCGAGAAGCGCGGTATGACGTCACCCATATCGATCCACTCAAGCTTGAGATGCTGTAGCTGAGTTAATGTAGGAATGGTTTGTATCATCTCCTGGCAGGATGTTAGGTTGTATAACGTTAATGATGATAGGACCGGTGCTGCACGTAGATCTTGCCACAATGTTGCGCTGGCTCTGGCTGTCTTCTCTCCCCGTGGCCGGAACTCGAGCTTCTTCAGACATGCTGGATTCACGTGTAGCTCTCTACATGGTACGTAGGGAAGATGCAGCATCTTCAGCTCGTTCAGACGAGGAAGGTCCAAGGTGACGTCACAATCACGGTACTGACCCCTGTGGTCCGAGCAGTCTATGTACTTCAGCTTGAGCTGTGTCAGTGTTGTGGTCTGGCTGATATAAGCATAGAGACATTTAAGGTTACTGTGAGTCATGTCAACGTACTTACCAAGATACAATGATTGTAAGCATGTCAGTCCTGTGAGCGCCGTTATACTGATATCGGACAGAGAGATACCATATCCTGATAGTGTCAGACATTTCAATGTACGGGCTGATTCAGTGAGGATGTCAGCCAGCCATACTGGTTCCTTGTAACAGTCTTCTACTCTCAATGTCTCCAGGGAGGTGAACACAACAGGATCCAGCGACTGCGTGAACGCTGTTTTCTGAAATAAATCTGAAAGTTGTAGCGATTTCACGTCACCTTTATTGAAGTTGATAATGATTTTCAAAATTGTTAAATCTTCTCTTGTTAGGATGTAATCGTGAAGATGGATGGAACAACTATCATGTCCATTTCTCACACTTTCTTGCAAACACTGGACCTGCATGGACTGGTAAGATTTCATTGTTTCCATAGCGTCATAATCACGATCCATGTATGTTCTATATCGGCGCGTTACATCGTCAAGGTCAACAATCGTCTGCAGCTCACCGGAAATACATGTATATACTTCCGGATTCATACCACATACAAAAACAAATACATTGGACATTTCTAATATGCCTGAAAGAGAGGAACAAACATTAAGAATGGTTAATTTTACAGATTCGTTTTGCCATTCAGACGTTATATAAATGGCAGAAAAGAATTCTTGTACAGACTTGTGCTGAAAGAAAACATAATATCGTTTTACTGCGATTATGCTGCTGTCCTTGGTTTGACACAACAGTCCAACTTTTAAACAGAACTCAATTTCTTGTTTGGTCATGAACTGTTTGGCATATTTCCTATCAATTATCAAAGATGATTCTTTTTTCTCGCTAAATAAGGCACAAAATGCTAATTTCCCGAGCTTCATAATCGGGTTGAAATAATGGTTACATTTCTTGTTCTGTTTCAAACAATTTGGGACTGCAGCATTATCGTTTGACTGTACATGTATATCCGGTAAATCTTTTTTCTTCAGGCCACGTTTAAGTGTAAATTCAGTAATGTTACTGTAAATTTCACATTTTGATTTACCAATAGGAAGACCACCAAAGAACAAACACATAAGCTGAAGTAGAATATACGGAATGTAAATAATATTCCCGATTTGAACTTTCTTGACTTCTTTATCGAAATCTGGAATTTCTTTTCCTGCTAAGTTCAAGTTTTTTTCATTTAGTATTCCGAGCGCATTTTTCTCGAGCAGATTGCGTGTTTCGTCATCAAGCATTGATATTTCCACGCGTCGATCTATATCTTTTGGCGACAGTCCTACAGTTCCAATCTTCCAGTCTCTGGTTGTTGTTAACACCGTGCAGCTGTCCGGGTGATTGTTGTGCGGTACCTCGGGTTTTCTTGTACATTGACCTGGATGAGCCCACTCATCCAGGCCGTCGAGTATGATAAGGCATTTGTTCTTGTGCAAAATTCTTTGTACGAACTCTCTTGTGTACTGTGTGTTTCTAGACAATTTTTCTGACACCATCTGCATAATCAAGTCATCGAGATTACATTTGGGTTCACTTTGATAATCCCTTAAATGAAGCAGGAACAGAAGATCAAAGTATTTCATGGCGGCTAAGTCCTCATCGTCATAGTTTTCTGTCAGTGACGTTAGAGGTAAGTGACTTTGGCACCAGGTCATGGTAAGCTTCTGTGACAGTGAGGTTTTTCCGAATCCAGCGTTTGCCGTAATGTATATCTTTCTATATCGAACATCGCCACTGAGAAATAGTTCACTAATTGTAACTTCCTGCTTATCTTGTCCATCATTCCCCGATGTTTTATCTCCCTTTTGTCTATTCTTGTCCTGACCAAAATATGAGTCTTTATAAGCCCACATGGGAGGTAAGACATATAAATCTTCAATAGGAACATTATGTTCATCGACCAGAGGGGATGCGGGTATCACGGACTCGTGCTCTCGGTAGTAAGTTATGATGTCTTCTTTAAGATCTGTAAAACAAACAAAACATTTACTGTTGTATCATTAAGTTTCGTTGGGAAGAAAACTGCACGGAGGTTAATTTTGTATTATTATTTCTATTTCTAAATGCAGTATTCAATTATTTGAATTCGCGCATTTGCTTTAACACGAAACGCGCAAAATTAAACTCATGCGAAATCATGATACCACAGTAATGCAAAAATCTGCCGCATGTACACTCCTTTTGAGCCGGTTAAAGTACAACACCAACCAGATTTAGATAGATAGATAGATTTATTTCAGTATAAAATGCATATAAACATGGTTTAAATAACGAGTATTAATTAGTTAACAATACAACAAATACATAAATTGATTAAGACTTATTAAGATTCACAATAAAATGACTTTAAATGAGATCAGTTATTATAAAATGCATGTATGTATATAAATATCACTTATTATTGCCATGTTAAATACATTAATACCGAGGATGACACAAAAAAGGGAAAAAATATTTCCCTTATTTCCATTGTGGACCAGCATAGCCTGACGTCATCAGGTTTGACCACACAGCATTTTTTCTCTTCCCACCCCCTTCCCCCGCCTCACCGCCCCCAAATGGTAGTGTGTGGTTGGTTGTGGACCACAGGAATGTCACGATGCTTACTTTGCGCGGGCGAGATTATGAACGCCGTTTGGTCGGCTAATACCAACTTATTAGGCTGACATTTAATACATGTAGACATCGTCGCGAAATGATTTGCCATATGTGCACACTTCCGTCCAGCATCCTAACAGTTACAGTACTTACATGTATTACATTTTAGACTGATTAAATTCGAGTTTTTAGTTGAAGGTGGAAAATCGCTCTGTATTTCTATTAAGATAAACATGGCTTAAACAGTTCAGAATCAACTAAAAAAGTCAGATCGGTGTCACTTGTCTACCAAAATTCACAAAATTGACGAAATATTTCAGTTAAAAACATTGGTATTTCCTTATTGGGTTGCGCATCCTGGTTATCTACAAATTACTTTGTCCAAAATCACCCGCCTCGCTACATGTATCACGTTGTAGCTATCATGGCTATGGTGACGTATACTATGTATATTAAAATAATATTTCTATAGCTTCTTGCAAAGTTGTTTAGTTTTTAAATAAAAGTTCATTTTCTCTTATTAAAATACATGGGGCTGTATTAAAGCTAATGTGACTATGCAAGTCAAAATATATGGTAAACAGTACTGTTATATCATTTTATTTCGCGTGGTTTAATTTTTGCCTATTTCGCGCTAATGCAAGTGCGTGAAATCAAACAGCAGCGAAATCAAACCGTTAAATAAGTATGATCTTAATTTATGAAATTAATTCACCTCTTGGATTTATTGCAAGTGCGTGAAATCAAACAGCAGCGAAATCAAACCGTTAAATAAGTATGATCTTAATTTATGAAATTAATTCACCGCTTGGATTTACCGGTATGTGGTCACGAGAAATGTCGTGTGTACTTACTACACGAAATTAAATCACCGCGATATTTATTGATACCAAAGTAAGATGAGGAGTATTATTTAAGTAGACAACTTGGCTGTCCGATGTTCCGTTAGCGCCAATGAACTATCGTTCTTTAGTTTGAGTTTTTATATCACAGAGCCGGATTTTTTTTTCCAGTTTAGCGCTGGTCGTTGTATCGTGATGCAGAGCACACCCAACTTATCCTGATTATCGTAACATTACAATACTATGTTCCGTGCCAGTGTGGTAATAATCAGATAAATAAATCTGGAACCTGTCTCATTCAATGCAATTAAGGTATTATGGAACCATTGTTAAACAGTCTCAGTTATGGTAACGTGTTTAGAACCGTTCAAACTGAATCGAACTAAAAAACAGATCAAGGTTTATGGGATCATATTAGCTAGATCGCGATTGCTCTTAAGGCCAAGTGTAAACATAGAAAGAGATCGCA